>CM023482.1:119319973-119673144 GCA_013339685.2 Hyalomma asiaticum | reverse complement strand
ACGACTGCAGGACCACGTTCCTGGCTGTTATCATGAAGACTGAGGTGGGAAAAGGGGACGAAGCCATAGGAAGAAAATAGTCAGAAATACACTACCAATTCTGCAGTACGTTTATTCGAGAGATAATTAGTTGACGATTCATGTTGAGTTCTCGATGTTATTTTGTGTCAGTACAAGCAGCAACGGGTTGCTTACGAGTCCGCGCTGTACAGGACGAGTTTTACCCGGTGGTGTCCCGACCTTTCTTCAGAATTTTAAGTATCGCCATGTCATGGGCTGACTAACAAAACGCCCAAAGTAATTGCTTGATAGCGACGCTGCAAGATCTTGGCATTTATTCATCTTTAAGGGCTAGTAAAACAGGTATCTCAAAATTTCCCCATACAGTGATCTGTCTTGATGAAAAGGGAGAGGAGAGAAAAACAGAGGCATGAAACTGATTTCCCTAATCTTTCTTCCAATGTCCGCTGAAGCCTTGTAGTAGTAAACAAGCCATGGTGAGAGAACGGTGATGAACTACAAGCTCTAAATAGAATGTCGTTATGCTCCTTACGCCTCCCCTATTTTCAGGTATGAAGATGAAAATGAGTAGAAGAAAAATAATAATTAATCATGCTGCAAGAACCCGTACACCTGACAAGGACGCAGCAAATGATGTAATGCGTGAAAACTAAGCTTCTGACGCAGTCCGTAACACTCGGTAGACTATGTTCGCTGCTTTGTTTCCGAGCTCCAGAAAAGTACCCCGAAGTGTTTGAAAACAGAAGCTTCCGGCACCGCATGAAGAGATCTCGATAGCACTCTGAAATCCATCTCTCGTCCTTTTCTTCTAGGCTGCATTCTTCAGCACCTTTGGAGCGATGGAGGCAAATATACACACAGTGAAAGAAGAACTTCAAGAACAACGACGCTATAGAAAACGTCGACAAGCATAAACAGTCTGGCATTGCACCAAACATCGAGTAACGGTGGCTAGGGCGATATTGAACGCCAAAAGGCCGGAGGCGCACCTTTATCACATTACCGAGCGCGTCGTCGACTCTACCTCCCTCCTTAGCGTCATCTGGCCGAGACGTGTTTGTGCGAATCTACCTGGCCATCCCGATTCCCAATGCTGATGGATACAACGTACTAAAGCTATACAGACACAAATAGGAAACTAAACCACGAAAGTGGTGTTGACAGTAACGGGCAGATGGAAAGTTTCTTTGCGGTTTCCCCAGCCGAGATTGGAAGAGTAACCAACCATTGTGATGCTTCGCTCTCCTGCAGGGCTTCTTCACCCTCTGCAGCTTCGCTAGGCACTTAGAATAGCCACCAATGACACAATACCGGCGGTCGCCTTTCTATCGCAGCTCCAACGAAAGCTTTTGCTTTATGGCGTCTTATCTGAACTAACGAAAGGAGATTACACTTATTTTCTTTATCGATTGCATTTGTTACCCCAAGTTCTACTTTTCTTTCTTGATTTCGCGTCAGCGCATCCTCTCTGAAAAGCAGTGAGAAAGTACAAATCAATGAAGAAAAACAGGGATGTTATTGATTTAGTGGGAAATATCGGGAGGCCCTCTGGTATGAAATGTCAATATTATAAAATGCGCATGAGGGGCAAGTGAGACTGCAGAAAGGGAAACCGGACCACTTCAGCAGTCAATATTTCTATTTCCCACTTCCTGATGAGCTCCCCTTGGCAGCTATTGCACCTGCTGTATGATTGCTTGCTCGTTCCTTTCACTGTTTGTAATATAGCTATCGATCAGGGACCGGTATCCTCACAGAGGCGTTTTTCAAAAGCAAGGAAATTTTTCGTTTTTATACAAACATCAGCGCGCATATCTATCACGTATAACTTCAGACCTTGTGTGGTGCTGACGCTGAGGTTTACATCGAAGTGAAGTTCGGCTTTGTGATCTTCGGGATGAAAATTTTTGTGTAGATAATTAACGAAATTATTATAGCCGCGGAACGTTACGTGGAGCAATAATCTTCCTCTTGTTGTTATTTTAGTTAGAAAAATTTTAGTTAGTAGTTTCGCCGCTGTCTGCTTCGCATGACACCGATTCCCACAATGCGTGAGATCTGCAGGACGTTTCTCTTTTTATTTTAGCAGAAAACGATCAACTTAGGCCCACAAAACAAGCAAACTCCCTTATTACAAGGAGACTCGCGTCTTGTTTTATAAATAAAGCACTCTAGGGCAAAGGAGTTAGGGCTGAATAAGAAAAAAAGGAAAAGTTAAGAAAGGACTATGAGGGCAGAACCCTAGTGACTGTCCATTCTGCCTACATTAAGTCGCTAATTTCGCCCTATATAAAAAAAAACAGAAGCAATGCCCCTGTCTTTTGCAAGCCCGCGGCACGTGGAGGGACATGATGCAAGGACCTCTTGCTACTGCGAAATCTCATAGGTGCACACAACCCTGAGCTCGTTTTATTCAGACCGTTACTTGAACACACGGTACTGCGTAAACTCTATATTGGTCCTCTGCCACGCGTACAATAAATTGAAAGAGCGTGTGCATTAAGGTAAGCGGACCCACTGTGCCAGCGAAAGACAATGATGGCACCGGGAAAAGGCTCGACAGAAGGGGCTCATTATTCATTTCTTGCGCACTCTCCGCCAACACGGCGCAACATAAAAAGCGCTTCGTAAACTGAATAAGCTGGGATCCCAGAAGAAGCAATGTAGAAAGCAAAGCAATTGCCGCTTACCTCATATGCATATATTATTTCACTCCCTAGCAGGCATGGTGGTGGTGATTTGCTTGTCGCTCGGACTACGTCATACTCGTAGACTATCTTTGTTCATGGCTGGCAGCTCTTTCAGCCCAAGATAAGCTACATATCATGTACTTGCTCAATTAAATATGGGGGATCGACAAAGAAATGACGTTTCCTTTTTTCATTGCATCAAGTAGAAGCTGGAAGTTATCGTTCGCATGCACAGCCTTTTAGAATATGGTTCCTCTGCTTGTGCCCGACATGTATTGTATTAGTCAAATCACATTTTTTCGAGACGTGAAGAGCTAAGTGAAAGTGTACGTGCAGGTGTGCTTCCGGAACATTGTGAAGAAGACTGCAGCAACAATGTTTGAAGTAACAGAAAATATAACGAACGAATTAACAAGAATCAGTAGTTTATTAAGGTAAGAAGAGCGGAGAAGAAGCTATGCGTCCACCAATACCCCCCCCCCCCCCCCACCCACCCACACACACACAAAAGAAATAAAGAAAACGAGGCACGGTAACCAACCGTTCAGTCTTCTCCTAACAAACCGTTCACATGACTAGAGGTTGTTGAAAGGCGGGAAATGTAAGTGGACCATCGGTCATCGTTTTATTTTTTTTTTAACGTTACCGGTCAGTGCGCATTTTCACCGGCTATTCCTAACGGGTTTTCTTGATTTCACCCTTTTACTACCCTACTCGATCTCCCTCTTTCTCTCTCTCGACCACCTCATCCTAGATTCACGCCGTGACCTATATCTAGGCTGCAAATACTTCCCCCATCCTTAACCGTGCCTCGCTGATTATCGTTTACTCTAATGCTTGTACTTCCATCAGCAGGAAATAGCAAGGATAAACGGAAACAGACAGACACTCATGGTGGTACTTGCGCGAAACAAACGGGGACGAAGGAAGGAGACACACAGACAAGCGCCGTTTTGCTTCAGACAGACACTCTCAGGTTTCTAGTGAGCTGAGCTGATGTGCAGAGCACCACTCGCCCACTATACGCACAGCCGGCAGGCTTCTGCGGAGCCAGATCCACCAGCAATCTACCAACACATGTGCAGTTACTCTGCTATATTAACGTCACCTCGCTGTTTCTCTTGCACGGGCAGTCTGCGCGCCAGCTTGGCCTGTGGCCGCAACCGCGCTGATAGATCCGAGCAATCGAAAAAGGAGTGTAGGCGTCAGCCTGCGCCACTCCCTTCTTGTTTCTGCTCGGTCGGCTGATCGAGAATTGTTCTTTTAACGGTTGGTTTCGCCCAGCGATGTTCATAGCAGCGCTCCGACCGCCCACCCAATCTCTTATTCGATCTCCTGTATTTACTTTACCGGTTGGTGTAGAGATTGTTTTCGTGCCAACACTATTATTCGCTCGCTATGAGGTCGAGATGCAAGTGGTACCACTGCGGTCACTGCGTTAGTATACTTAGGCAGTCAGTTGAAACGCCCACAACACTATGATCTCACCTTTAGCTGCTCAGGTCGAGTGTGAAGGAAAAGATAAAAGCAACACAAATGACAGGATGAGCACTAACTAGGCAGTTGTCTTTTACTTTAACTTGGCGTCCATTCTGTCATCGCTTATTGCACAAAAGTTACTGAACGCGCGAACTCGTTAAACGGCAGCAATTAACAGTGCTGAGCATGAGTGCGTCAGCTGGTCGTGTCTTCCGATCAGCCAAGAGATTATTCTTGAATGCTGTTAACAGACTATTGAACACGTGTTGAGCACGTGGTTCTGAATACGTGTTCTAGAAGCAAGTGACTAGTTGTGGTTGTTCAGTGGTTTTCTTTTTCTTTTTGTTTATTGCGTATGTAGTCACATTGCACTGGCGCCTTGCAGATCCGGCGCTAAACATAACTACCGACAACCGCAAATGAGCACTAAGAGAATCAAGGGGTTAGATTGATAAATACTTTCGATCCTCCTGTCATAGCGCACTTGGAGGTCTTGCCGAACGAGAAATTAATGCGCAGGCTGACCACGGGTACTGCGATATATTCGGCGTCCACAAGGAAGTATCTTTGCGCCACTTCTGTTTAATCTGTGCATGAAATAGCATCGTAAATGCCGATAAATCCGCAAAATCTCTAATTTACACATCACTGCTTTCCTCCGGTACATTATCCGAAATTACTACCGATAGGGTAAGCAAAGCATTATCGTATCTAGGCAAGCCGTTCGACCCCCGTACTTAGTATTCAAGATCAATATTACCAAAAAGACACCTAGCAAAGACTAGCACCTAGCAAAAACACTAGCAAAAATACACCTAGCAAGAAGACTAGCAAAAGACACCAATCACGACAAGACAGTCATATCAGTCTGATAGCTTTGTGCAGCTACATTTTTCTACTGCCCATGCGGTCCTAGCTCAAGTGACAAGCGTGCAACCGGCAAATAAAAGATGAAAACAACGCCACGGACACATTCCTTGTGCACGGAACCTCCTCACTTCATGTTTATTGCAGCAGCTAAAGCTGCGGACGAGCTTGCACTGCGTCACAAAAAACCATACAATGCCTCAGGGAGAATTTCAGCGAGCGTGCACGAGAACTTACGACACTCTCGGGAATGCGTCCATGCTGGCGTGTTTACAAAGATGGAAAAACGCGAACGTTCAAGAGCGCCATTCACAAACGTAAACTGGCGCAAGAAATGCGCGGTATATAGGCACGTGATGTCTGACGCGTCATGCGTGTTTCCATGGCGACGGAGGAATCCCTGGCGGCATCTTCTCTTGCATTCTATAGCAGCAGAGAACGCCAAGTTCTGTGAACAGTGTGAAGTGACAGTGTAAATGCGAAATAAAACAAAAGCTTTACGTTCGCACATTCACGTGTGCATAAAAGCTAGACTGTGCACGCATGTATACGATGTTTTCTGTTGCACAACTGAAGTTGAAAAATATTTTTTGGAGGAGGAAGTTATAAAGTGGGAACTTCGATTTCTCAAGGAATTTTGTGAGACGTCATAGTATGAAAGTGTATGCTAAACGAGAACGGAAGCCGCCTATGATAAGTTGCAGCTTGGAATACATAAGGCGCCGAAACAAGGTGTACACATTGATAAACGGCACTGTAGAGGAAACAAATTTCCACAACAGGAATGTAAGCGAGCGATATAAAAAATGCCTTCTTCGCGCTGGATGAAATATTGAGGGTCATCGTAAGTGAGAACTGTTGTCAGCCCTGTGTGCCAACAGTGTCGCGATGTCTCCAGTGGAAAGCGTCCACCCGGGGAACACCGAGTGACGCACCATCTAGAAGCCCTGCATCATCTTCGTCTCGTCTCCCTCTCTTTGGTGGCACGATTTCTCCTTTCCACTTCTTGCAATGCAATCCCTCTATTCTTATTTCATTACTTCTTTTGAAACAGCATTGTGGGAAAGACGCGGGAGAACAAAATTCCAAACGCATGCAACCTCATTTCGTTTTGCCTCGGTGAAAAAAAAAAAAAAACTGTAAAGAAAAGAAGAGAGAAAGGACGTTGGCGCCGACAGTGCAAGCTCTCGAATAGATTTGGAAATTTCCCCGAAAACATTCTGCTCGCGCAGCGTTGTGGATCGTCATCTTCCGATGTGTTTTCCGAGAGATGGCCGGACACTGCAAATGAGTTGTGTATCGCTGTCTCGCATTACAAGGATATACTGTCTTGTCGTGTCTCTATACTTGCGCGTATCGATGCAACGAGAAAGTGCGTCTTGTACAAGAACTTCCAGAGCTTTGTCCGTTTATTTTGTCGACGCACTGTCGTTATGCAACGCCAAGCCTCAGAAATAAATTGGGCTCCACCTTTGGTGAGGACTGTGTGCTCCGGGTGTGTATATGCTATCTAAAAATTTGTTCCTATCGTTACCCCTTGCACGGAGAATTTACTCTAGGATACGCTTGTTTACCATCTTTGCAATGTGAAATAAAGCGGCACGAAATATGCGATCGCATTAAGCTTCTTCCTTCTCTCCATTAGAAGTATTACATATTATTTTAGCTTTGGTAAAATGTTCGTTGGGTTGTGTTTATGGATCGTTCGGCGGCAATTGCCAAAATGTATATCAGTTATCTTGAAATATGAAACATGGCGTTCGTTAAGTGTGATACGATTCGGATGAGTCTGAATGACTGCGCTAAAGCTTTGAAGAAAGCGTAAACATGCTAAGTTCGTTCAAGAATACCGAACAAGTTCGCAAGCATCTATACGAAAGGTTCTTGGGACCACAGCTTTCCGCTGCTATATCTGTCACGGACCCGTAACTGTCTAGCTTAGTAAAACATGCAACATCTTCAGGAACATCTCTAGCATTCGGCAGTAGATTTTCTGCTCTTGCTTATCTTTCTATTTCGCTGTCTCATTCCTCTATTATGTCCACCATGGACACATTGTCAGACCTGCGAAACTCTGACTACCAAGAGCCTCAGAGAATTTGGTCGCAGTTGCTAATGCGACCGCCTCCCCCATCCCCCACATCGTTCTCTAACTGACGCAGAATGAGGTTACGGTGCAGGTTGTTGTGGTGTCACGATGAACAGTAACGATAATACGTTCAAGGCAATGAAGTGGGTATAAGAGAGAGCCAGCAACTAGATGAATGGATAGCGTAAACGAAATTTCCGGCTTCTAACTGCCCTGTTACTTTTGTAGAACAGTCGCACAGTATGTGTTTGACTAACTGCACTTGATTTAGGATTGATGCTTTCATTTTACATTTATCGCCATCAAGAATAAACACCAGCCATGGAACCGAGCACTGATGAAGGTTGCTACCCGTGGTTGCAAAGAACAAGATTTCCTTAGCAACTGCTATGAGCATAACATTCTCTAAATGATCGTTGTGTACGCCAAAATCTACATATATATATATATATATATATATATATATATATATATATATATATATATATATATATATATATATATATATATATATATATATATATATATATATATATATATATCCTTCTTGTCCCGTTGTTAGAAGTGCCGTCAAAGTAGGTAATGAAAAAGACATGAGACACGGTCGGCTCTTTTATTTTGGCGCTTACACACTATGCAGTGTAGGACGGAAAAGATAACAGTGCACAAGCACGCATCGTTCGCTCGTTAAGTTAAGGGGGGCGTTACTGCAGAACCCGGCCTTCTGGAAGGGTTCGCAACCTTTTTACGTATACTACAAATCTAGATAACGAAGTTTTCGACAAGGTGATTGCCATTCAGGACTTTACCGGATCTTAAAAGGTCACGTCGCCGGAAGGGGCTATAATAGAATCGAGGAGAAAAAAAGGAAAGTCATCTCTAACATTCTCTCTACCGCAAGACTCAAGATAACACTTTTCTGATTACGAAAGAATAAGCGAGAATGTGGAAAGTTGCAGAAGAGACAAGTGAAGAAAAAAATCAATCTTCGGTTGATTTTGCTCGGCACAGAACAATCCTTGGGTTCGCTCTAGCGCATTACAGTATGCGTGCGGAAGTTGGAAAGACGGAAGTAAAAAAAAGCTGAGAAAGTAGATTCAGTTTTGTCACTGGTGATAAAGCCTCATTCTACGCGCTCTTCGTGCCTCTCCTTATAGCAGTGGCTGATGAGAAAAGCGCGCGAAAATTCTCGCACGCACGAGACTATATGAGCGAATAAGTTGACTTGGCGCATGGGCGCGAAATCCAATCTCTCCCGTTCCGCTGATCAGTTCCCGTAACAGAAAACAAACAAACAAACAAACAAACAAACAAACAAACAAACAAACAAACAAACAAACAAAAAGCTGTAGAATGCGCAGGCGGTTTCCTTTCTCTACAGAACATCACGGTTCTACTGGCGGCCGAAATCCCATCCTTAAAGCTGAACTGAGGCTCTTTGTGCGCTCTATCGAACTTAGTGCAAATCTCACGCGCTTTCACAGAGGCAGGGCGCCGCTCGATTTGGGTGAGCATAGGTATCGATGCATGGAAACTAATGAACAACGCACTTGGCAGTGGGACAATGGGAGGTTTGGACACCAGCGTTGGCTTTCAACTGGAAAATTAATTAAATGAATGAATTGAAAGCTCCAAACACACTCAACAGAGCATGCTCCAACAAGGCAGTGTACTATTCATTACAGGTATTAGTGGTTCGATCAGGTGATGCTAAAGGAATCACCGTGCTGCTAGGCTATGAACAGCCTACGTGGTCTAAAACGGAAGTTCCTCTTTCCTTGTCAGGCCGTTGAAAGTCGACTAACAAAAAATTGTCCTAATCAAACAAGTATCGTATAGGTCGGGCGCCTGTACTGCTATCCTTTAACGAGGGCTCCGTACTCGGCAATGCGTTCTGACATGATGATCGGTTATACTTACCCTGATGATCTGACAGCGACCGATCGTTCAAACTACCCATCGCAGTAAGAGAAATATTTTTTTATTCGTTTTTTCACTCTGCACGCGGATGAGCGCGGTAAAGCGGACTATGATTCATATTTTTTTTTTCCTGTACTGTACGTGAAGTTGCAGCACGCGAACCCGACGTGCTAAGGGACAATGTTCCGTATGACTGTTCAGAGCTCTCGGCGGATCTATAGCGGCATGTTGTTTCTTGAGCGAAAATTCACTCAAGGACATCGCCGTAGAGTGAAAACATGGAGTTTATTCAGAATGTGCGTTGTTCCTGTACACATTCGCTGCTGATAACACCGAAGCAAGTTGATAGCTACCGAGAGATGATGATCTGCTCCCTCAGAGCAAGATGTCCCTCTAAGAAATAGCTTAAGTTCGGCTGCATAATGCCCCATATTGTAGACTCCGGGACATGAAAACAGTTTCCCACAGGCACACAACCTCAGACTAACACATAACTTATGAAGCCATCTTAAAGTGCGGTCAAATTCGCACATGTAGGGAAAACTTCACGAAAACAGCTCCAAGACCCGACTGCTGCTATCCTCCTCGTCTAAGGGCTTTGAGCTCGTGGCCAAATCTGCGTGGCACCGAAAGAGAACCTATAAAAGGGACTCTATAGACGGCTCGTGCCTGTACTATAATCGTACGACGCGCGTTGCTGTATGCGGCGCGTCTGATGAGCGCTTTCTGTGGTCGAGGCGAAAACGACTTGCACTACTGCGCGGGCGAGAAAATCGGCTGCCAGACGAGCTGCTGGTCGTTTACACTGCAGAACACCGATCGCGCAAGCATTTCCTTCTACCTTAGAGCACCAGTCGTTAAGTGAAAGGTCGTTTGCACGGCCGCACTACTTTTTTTTTTTTCTCCTGGGGCTGCCTTTACAGGCGGTGGTATAGGAAAGGCGCCTTATATACTGTGTACTTGGAAAGCGGAGAGATCTAACCGGGGTATGTTCGATGTGTAGTTTCGGGGTGTAACTTCGAAAATGATTTCGAGAAGTCAAGAACTTGGAGAGAAGAGCCCGAGGATTACGATATACGTGTGGAAGCAACATTAATAGGTGCCGGGAATGGAGACTGACCAGAGTGATCTTCTTATCCGGCACTATGTACACGATGGACAGGTTTAATTAGCGAGTTTTGCTATGGTAATCACGGAATAACTGGCATGTGCATATATTACGGCTCGTTCTCGAACAACAACAACAACAACAACAACAACAACAACAACAACAACAACAACAACAACAACAACAACAACAACAACAACAACAACAACAACAACAAAAGAAACCTTTTCAAGCCATCATTCTACTAGTCCGCGTGCCCCGCCGCAGTGGCATAGTGGCTATGGCATTCGGCTGCTGATCCGAAGGTTGCGGGATCGAATCCCGGCCACGAAGGCCGCATTTTGATGGAGGCGAAATGCTGAGGCTCGTGTACTGTGCGATGTCGGTGCACGTCAAGGAACGCCAGGCGGTCGAAATTTCCAGAGTCCTCCACTACGGCCTCTCTCGTAGTGATGTGATTAGTTTTCGTGCGTAATACCCCCGAGAGTATCATTATTGGTCACGGTAAGTTTACTGCTTGTTATGTTGATTGGCGACACAGGTATGTCGAAACACGTGTGTAACTGCGTGTTGTCACCATATGCGAGCCAAAGATGACTAATGGGCAACATTAACGCAAGGGTGACATAACGGACGAAGAAGTTTCACGTTTTTGTTGTGTCTTTGCATTTCCTTCGCAGTTTTCTTAGTCTAAGCAACCGAGTCAGGTTAAATATTGGCAAGTGAATCGCTAATGGTGCCGTTCTGTTAAGAACTTGTCGCTTCTACCATTTAGCCGTGAACTAAACTTTGCAGTTATCAAGCCGGTATGTGGCGATTGTATCAAATGATACAATCATTGCATATCGGGTAAAAACGTGATGATATGTTTGCGAGGCACAATGTAAGCGTTATGGGTATACTCGAGCAATCACAGAGCCCAAAGGAATTTTTCTTTGCTATATAAATGAGAGATGAGGCTTTCTCAATCACAGTATTACCTATATATGTACCAGTGCTTTAAACTAGCGTGATTATAATTTTGATCTTGTACGAGAACGCTTTACATCGACATAAAAATTCTACTCACCAAAAGTTCGAGAGTTTGGAAGAATCGCACCAACAAGCGCCCTAAAGAACTTTCACAATTACCTTTCATAACTCTGTCCTGACGACATTCTCATAACTGAACGGTCTGGTATGACTCAAGCATGCTGACTGCACTTCATCGCAGGGAGACCCAAATATCCACGATTTTTCACAAGCGGCCGCGGTCAGCGTTGTATATATGCACCGCAGTGTCTTCCAGCAAGCTTCCCTAAGGCAGTCAGTGAAAGGCGACAAATCTGGCTTCACCCATCATATGCCTTAATATATTCAGCGCGACGATAAGACGATAAATGTAATCGCCAATGAGGCGCCAAGCTTACGAACACCGAAAATCCTACAATTAACGCTATAGCGTTGAGGGGATCACTTCCGTAGTGGCGTAGTCAGTAATAATAATAATAATAATAATAATAATAATAATAATAATAATAATAATAATAATAATAATAATAATAATAATAATAATAATGAGATAAACTGGTGCCGGCACTGCAAGTAAAAATAAGTTGTTAAAACAAATAAAATTGTCCTGCAATGAAATTTTGGTAAAATTGGTACTCGAACGCCGTTCTTAATGGCGCAGGGCAATAGCGGTTCGAAAACTCCACCGTGGTTTTCTAGCAGTAATGGGGACATACAGTAAGAAGAAAGAAGTGCACGCACACCTTTTTCTTGTCATGCGCTCGACCAGTTATTGCCCCGGGCCCACCTCGTAGCACCTTCGTTCTTCCCCTCGCAGTCAACAATAGTAAGCGGACTCGCACTCCGGCAGATTCTAGCCCTGCAAGCAGAGTCCGTTACGCGCTTTACGGTGAGAGGGAGCCACCGTTCCATGTTTTTTTTTTTTTTAATGCGATTCGGGTTCCACTCTTAGAGGAGGTGCGTACCTCAACAATACTTCAACACATTTTCTTTTTGTCATCATTGGGCAGCTAACTAAGCTTATTTCTCCACGAAGAACTTGAATTCATTTCTATTCTGGCGAGGCGTAGAAACGAAAGCTCCTGTTCTCCGAAACAGGGGTTCTTGTGGTTGTTGGTTGCTGTGCCGTGATTGAGGCCCTTTTCCAGGCATTGGCAGCCGACTGACGGAGCACCATGGGAACAGGGCTAACGCAAAGTTTCCATCCTCTCACTTTTGTCAGTTCAGTTACTATTTACTATTATTAAAGGCAGCGGTGCCAAGTGACGCTCCAGCGTCCTAGTGTCTTCAGAGGCCTTGCGGTTCGTTCAAACGTGTTTCTTTTTCTTTTTTTTAGCAGGCAAAGAAGTCCCTGCGTTGTCCCTTTTGTGCTCACGCCAGCGATCACTCTTCCATTCTCCCTCCCCACTATTGTTTTGTCTGCCCTTTTATGTCATTTTTAGTTGGCTTTTCCCTGCTTGGCTTCCTGCTCTTAACGACCTTGCCCTTGGCTGTTTGCGACTTCGTCTTTTCTGAGACACGTGCCTTGGGCGTCGTGGCTTTCGAGATTCGTTTATGTCGCCTGCCTCAAAACACGCCGTGCGAGCCGGAGCGAGTCGACGAATACGCCTTCTGTAAACAGTGTAATCATCCATGGTTGCTCGCACGCTTTCATTCGCGCTGAGACACTCGCCACATTAACGGTTATCGAGCGAAAGCGCTAGTCAGCCATTGTAGACGACCACCCTCACGCAAAGCTCGTGACTTTGATGAGTCCGGGCTGAATGTTGTCGCACACGTGGCCGTCTTTAAGAGCGCAGATTGTCATCCAAATCCTTCGGGGTGCTTTCTAAACCTCCTGTTTCAGACATCTCTGTGATATTAAGTGTTCGTACCGTCCCTTTGCTTTGTGGAAATTGTGTTCTGGTTTTCGCGGCGGTCCAGAAGCACTAAGCTGTGAATTTTCCGGATTCATTAATCAAATTCTGAATGCGGATTCGACAAGAAGGTGTTTGAATAATGGCCACCGTCTCTTTATACATATTTTCCGCTGAACTCTCAGCTTTCTAAACCTTGCTCAGTCAGGATATTAGGTCTGCCGCACTGGCTCAAATACACATTTTACGTTCTCGTTGCACAAAGACGATTCAGACAAGAAAAGAAAGGATTTGCGAATCTCGACATTCACTCCATTCGCTATCATCATTCCTATAGTTAATTTTAGTGCAAGTCAAATGAACTTTGAAGGGATGACAAAGTTTAGCATTGCGAAAATACCCCAAGTGCTGTTGCCAACCTCTATTTCGTTATTTCTTCGATGCTCACTTAAAATAGGTCCCTTCGAGGAACACGGGTTGTCTACGGTTGACGGCAGTGGTTTCTATTGTAATTCATTGTACGTGTATTACCAACAGACGCCGCTGCTGAAAATAAATGAACTTTAGAAATTTTTAGTGCTCACGGCCCCAACGAGGTCACTGGCGCTGGTTGCAGCGCTGAATAAAAAGGGCGCGCTTTTGTCCTGTAGCACACGTGCACGCTGACCTTCTTCTCTGACCCCACGTGTCGTGGTTTATACCCCTGAAAATTGAAATAAGGAGCTGCAGTGCGCTTTTTAGCGAAATACGACACTTCCTCGGGAACACACTAGAAAGCTGTTGCCATGGGAACGTAATAACGGGCGCAGGAAGTGCACAGTTTCGTCTTGCAACACGCTGTATATATAGCAGCAGGTAGAAGTAGGGGATGAAGAGGTAAGGGGGGAGAGGGAGGGAGTTCTCTGACGTCGGAGAGAAGCGGAGGCAGCAGGAATAATGACAGAACAATTTTGCTTTGCTTCTAGCTGCAAGACCTGTTCTACAGCGAAGCAAAATCTAGGATTTTGAGCACAGGATGTCAACATTGTGTAAAGCTAAAATGAGCGCACTTGCTTACGTTGTCAAAGGGGAAAAAAGGATAGGTAACATAGTAGGGTCGAAAAAAATTCAGCATGACTCTGCTATCGAAGACATCAAGGACCAGCGAAGCTAGGCGCAGCCACACTAGCTTGAATCTAAGATTTTTCTGGGCTTCCCCCGGCCTCACTCACCCCTGATGTTCATTTATTCGCCTACGCCAACTTTAAGCTTCCGTCATTGTAAACGCGAAACATTCTCTGCGACGCGCTTCCCCGTCCCTCGCGTGAGGGCCGGATAGCTGTCGCCGCATCAACTCACGCTTATCTACTCGACGACGCTCCAGTAGAGCGGCTTCTTCCTCGTGAGTCCTGGTATTCGTCACCGTTGGGTTGTGGTTCGGTTAAGGAAAGGACGCTGATTTCTACAGACCTCGCGGGAGCACGTTTCAGCCTCCGCAGGGATGGGGAAAGGGCTGAAAGAGTAGAAAAGAGAGAAAAGCCGTAGTGGAGGGCTCCGGAAATTTCGACCACCTGGGGTTCTTTAACGAGCACTGACAACGCACATTACACGGGCCTCTGGCATTTTCGCCTTGATCGAAAATGCTACCGCCGCGGCCGGTATCGAACCCGCGTTATTTAGGTGGCAGCCGAGTACCATGACCCCTACGCCACCGCGGCGGACCAATGCACAAGTAGCGCACAGTAGGAGTCTGGTACGATTCAGCCCCTTTCCCCTACAGCAACGGACGTTTAGCCGTGCTCTCGACATGGGCTGCAGAAATTATTAGCGTCCTTTCCTTAATCTAACTGTAATCAATCCGTACGATTTAGGTAGACACGGTGGTGCCTAAGTGCGGGGCACGACGGAAAGCGGTCCTGCCCAGCCACAACCTCGCCGATCAACTCTGGGCCGTCCGGCACGCCGAAGCCGCCCGTGTCCTAGGACTCCAGACCGCCACCTAGGCTGGGGAGCGTATAGCCCTTCCCTGACCAAATCGTCAATCTACGTGATAATTAACTTTACCGAGAGTAATGGCTTACTTTCACTTGTGCCAAAGAAGGCAATCATAACACTGTGAATGAACTTCTTGCTAATTTGCGTCTAGTAATGTTAATTGGATAATTAAGTTAGGTTCCGAGCTCGCACGAATGACAGTCCTCTGTAAACGAACAAAACTCCCCAGTTGTAACCTAGGAGTAAATCAGGCGATGTATAAAAAGATGACCTTGACATTAGTTGAGTTCCGTTAAACGATGCAAACGCACATTACGAAGAATTCAAACTAACACGGATTCTTGCCCATTGAATCACATTCGCCACACAATATTCCTCAGAGTGAATGTTCTGCGGAAAACTAATTCGAAAGTCAACGTAGGCTAGTCGTCCGCCATCGAATAACTGTTTTCATAATGGCTGCCTATACAACGCGTTCAAGCGTCGGTGCAGGGTCTCTCAATAGAACTCGCATATTGCGGCGCCTGACAAAAGACGTTCCACAGGGGCATGCGGGATGTCGCACTCCATCGAGCTTTTCCTTGATCCTTTGTAAACTGAAATACGTTGCGAGGACACATGCAATGAGAGATGGTGCATGGAAATATTTGAGGGGTCATCAGTTTGTTGGTGCAATAAACAGTTGCACCACGTGGATCACGCTCCTGCACTGATGATGACTACCACTAAAGATTCGTGTGGCTTCACAAAGTTCTTTACACCTGTATATCCGTCAATATAAGTAGGAATCTTGATATTGATATCTTGATATTTCTGATATAAAATATTCTAACATTCTAAGCTGAACTGGATTTGCAGTATGACAATGCAGGCACAAAACGAAAAAAAAATCATAAAGCAACAACTCTCTATGCGTTTCGAATTAATACGATCTGTCCAGTGGTAGTTCAATAAAGTACAGCATCTTCTGAGATCACCAAGCAGTGGTATATAATCAAATAGAAATATCGAGATGGTCTTTCTAATCTACCTCTTTGTCAAGCACCCTCTATACTCGTTAGGTTAGTTTCAGTCCAGTTTCCTTCCGCGTAATCACGGTCTGGACTCGTTAGGGAAAGTGCTCAGTCCTCAGCATGCCAGTTGAAAATATAAGTCCAGTTGTGGGAATAAGTCTGCGGTTGTTCGCAGGGGGCTGCTTCAGCCACGAGGCTTACTATAACGACTGTCTTTTCTTTGGGTTCCGGTAATCGTAATGGCATTCCGCATCGAATCAAGGAAATGAGCCCTGCGCTTGATGTAGGATCGATTACTCCTAATCGGTTAAGTTTCCGGGAAGAAACCAACCTAGTGAAAAAGAAATTAGCTTTTACGGCAACTCGTCAAACGAAATAAAAGTTCAACTTGAATATCATAACAACGTTTCAATAAAGTTATTATTCGGTCTACATATGTGCGTATTCGCGCTCGTTAGCGATAACACTATAAATAGCGTTTCGCAGAAGTGCTTATTTATTAGCGCGAAAGCGTTTCTTGGCTAGGTTGGCGAGAGCGCGCGCCCAGCTGCCGTCCGCAAAAAGCGTCCGCAAAAGCCGTCCGGCGAAAATGCCAGAGGCCCGTGTACTGTGCGTTGTCAGTGCACGTTAAAGAACCCCAGGTGGTCTAAATTTCCGGAGTCCTCCACTACGGCCTTTCTCTCCTATCTCTTTCACTCCCTTTCCCCTACCCCTACGGACGCTTAGCCGTGCTCCCTACATGGGCTGCAGAAATTAGCGTCCCTTCCTAACCGAACCACAATCAATCAATCAATCCCTGACAGCACGTGACTTCTCCCACCGGAAGTGACGCCGGCGCCAACACTCGCCGCAGCGGCAGTCGGCTCGCGCTCCGCTCCATCTAGTAACGTTGGCTCTGCTGCAGCTGCATGCAGCGGCGTGCGACGCGTCGCCGCGTTTCTTCGCTGGATTGGCGAAAACGCGCTCCCAGCTGCGTGGCGTCGCCGTAGAAGCACTAGGTATAGTTGCTGTATATGCTACTGCAATTCTATAGCATTAGGCGCACGAACGCGCCACCTAGCCCATCGTTCCTCGCCGCCATGCGTGCCGAGCTCAATCTCGGATTGAAGACACCCACTGAGGCCATCACGACGTCGAGATGCACGTGCATCGATCTCGCATTGACCACCGACCCATACATTGTGCGAGATGTTATGTATGTATCCACCTACTACTCGGATCACAAGGCCATGGTAGTGTCTTGTACACCGGCCCAAGTACGCCGTCACCGGAACGATAAGAGGGTGACGACACCGGTGACTGTCTAGTGACGCCACCCACGACGCCGCGGCTGTGGTATTACATCGACACGCCCGAGACCTGGCGCTGGCATATCCGCGTACACTGCCTGGACGACAAAATACAAGAGGCCATGTGAAGTGTCGACAAAACTTAGATGGCATCAAATCATCTAAATAAACGCCATCCGCCCTCCCACATTGACTCATTCTTTACAACGCAGCTCGGCAACACCAGTTTGCAGTACCCCCCCCCCTCCGCAACAGCAATCTAGCCAAAAGAAACGCTCTCGCGTTCTGATCTCATAAGAATATGATTAGGGATTGTCGAACTTTTTTATTTTTTCGGTACCTGGCTAACGAGTAGTCCAGTTTCTGTCGGAAAACTATTTCCTTATGTGTGCTTTTTGTGTGTAATTTAGGCAGCTATCGCTACTGCAGCGAGGTATGGCACAAGGTAGAATGATATGTTTGCGAATGCATGTGGACCTTTGTTTCCAACATTACAAACAAACTTGCGAGAAAACCTTCTTTACAATCTCAAATGGAATCATTCAACTGGCACTGAGGGCGAAAAAGCGGCACCCAGGGAGCTGAGATAGAAGCGCTTCCATTCGGATTAACTAAGAGCCTAATTGTAGTTGAACAAAAAACCTGCGCAAGACCGCCCTGCTGGGGCGATCGAGAGCAGTGACTGCTGGTACAGCAGCGACACATGGCGTCTATCCACTCCCCTAGTCGAGTACGCTGTGGTAGAACGGGAAGCGGGAAGGAAAGGATGTCACAAAAAAGAAAGAAACGTACAAAACAAAAGAGTGTGATGGAAATCTTGCTCTTAGTTGACCGTCCTTCGAAAGCGGGTCATTGACTGTATCGCGCATAAGCTTCTAATCAAGCGGTCGGCTCCTCAAGCCTCCAGCATCTGGGCAGCACTGTGCTGTTCAATAAAAAAGAGCCAGGCCTCCGCGGAACCGCAGGACAGTGACAGCGTAAGCTGGTGGAGCGACGTTCTTAGAGGTCATTTTAAACGCTTGGGGATACTAGGGCAAGTAGAGGACGGTGGGTATCCCATGCTCCGTAACTCTTATTTCGCCAAGTAGGGAAGTACCCACTACGCCATAATTACTTGGGTATTGTAACGTGCAAATCTGTATAACTGCATATCTTTGAGTCTGTTGGCGTCGTTTTGCAGAGAAGGAACCGAACTCTGCCCGACGTCGACAGCGAGCAGCGGTTTGGTCTTCTCTCTGCACAGCTGCCTGTTGTGCCCGACATTGCCTTGCTGCAGCCGCGCGCGTATCTCTGCGATTCGCTTCTTCAGCAGCGGTCCGAAACTTGCCGAAGAACCAAGTCAGGATGCTGTCGGAGCTGCGCACGCCGCCTGCCGCGTGACGCATCACACGATACGACAAAACTGCTTCAAAGGGTAGCGCTTCGTAATAATGACGGAAAAGTTGAAGAAGATTGCTTCATAATGATGATGTTGATGATGCCCCTGTAATGGGTGCAGAGCTACGAAGGATGCACCCCTGTGTTCATTCAAATGATTACTCGAACTCGTTATGCAATCCACTTTCCGCGACGTGTAGTGGCGTATTATTATTCTGCCACGTAACATTACATTTGTTAAGGCGATTCCTCGGCCGACGTTATACATGTGTAGGTCTTTCAGCGATGGTTTTTCAAACACAAGCATAGCTCAGTCGGCAATAAAGAAAAAAAAATAAGCGTAGCTTTGGCAGAATGCTGGACTGCCACGCAGACGGAGTGGGTTCGAATCCACGCAGTGGACGAGGTCGAATATTCCTCAGTCCTGGTTATTTTTTCAACATTTGCGCGATAGTGGTTATGGACGCCGGCGGCGGCGGCGGACAACTACGGCCCTTGTTGTGATCTCATAACAGCTTATGCTGTAAGAAAGGGACAGAAACGGCTCTGTCGAATGGCTGGAGTCCGCGGGGGCGCCAAAGTTCCCCGTCACTCATACGGCGGTTAACCGGAGTGCTCCTGCGGAGCGCCGCTTCCCATCGGTCGTCGAAACGCACATGTCTGGCTGGAGAATAACCACGGTGGCGCTACTCACCGTCACCCTCGAGGTTTCCTAGGGTGCTCCTGTGGGTGCGCTGCGTGGAGCTTGGCCTCGAGGCGATCGGGATTGGCATGGAGTCCGCGGTGGCGCTACTCACCGACACCCAGTACCATTTTCTGGTGCTCCTGCGGAGGCCGTTTCCTTCCCTTTTTTGGAAACGGCCATGGTTTGGCTCGGCATAACCCACGGTGACGCCACACACCTACAGCCAGGGGTTCTGCCCCTGCTGCGCCTGTGGGCCCCGGTCCTCCCGAAGCCGAGCTCGACACGCGCGCTAGGCTGGGACCGCAGTGTCGCCACTCACCGCCACCAGAGGCACTGCCCATGGTGGTCCTGCGGCGTGCTGTTTCGAGATCCGAGGGGAAACGCACATTAGCTCGGAGTCCGCGGTGTCGCTACTCACCGACACGTGTACGCTACGACGTGCTCCTGCGTGCTGCAATGTAGACCTCGCGTTGCAGGTCCATAGTTTTTGATCGTGCAACCAGGGCCATGGATTAGGATGTGGGTCCCGCAATGTTTAATTGTGGTATTCCATTATCCTAACTACTTGCTCACTGCCCTGGTGATGTACGAGGGGTTGAGCAGATATACAAATGTGCATTCATTAGGGTCACTTGTAGGGTCTTCTCTTGTTTGCATAAATAACTAGCACAGGTCAAATGGCAGCCCCTTGTGACGTTCTCTTTGGCGACGAGGTCGACGAACTGGAACAAATGGGTGGGTCTGGTCTCGTAATATGTGCTAGCGGCTACGTCGCCTGTAGTAGAGGTGTGTAGACATGCAAACAGCAAAATGGCCTGCAGGAAGCGGTTGCATGGTACAGTGGAAAACTCCTAGAAGCATGCGAACTGAAGGGCTCACGAGAAGAGTTGTACAACCAGGAAGTCAAGGTATGAGGCATCATGACTCCACGTGCCGCGGCGCTTCGCATCCTAGTATTCTCGATTCAGCACAAGGGTCCGTGGCATCAAGAGTTTGAAGACAATCATAAAAATAATAATTTCAGAGGTTTTACGTCAAAAAAACCATGATATGATTATGAGAGGCTGTGGTGGGGTCCGGAAATTCCGACGACTTCGGGTGCTTTAATGCGCACTGACGTCGCACAGTGAACTGGCCTCAACTAATTCGCCTCCATCGAAATCCCGCCGCAACGACGTGGACTCCATCCCGCGACCATCTGGTCAGCAGCATAGTGCCATAGTGACTAGATAACCGCGGCGGGGCGCTATATTGAGAAAAAAGAGCCACGCCTGCGCGGTACCGTGACAGTGACAGCGTAAGCTGGAGGAGCGACGTTCTTAGAGGTCATTTTAAACCCCTGTGGATACTAATGCAAGTAGAGGCGGTGGGTATCCCCTGCTCCTTAACTCTTATCATTTCGCCAAGTAGGGAAGTAGCCACTACGCCATAATTACTGAGGCGTTGTAACGTGCAAATCTGCATAACTGGACATCTTAGAGAGTCTGTTGGCGTCGTTTTGCCGAGAAGTAACTGAACTCTCGGCCCGACGTCGACAGCGAGCAGCAGTTTGGTCTTCTCTCTGCACAGCTGTCTGTTGTGCCCGACCTTGGCTTGCTGCAACCGCGCGCGTAGCTCTGCGATTCGCTTCTTCAGCAGTGGTCTGAACCTTGCCGGAGAACCAAGTCAGGATGCTGCCGGAGCTGCGCACGTCGCCTGCCGCGTGACGCATGACACGGTACGACAAAACTGCTTCAAAGGGTAGTGCTTCGTAATAATGACGACGGAAAAGTTGAAGAAGATTGCTTCATAATGATGATGTTGATGATGCCTCTGTAATAGGTGCAGAGCTATGAAGGATGCACCCCTGTGTTCTTTCAAATGATTACTCGAACTCGTTATGCAATCCACTTTCCGCGACGTGTAGTGGCGTATTATTCTGCCACGTAACATTACATTTGTTAAGGCGGTTCCTCGGCATACGTTATACATGTGTAGGTGATTTAGCGATAATTTTTCAAACACAAGTGTAGCTGCTGAAAGGCATCAAAAGATGTTGTGCTAAAGGCTCAACGAGGCTAATAGTGAATGGTTCGCTCTCTCATCCGATTAGGCTCCTGTCCTCAGTAAGACAAGGATGTCCTTTGTCACCTCTTTTGTTTTGCCTATAATTAGAACCACTTTGTATGAGCAATCTGAAAGAACAATATTTCCAACGATTTAAATTGCCGTCATATGAGATTCGGGTGCATGCATACGCAGATGACGTGGCCTTTTTCTGTCGTGATAAAATGAGTGTAAGAACTGCTCTTGCAATTACATAAGATTTTTGCGCGGCTTCTGGGGCCAGTGTTAACTTAAAAGAAGCTCAGGCTTTCGGTGTTTACTATGGGCCACAACGCCATCACACTATGCAGGAATTGAGTGGGAAAAGGACATACGCTATTTAGGTGTCCCTCTCTCACAGTGCAGGAAGAGCAACAATCACTGGTCGGGAGAAGTTGAGAGGCTACAAAGCAAACCAAACTCATGGCAAGGGCGCAATTTGTCAATGTTTAGTCGCGCTGAAGTTTGCAATGTGTTTTTAGTTTCACGTCTGATATATGTGCCCCAAGTACTGTACTGCTCACGACTCCGCATTCAGGCACTGCATCGTGTATTTGCAACATTTATTTGGAGCTCCAGTTATGAATCCATGAGGCGCGGCAATCTGTTCGTCCCACTTGAACGAGGTGGCCTCGAATTAGTCCATCTCTTTGTTAGGCAAATTGTTTCTCGACTGTTTTTCTTTCGTGAAAGCGACCATCCATTTTTGCGTGAAATGCTACAGGTCCATTAGTTCAGCACCTTCTTAATATAGTAGTTTCATCAGATGTCGTAGGTACTTCACAGGCTCCTTGGGGCTTCCTCAAGGAAGTTGTAGACTCATTCCTTTTCCTAAAAGTTAGATTTAGCCTAGAGTATATTTTCACCGCGAGCCGAAAAGCGATTTCTGTCACACTGGTGGGCTCAATTTTCCCAAATCCTTTGTATCGGACACAATATTTAAGTCAGCCTTATCAAAATGTACTTAGAAGGGTTTCGAAAATGTGTATACCTCCCGGTGTCAAAACATTTTTCTTTAAACTGCATTCGGAAACACTTGCTGTTAAAACGTGGTTGAACGCGAAAGGCTGCTTCGTGCCGTGGTCCATGAACTGTCGACTCTGTCCAAGCGCAGAAACAATTGATCACTGTTTTACTGACTGCACGGATGCAATATGTTTTTGGGACATTCTCCGGCGAACTCATAAAAAGGACGTGGACATCACTCCTTACTCAATTCGATTTCTACCGTTCAAAACGATTGCTGGTCCTCCCTATGACATGTTCATAGTGCTTGGTTTATACAGCCTATGGAGGTCAAGACTGTGTGATCGCCATGCGGAAAACCCACGTTCCACGAGATCATTCTACCGTGAAACTAGCCTACGTAAGAAATGTGTAAGAAAATTAGACGCATGTGTGTGTTTGCGTGATTTTTGAGTGTGGAGACGTTCTCTTCCTGACTTTTAACTTCGGTTGGCATTTCCATGTAATAATAAAAAAAAACAAGCGTAGCTGAGTGGTAGAATGCTGGACTGCCACGCAGAGGGAGGGTGTTCGAATCCACGCAGTGGACGAGGTCGAATACTCCTCGGTCCTGGTTATTTTTTCAAAATTTGCGCGATAGTGGTTACGGACACCGGCGGCGGCGGCGGACAACTATGGCGCAAAAACAGCCCTTGTTGTGACCTCATAACGCTTACGCTGTGAAAGCAATGCTGCTTTTTCAGTGGACGGGCGTTTGCTTTCTGCTTAGCTGTTGATAGCAATGTGTGTCCAAAAGGATCCAAATTTTATCTAGCGGTTCCTGTCTTCTTGGTATTATCAAAATAGGGTGCCGACCACAAGCACAGCTGTCACCGTTCGTTTACTTCTCTGTTCTAATTTAACGTAAACATGTGTTTTTCAAGCACACTGTCTTTGTTGGTGTTGTTCTTAGGTACTATCAAGTCACTGATGGCTTATTTGCGACACCGCAATTAGCGATACATGCTTTATACAAGTTCATGCATCTCCCTTACTCGCTAACCAGTGTCGTAAAGAACACCATCTAATCATCTGGTGCATGAGCGGTCTCGTCTTCTTTTACCCTCCATTTTGAGGCAGTGTGGGGTCAGAAAGTTGTCCGCATGCCCCTCCCGAGTAAAGAACGTTAAACGAAATATATCAATACAAGTGGGAGTAAAGCCTCCAAATCAACCAATATCCAAGCAAAACATCAACAACGAAAGATTAATAGCACCACTGTGTGAAGCTTCAAGTTTCATTGAACGCCACAAGATTGGGAGGAAGCGTCTCGGTTGGATGAAACACACCGATTCAATCCTGCACGTATAACAACATAAAATAAAAATACAAGGGCTAAGTAATCCGACTCCAATCTCCGCGTTAGGAAGTTCTTTGTTTGCTTGGCTTTCTATATGCCCAGCTTATTCGATGAAAATCCTTTAGCAACACTCGAGTGATCGAGCACCAGAGAGGGAGCTTGTGTGTCCGGCAAGCACACTCTGTCTGAAAAAGTGCATGTGACAAAAAGAACGGATAACTGAACGACGCACTAGGGAGTTGAAAGGCTCTGACCTCTTTTAAATTATCCAATCACATTTCCTACTTTATTTACCAATCACTGCAACTAATTCTACTTTGTTTTCTCTCGTTATTTAGTTTTCTCTCTTTATTTAAGGTAGAGAATATCAGCAGCTTTCTTTTTCCGCACTCAGCTCTCGGCTTCAGTACTTGTAGTTTTATGCGCATCGCTGCTTGAGGACAAAGATAGTCGTTCATAATCGTCAGCCTTAGCTTTGTGTTTGTCCAGAATGTCATTATGAGCATGCTGGGACGAAGACGATCCTGCGCTTCTCCCATCCCGTAATTTTCTAGCTCTTCTGCCTTCGTATTTACTCTTTTTTTTCCCTCTTTCTGACCCTTCGCAAGATACACAAAGAGGCCCGAAGCCATTAACCCGAGTACCTGTCCTTCCTGGCGCCCACACCTTCGACAGCCACGCAACGCCCTTCCACGGAACGTTCCCCCTTTTCATCCTTTGCATTCGTTCGTTGCTTTTCATCTCGCCGCTATCCAAAAGCAGCTCCCTCCACTTCCACGCTATTCCCCGTACCACTCAGCTGCATTCATTCGTGATCGGCAGCCTTTAATGTCGCGCGCATGGTGAGTCCAATCTGCGGCGATGTGCCGAATACATCACTTTGGGGCAGGCTTCCTGTACGGCCATACAGAGTTTGCGAGGAAGTACATTGCGGCCTTATTGGAAAGTTCTTTGTTACTCTCAGTTAAGCAGAATGAAGATCATCACTTTAATGCTGCAATACGTGCGACGAGGTGCCCTAATTGCGCACATCACACGTGAAAGAGGATTAGTTTCGAAAGTTCCCGCAGTATATTTTCGCTTTGTGTACGTGTAAATGGTTTGCTTAGGGAAAAAAATTGAAAATTAAAATTTCCACGATGCGAAAAGAAAAGTCACAGTTTCGCCGCAAGGGCGAAGCAATGAATGCGATAGAAAGAAACTGTAGTGCTATACGAAGTGAGGCTCGCAGCTTCAGGAGCAATATTAATTGTAGCGAACATGCACTTGCTAAGTGAGCGTCTCCCGTGGGCAGCGCGTGCTGGTACGACGGGCTTTATACGTTGTGTGTCACAAAGTTACACATACAAAGCTAGGGGAGGCCGCTAAATGAACAAACAGAAGATGAGAGCGAGCTATCAAGTGAAGCACGCGCGAAACGAACGCACAGATATACACCGCACGAGCGCGAATAAGCTGTCACAATGGATACTCTCAGTTTGAACAGCGCTCCTGTCGCAAAGGCGGCTGCCCGTTGCGCTCCTCGCGCCATCTCGCTGGTAATGAAGAAACGCTATAAGCGCCTGCCGTCTCTGAGTCCTGCCAGCGGTAAAGGGTGGTATATAAGGCTCGCCGTTAGCTCCTTGAAGGAGCTAACGGCGAGCCTTATATACTCTTTGTGGCGTAGTGCTCCTCTTTGTGGCGTAGAGCTCCTCTTTGTGGCGTAGTGGTTAGCGCCACGCGCTGCGGAGTGAGAGGTTGGTGGTTCGATTCCGGGCGTCGGAAGCATTTATCCGAATTATTTTTCTTTAGGATTTATTTATACATATACGGTTCATGACGGCGGCGACGGGGACGGCAAAAACCAGCCGAGACTGTCCATATAATTGCTATCGCAATAATAATAACGGAGGGCGGCCTCGCATGTTCAGATATGTGAAGGAGCTTTTGTGAAGTGGTGAATTTCGTATCGTGCGGCTACCTGCGATGCGTACACGTTGTCCTGTACAACATGCAACTTCGTGGGAGAGTTATGTTAAACTCCGATGCAGGTGGTTTTGCGACGTAAAACCTCAGAAATCAGTCAATCACAATCTTATTTTAAAACAAGTTTAATGTTTACCCTTTGCATCACTGACAAGTAACGCAAATCAGAACAGCAGATCAGGTGGATCAGGTGGATAGCGGTGCGAGTGAGTGATGGCTACGGTCCATTAATGACGGCCCGTAGGAAGACGACGAAACTATGGCCTTCTGATGACACAATGACGACAAAGGAATCATGGTGATGGTCACGGCCGCTTTACAATGGCAGCGCGGTGATTGATGAGATAACGACTAAGTGGAAACAGAGTGACACGTTCACTGAGTGACGAAGCGAGCGGAATGACCCATGCTCGAGACAGAAATTGAGTGAGGGAGTTTGCCGACTCAGGAAATCTATATAAAACCACTCTCAGATTTTATGTCGCAGGCGTGATATAGCAAAACTTATGGATCAGGGAATTGGCCCCGTCACTGCTGTCATAAGCCACGGCGTCTGACGCCTTCTGAGGCTTCAAAAAGCTTCACTGACCGGACAACGAACTCACATCGACGCATCGCGACAGACCCTGAACAGATGCTTTCACAATGGTCGTCTTAGGCAGGCTTTCTAGTTAGACACTTTCAAGTTAACAACAACAACAACAAAAATATCTTCCCCCTTATTGCTCCTCGTGTTCCAGCACTTGAACTCATCCTTACCCTACCTCCGCCATTTTTTTTCACATTTAACCCACTTTCGTGATCTTAAAGATGTGATTATTCACGCACCTTCGGAGTCTCATAAAGGCACACGCACGTTTATTATCGCATGTATATCTCCGTTCTACTTTACTAGTATTCTCATCCAATGTTTTTTTTTCTTTTTTCGTTGAGAACAATCTAGTAATTTCTGGCACAGTGCTCTTTCCCATGCTTAAGAAATTTGCACGGAGGCCATATATAGGGTCAAGCATTAACATCTTTCTCAGTTATCGCCTATTTTTATACATCTTCCCTCGCTTTCCTTCGCTTCGTTACTACTTTTCCACGGCTCTTTCATCGTTCCCTCGCGCTGTAACCGACCTGAAAGAGACACCAGCACCTGACAAAAGCACGCCTGGCCTCTCAGCTATGGATCATGGCTTTGCCTTGAATCAATGTATCGCGAAGTGCATGGATACGAGGCGGTGCTAAATAATAAGAAGAAATGAACGATACAAAAATAACATAGAAAGCAATTAGGAGCTGCGGGACGTGCTAGTCACGGAGATGCTGTTCCGTCGTCGCATGTCGTCTTTCTAGTTCCGTTTTTGTCTTTTTCCGCTTCTTGACTTCCTTTCCTGTCTTACTTCCTTGCGTATGAAGACACCCGTCACTGTTTAATTAATTTTTATTTTCGTAAGTATACGCTAGGCTATTTCGACCTGGTTGCGAGCTTTCTGATCCTCTGCATTGTTCGATCGATTACCGGGGGAAACCCCAGAAGCTTCATGTATACATGTGGCCGTGGAAGAATGGTATCCGAAGCAGACATTCTATATCGAACCATCGGGCATTCAAAAACATTAGAAATAACCGTGAAAGCGTCCGGATGGGGAAATATATATTTTGTCGAATGTCTATAGGCCGATGGAATGCGACGGGGAAGCGCATGTGCGAGGCCATACACCTAGCCTGTAGCCCTCTTTGGTATCTTTATGCACATCGTGATTTGCACTGTCAAACGAACGGGCTGGTCTAGTCTAAAGGTTTATGTTGCTCACGCCTTTTTATCTTGTTCTTGCCTCCTCCTCCTCCTCCTCCCC
This sequence comes from Hyalomma asiaticum, assembly GCA_013339685.2. Taxonomy (NCBI): domain Eukaryota; kingdom Metazoa; phylum Arthropoda; class Arachnida; order Ixodida; family Ixodidae; genus Hyalomma; species Hyalomma asiaticum. The sequence continues at coordinate 119,645,566 of CM023482.1, read as the reverse complement.
TCTCGCCTCGCTTATGAGTGTCCTACTTTAGCGGTAATGCACTACATAGACAGGCAGGGCCACTGACTTGCATAATTGCCTCCTTCTTGGCAAGTAGGTCCATGATTTAGCGGTGGGAATCACGTGTAAATGGGTAAAAAATGCCGTGCTAGAGGGTGCATCACGATGCACAAACTTCATTCACAGAAGTATGCCGTACGAGAAATGTCCTATAGCGCGCAAGTATACCTTTGCGTAACGATATCAAACTGGACATAAGGACAGGTCCGCCGAAATATATACTATAAGGGACCGTTTAATCTGGCCGATCACGAGCTGCGACGACGAAGATCGGATCGTCCAGGTGATGATGATATGTACAGATGAGGAAGAAATACAAGTGGTGATGATGCCTAGAGATGAAGAAGAGTAGTTCATAGATCGCGCTCACACTAATGCCCTCCCGCAGTGGAAGCGGTCGCCCGGCCGCGCATTATCATGAAACCCGGCGCGTGTACGGTTTCAATCGAGCGACATGAACAATCTCGGTACCACGGCAACGGAGGTCGGAAGGGATTCGGAGCGGCGATACGCGGTAATTAACAGGGGATGTTTTTTCAATGACCACGTAGGGTCCAATAAAATGACTGGCGAATTTTTCGCACAAGCCGGGAACGGGCACAGGTGTCCATAGAAGAACTTCATCTCCAGGGGAAAAAGCCACAGTGCGGTGAGTCGAATCGTAGCGCTCTTTCCGAACTTCCTCAGAGGTGCTGGTGTTGATGCGAGCCCGATGACGGCAATCCGCGACCCGGGACAAAAACTGTTCGGAAAAAGGCGTCCCTGAGAGTGCAGGAGCTGCTGTAAGTAGCGACACGTCTAATGGTAAACTTGGCGAGCGGCCATACACGAGGAAAAATGGTGAAAAGCTGGTGGTACGTTGTACAGCTGTATTGTATGCGAATGTGACGAACGGCAGGATTGTGTCCCAGTTGGTATGGTCGGGGCGGATGTACATGGCAATCATGTCTGATAGAGTACGATGAAAACGCTCTGTCAAGCCGTTGGTCTGCGGATGGTAGCTCGAGGTGGTCTTGTGGACGATGTTGGTGGCACGCAGAACTTCGGTATGAAGAGACGATAGGAAGGCCTTGCCACGGTCGCTGAGGAGAACGCACGGGGCTCCGTGTCGTAGAACGATATTAGTCAGAAAGAAATCGGCAACCTCAGCGGCGGTACCAGATTGGAGACATGCTGTCTCCGCATAGCGTGTCAGGTGGTCCACGGCCGTCACAATCCAATGATTGCCATTTGAGGTCTTGGGAAGTGGACCATACAAGTCTATTCCGACGACTTCGAAAGGCGAAGCGGGGCAGGGAAGAGGTTGCAAAAGACCAGCAGGAGCAGTCGTACGTCGTTTGCGGCTTTGACAAAGATGACATGATGTGAGGTACTTGGCGACGGTGGTGGACAGGCCGGGCCGCGTGCATCGACTTCGTATTTTGTCGTACGTCATATGAAATCCCAGGTGACCTGCCGTCACGTCATCGTGAAATGCTTCGAGCACCTCGCGTTGCAAAGAACGCGGTATGACGGGAACCCACTTGTTGCCATCGACGTGATAGATATAGCGATGCAAGACCCCATCTTGAAGCTTGAACTGCTTGAGCTGACGACGAAGCCGGGCGTTTGGAGGTGCAGAAGAACCTTGCATGCGCTCTACAATAGTCCGACAATACGGGTCATCCCGTTGATGGGAGACGAGGGCAGATTGGTGGTCAGGTTGCAGCCAGTCGAGCGCTGAGACGGGCAACGGCGACAGTGAAAGTCCGGAGGGCGTGTTACTACAGCTAGGTGATGCTGAGTCATTATTGCTCGGCAAAGGGTGGCGAGAAAGGGCGTCGGCGTCTTGGTGGTTCTTTCCGGACCTGTAGATTACGGCGAAGTCAAACTCTTGCAAACGTATCACTCAGCGACCAAGGCGACCCGATAAGTTCTTGAGCGATGAGAGCCAGCACAGCGCATTATGGTCGGTAACGACTGTGAAGTGGCGGCCGTAGAGGTATGGGCGAAATTTCTGCACGGCCCAAACAACAGCGAGACACTCCTGTTCGGTTATAGTATAGTTTTTCTCAGCAGCGGTCAACGTGCGACTTGCATAAGCGACGACTCGTTCACGCGAGGTCTTGTCACGCTGCAAGAGAATAGCGCCCAGACCATGACTGCTACCGTCAGTGTGAAGGATAGTGGCTGCGCTTTGGTCAAAGTGGCACAATACAGGGTCCGACGTTAGAGCGTGTTTCAGTTTCAGGAACGCATCTTCACAATCGTCCGACCAAATGAATGAAAAAAAAAAAACGAATAGAATGGAATGGAATGGAATGGAAGCGAATGGAATGCCTAGAGATGAAGAAGAGTAGTTCATAGATCGCGCTCACAATACTTATTCCTAAATGGGCTACTGTCATGTCGCTGCTACAGAAGTCTTGCATATGTCCGATATAATATACCTCCATGGACTCAGGCCCAAAGGCATACTTATCTTCTTATCATCATCCACTCGTGAATGGCTTATCCTAGTGATACGTGTGAGCCGTAGGCACGTAGTTCCACTGACACACATTACTCAGTTATGTGAGTACAGACTGTTCAAACGGTGCAAATACCTATGCCTAAAGTCTCTAGATACTTTTTCCGTTTCTTAAGTAAGGAAAGGCTTTGATGTGCCGCTGGCGCATCTGATTGGTCGGCATTGCTTTTGGCAGCCATGCTCTTCCTAAAGCTGTTGCTCGAATGCTGCAGCTAGAGAACGTCAAAGAAAGTTGCGCGTTTCAGTAGGCGTTTCCTTACATATGGCGCGTCCACTATCATATTTGATAGGAACGCGTATGTTGACGGCCGGACGCTATCTGCGCGCGCGTTCTCCACTCCACGCGTTTAGGAAGAACATGGCTGCCGACGCGGGCTTTGAGAGAGAGGGTGCCGGGAAGGAGGTAGTTGTCGCTATTTAAAAACGGAAAAAGAATCTGGGGACTTTACCTATGCCTGTCAGTCTGTTCACGTTGAATCGAGGACAAAAATATTTACGTCTAGGCTTAGTTCACAAACTTTTTAACGCTGCAACAGGCTTAAGAAAGGAAGAAAGAATCATATGAGAGAGAAAGAAGAAACATAAGAGATAAGTTGACATCGAAAAATGGCCGGAGTTGCCCTTTAAGCTATGAATATGCTTAATATTTAAGCCACGAACGAGCTTGCGAACTCGATAAGCTTTCTGTCGCTCAGAACCATAAGCGCTACGAAAAATGGCGATGACTAAAGAGACTATGCGAGTACATACGTACGACCACCACTATAACCAGAACAGCTATGAAATGAATGGACACGACGTCCGGTTTATTGGACCGGCAAGCGAGAAGCGAATTCCTTAGAGGCAACCAAATATCCACGGTAGAGCTCTATATTCGAAACTGTGAAATTCAGTGCCGACTAAACGATTTCTGGATAATGTGCATCTTCGAGCAAAACCGAGTTCTGTCCCAGCAACCGATGTCTGTTATACGGCCATTGTTCCACAAACTGTGTTCGAGACCATCGGCGGCAACTCGAGCAAGGCACCGAAACCTGCGCAGACACATTATTCGTAGAAACGATGCAAACACCCCTCCAGTAGACCCCAGTCATTAATCTACAAGTAGTCTGAAAAGTTTATACAACTTGAGTTGCTATACACTACGGAGGCGTGCTGTAGGCGAAGAGTTCTTGCGAATGCCACATTAAAAATGTCTGCCGTGTTTTGCAAAAGGCAAAGTGTGAAGAAATGAAATCACTGTTTTAGTGGTATTTAAATAACGTCCTGCTGTCTCTGAGAGTAAACTCCTGACAAATAGCAGGCACGTGCTCTGAACACGGCTATATGTAATCTTCAGAACCTTACAACAGAGCTCGTACTAGAGTGGCTAAACTAGAATAAACATAGAGTACTGAAGGAGTTCACTTTCGGACAGCAACAGTTCGCTTTCGGAGAGCAACAGGCAGGGGCATTGTTGGTAAGGTCGACATCGCGGCGGGCTGCTTTGTACGCATACACTGCTTTGTCTGGCGTAGTGCGATGTAGACTCTACATTCTGAAAGGTGGCGCCCGAGCACCCCCGGCCAACAATATAGGCTCCAATGACTTGTAAGTGAAAGCAAGGCTTTCTTTGCCAGGCGTCTCAATTCGGCGCTGTGACATAGTCTGAATAGGTGCTATTTCAAGCCTCTCTGCGCTCACACTCAAAGCCTGCCTTTTGTGCCATCCTAGACAGATGCAAGCTTCGCGGAGTTTCGCCAGTAGGCAGTGGACATGTCTCTCTAGGCGCAGCAGCTTGATGATGACGACGATTATCATTCATAGCCTATTTATTGTTTGCAGAGGCCGGGTGCATTGGGCTTGGGTCAATCATACACCAAATCAACTCTCAGTTCGTACCGTTAGCATCAAACATAAAGTTTCTTACTAAAATACTAGAGGGAAAACTGGCGCTGCAATCGTGAAGATGCCATGGGAACATGGAGGAAAGAAAAGTTTTTCTTTCCTCCATGCATGGGAATGATGGGTATGACATGGATTTGTCTAGTCTTCGTGCCTACGGCTTCAAACGTTCTGGTGGATTTGTTTATTCCTGTTTTTTAGCTTCAGTGACGCGAGTGACATTACTACACTTTTTCATTACGCGATGAAGGCAATGGCTGTAGTGTACGCTTTAGCGCTGGAGATCATCAGGCTGTTGCATGTACTAAAGTCGTTTACTATGATGAGGTGCCGTGTAGTCTGTTTCGTTGTTGTCTTTGTTGATGGATGGCTACACATATTATTTGCAGTGGTATTTTGCCCAACTTTAGAACTATTTGCGCTGCGTCTCGCGAACCTTATCGATGCGATCTTGCTGTTTATTTTTCATTTGTATCAGGTGCGACAGAATCTGTAAGCGTAGGGTCGTTTTCACGGCTGACATACATTCCTTGCGACAAGGCTGTCCATATATCTTGTACTACAGCATTTCAATTCCACTGTCTGATTAATTCAATCTGACCGAATGCGCCAAGCAGGCGCGCAGTTATCGTGCGTAGTAGACGCCCAGTTGGAGAGAGACAGACGTGCCTGCGGACGACGCTCAAAAATCTAGGTCAAGTCGAAGCTCAGGCGCAGTTTCCGACGGAGTTTAAAGGCACGGTTGCTTATTTAACAACACGTTTTTGCACAAAGCTAACCACCAAACGATGGGCGTTCCTGTGCTTCTGCTGCGGCCTCGCGCAGCGGCTTGACCCTTATAGTTTGCAAAAAGGCAGTGGAGCACTTGCACTGCGCTTAAGTGAGTGAGTGAAAACGCGCTTGTTAGATTTAGAAGACGTGCTTACATTTTACACACTTGAAAACGTTAGCACGTCCCTTACAAGAGCAAAAATCTTTTAAGTTCCACAATGAATGTGGAACTTAAACATTCATTGACGCTGCTAAATCGGGGCACAAGTAGAGGAGGCAACATTGACATATCGCACAATATTGCTAAATTTCTGAGCGTTCAGTATTTTTCTAACCGCGAAAAAGCAACAAGTACCTGCCAACGCACATAGCTATTCCAAAATCTTCCGTTTTAGTGCACTATATTGTCGTAAACGGCCGATTTTTTTGAAGTGGCAAATGCATAAGCCAGAACAACGAAGACAAGGCAAATCCATGTCATACCCATCATTCCCATGCTGGCTCCACTGCCTTGTTTGAAACTCCCACAGACACTAGCGCCACATTTCCCTCTAGTATTTTAGTAGGAAACTCTATGGCATCAAAAGCTTAAAATTTTCACTGTATGATGCAGCAATAAAGGATTGCAGCCCTCTAGGCATAAAAAGAAAGTACGCTTGAAAGAGCTTCCGCTAATAGGCGTGCGAGCACGCGTCTATTTAAGGTATCGCCGTTCGCAGGCTTTTTCTTTCGAAAAAAAAATTACAATCGGGCAAAACTCAGCTGAGTATAAGCGCTCGATTCTCAGGAGGCCTGCAGCATCATTATTGAACTGTTTGCGACCCACAAAATGATTTAAAAGCTGACGAAGATATCAGCTAGGTGAATACTGCTTACGTACGAGTGTGTGTGAATATGAAGGGGGGAGTAAAGCCTGATAGCGTCAAGAAGTTCGTGTCACAGAAAATAAAGTGTCGGCGCGTAGACGGCGTCGGCGTAGGCATCAGGCGGAAATAATCATCTCGAGCTGGCTGTACCACCGTTCCCCTTAGCGACGCGAGCTTTCCGTTATGGCACGGGTGATCTAGTCAACAAAATTCAATTTCTGAAACTAAATTCCGTCAGAGGAATTGTAAACTTCGACTTAACTAACACAATAACACATGACAGCTCGAACTGCAACTTGAACGTACGAGAAATTGTAATCCTGTTACAAAGAGGTGACATCCTGCGCAGCGGCAGCATTTCAATGGAGGCGATACGTTGAGGCCCGTGTACTGCGCGAAGTCAGTGCGCTTTAAAGAATTCCAAGTGGTCGAAATTTCCTGAGCCTTCCACAACGCTTCAGCATGTGACGTGGGAGTTCCCGGCAAGGCCCCCAGAAATTACGAGCCCGTATATTATGGTCCAACCCCTCATGTTACATAAGCAGTGGGTGGCATGGCTTGCGGACGAGGAAAAGGAGAGCCAATTGGCTCTCCTCGACCAAGGCCAGCGAGCCGCTTGCGTCAGTGGAGCCCTGGACTGGGGGCCCAACTATTCTCGTCTGAATATCTTTTTCAATTAAGATTTCTCTCTCTCTCTCTCCACTGCGGCGTCTCATAAGAGACGCCGCAGTGCAGGAAGTGACACAGCAGAAATTAATGAGTCAATCACACAAAGTTGAGCCGATGTCAACGGGGCCCAATGACGCTATAGCGTTGAAACCTCTTCCGGTCTTTTCATATACGTTGAATCTAGGAAGCTCGAGAAAGGTTCTGGGCCGAATTCACAAAACCTTTCTTTCGTAAGTGTTTCTTGCGATTGGTCGGATGGCTTCGCTAATGATATGCCCAGCTTCAGGATTCGCTGAAATATTCTCTTACGAACTTTTTCGTAAGAAGGTGTTCTGAATACGGGCCCTGATAATGTTTAAGCGTGGAGGCTTATTCCAGTCTAGAAACTTGCTAAAGGGCTTTCAGCAATTAGGCATGATGGTATTAAAGCTTACAAACGTCTAAAGAGCGTGAAACGCGTAAGTTGAACAGAATGCTTCGATTTACAGTGGAGACACGAAAATTTTTCAAGAGATATTTAAGCGATTACCTGTTTAGGTGAACTTGTTCTGCGTGCGATCTCTTCCCCCACCGAACCTGCAACACACCAGCGATGCCAGATGCTTCAATTGACAACGATTAATGATCTACGAGAATAGTACGTATTTTGTCGCGTAAAAGGGGATACGTACTATTTATATTCTCCTCCACAGTATTTCACCATTTAGAAACTATACGCGTCTATTCTTTCTCGAAAACGGTTACAACATAATATGCTCTACCATAAAACGAGGCAGTTAATTATGAGAGGATTAACTTGAAACTCCTGTTCTTCAGTATAGCTACAACGCCCTAAAGCGCGTTCAGGGTCACCGGAATTGACGTTTAAGCCTCTCTGAAGAACATAAGCTCATATGTGCACCGGTCTCCAGGAAGTAGCAAACCTGGCTCTGTGTTAACGTTCGGCAGATTCAAAAGCGAGGGCCCATAAATAATTCATAATCCGATTTGAACATCCCAGCAACGAATAACTTAATCGAGAGCTCAAAAGCTGTACAGGCACGCCCTGGAGGGGGAGTCATACAGCGTGCTGGCCAAAGTCTGCTCGGGGAATTTCTGCCGAGCTAGCGGCGGTCAACGCCGACGCTGACCCTTCGGGCGATGCGCGCACGGCCGTCCGAAAGCTAAGCTTGTAAGAGACGGCGCATAGAGGCGCGGGGGAACCCTGGCCAGCCAACAGACTCTCATCTTCAGCGCTCTTCATTTATGCCTGCGGCCTTAAAGCATCCGCACGAGCTCGGGTTCTCTGTTCTTTTCCGCTCGAATGACGACAAATTGCACGGCAGCTGCGCTGCAGGGTAAAAGTGGGCGTATTCTTAAGTGCTTCCTAATTTTCTCGATGAAGGAGCGCTTACGAAAAGAAGCAGAATTAATCGAAAGATTGATCAGCGAAGGTAGTTTCGCTCTAGGATGGGAAATTAGAAATGGGCGAAGAGAGCGAGCCAAGTATAGGCGATGAAAAAAGCGGCTTTAAATTCATACTGCACCATCGTACGTGCTTCGAGGCAATACCGGCGGCGCAGTGAATGCATCTGACAAGTTTTTGCGAGATGGCAGTTTAGTCCATCGTGCTTTTGTTCTAACAGACACGAATTTTAGCGTAGTCGATCAGGAGTGCGCATGCTATAAAAGAATTTTGGAAAGCATACTGAAGTAACGCATACTGAAGTGTACCTCATGAAGCTCATCTTTTCTTCGAAACTTTCTGTGGGTAGGGCATGCTATCTCTCCGTAAATGAAACACGCTTTCAACGGATTACGGTTTCACGCTGCGACACATACGCACTCTTTTCCCTGACGACCTCGCAAACGAGAGCGCATGCACTAACAACACGATCTCAGTCACGTTGAAACAGTAATTTTCCCTCACACTGAGCGCGCAGCGAGACTCTACATGTGATTGTCCTCTACATGTGAAAATCGCAGGTTATCAATCAATCAAAGAGTAACGCAATGCCAAAAAGTAAGACGAATGAATGGGGGGGGGGGGGGGGGGGGGGAACTTCCTGAACAAATCGAAGCGTACTCGTTAAACACCGTAAAGGTTCTGCCATCCGTGGCCCACGAAGGAGAAATTAAGAAAAAACGTACAGAAAGGAGGCTATTGGTGTGGTAGCTAGAAAGTGCCATTTAAGTGAAAAATGAAAACGCGGAAGAACCGAGCATTTGCTCCAAACACTACGGATACTTCGAAGCTCCATAAAAAAAAATATATAGGGATGCTGAGCTAGGCGTAGCTCAATGGTAGGAACATATACTATAGAAACGGCCAAGTTTTTCTTTTTTTGAAGATCGTGCGGGACAGGATGCCGTTAATCACAGAGCTTTTTAAAGCTGTTTATTTAATTTCGCTGTTTAATATTTATTATTAAAATAGGGTTTTCGAAAGGACGACATCACCTATGGGACAGAGGCCATAACTGGCGCTTTAGAAAAGCGTAAAATTTTACGAAGCATGAGTGTGAAGTCTTCTTTCTTTGTTGTGAATGGGAATACGAAGCGTAATAAGTAGTAATCATGATTTCATCGACAAACGCAGCATAAAAAAATAAAGCTTAGATTCTTGCTAAGTTTTCGTGTGACGTTGTTACTGAGTGTTATACGTACGAAACTAACCATACCGTACACTTTTTGTGGAGAGAACATGGCGCAAGAAGGTTTATGTCCTAGAAAGAACGTATTATAACGACAGACATAATCCGCTTTGTTATAGAGAAAATAACGAATTTTTAAACTCTTCAAGCAGACTGAATTGACGTATTGTAATAAATCGCAAATCGTAAACAATTTCGGAGAATTCCTCACTAATAAACACACCCGGTTCCCGTTATAACTACGCGGTGTTTTACTTAAAGGACCTTCCATGCCCATATGAGGATAACAATTGCACCGTTAATGTAGAGCCATAACCTGAAATACGAAATGGATAAGATACAAAATAAAATAGTATGAAGTACACCGGCGCTACCAAAAACTACGTAAAAAAGAAAAATGAGTCGTGCTGCACCAGCTGTCATCGCCTGAGGCGGAGGAAATAGCTTTTGTTGGCGAAAACAGAAAAAACCAATCTTCTGAACACGTTGCCTTATAGTATATCCTTGCTTCGAGTCCAGAGTCCAGCCGAGCTTGCGCGCTGACACTCTCGAACAAGAAATGCCACGGGCGCAAGTTTATACACTTGCGGCAACCGATAATGCCTCGTGGGATACATTTGTTTTTGTCGCCAGGCTTTTAATCTTTGAACGCTGTAGTTTTCTTATACGTTAGCGGCCTCCCTTCAATACCGAACAGCGTATATTGAAGGCGGCCGGCTGCTTCTGCAATCGAGGCGACACAAACATTCAAAATGGGCATGCCCATATAGACCTGTTAAACTTTCGTTTCTTCGTGGCACTGGCTTGTTAGAAAGACTGCAATGCCCTAGTTGCCCCCTTCTCTCCTCCCCCCCCCCCTTTTTTTTTTTTAGGGGCGAAGCTCCTTATGCCGTGGGTCTGTCCATCCTCCTTATGCCGTGGGTCTGTCCATCCACCTCTAGTTCATGAAGTGCTCACTAGATGGCGTGATCTGTAGCAAAGTTCCCTTCGACAAAATAGACCGGGAGCGCATAGAAGTTGTTTTTAGAGAGGTGCTCAGCAACCATGTTACGGACGAGTCCTGCCGAGAAGAGCGCGGAGAATCTCGCTACTATGTAAAAGGGTCGCAGAAGGGCGCTCCGTTACGCGGATCTTTTTTACAGACGAATCCGCTAAGCTTGACTACGTGCAATCTCCGGGTGGTACGGCCGGCGTGTCTATACACAGTCACTCCGTACAAAAGAGCGCCACAGCGATGTACGACGTTGAGAAGCGAAAGGAAACAAATTTTGACTGCTCCAGCGAAGACGAACTTTGGGATGCGCAAGCAAAGATGAAGGTCATACCGCACTGTTCTCGGGCACCAGAGGGATGCTTGCAAAAGTCGCATACTCAGACGAGCACAGCGACGAAACCGTCTTCGTAGGACGCTCATACAATTCAGACGCTTGTAATGTGGCGCAAGTATTCAAGAAATCAGAAGCGTTGAACGAAAAGATGTTTTTGATATAGGAGTACTCGAGTACAAATAAGAATGCAGTTGGAAAACTCAACACACGAAAAGACGCTGCGCCCGCTTGTCTTTACACTGTGAGCTATACATTATTTATTTGTTAGTTTTTTTTTTGTCATGCTCGTTCTTCTCCGAATGCACCGGAAGGATAAAGCAAACACAGCAGATATGTCAGTGTTTAGGTACCTGAGGTCCTTTACCGAAGCAGCCTGCTCCGACTACGCGGTCATTCAGAGCACTAGCACACACCATGACTGCGTTGTAAGCTAATTTACGTGAAATTCATTGAAGACGAACTCTTGCAACAAAAAATATGACGTCCATCACACATTATTCGCCATAGCAATGGTGCCGCTCAAACCCACCTAGCGACAAAGGGGAACTCCTGCGTTGAGCCTGAATGAAATGTAAACAGTGGTTCCAGCAGGGTGAATAATTCAGTAGGGAACATTAGAGAAATTGCCGAAACGCCCATCTCTCAGTACCAGCTGGTCTGCTCACTTGCTTCTATAGTGCCACAATAGAGCCCCAGATAGGTGTGTGAGCTGGGCGGTGAGTGTATTAATAATTAATCGTGAGCGACTACAGAACACAATGCACGCCGCGCACACCGGAAGCGGAGACATAAAAGGGTAAGTAAATAAGGAATACGGGACGGAAAACAGAAAGACGCATGGTCATGTCTGTGAAGAAAGAAGAAGGAAGGGAAAGGAGGGAGGGTGGGAGTGTAGCAGGTCCTTTTGGCCAACTCGCTCGCGTGTCCAGCAGGCTCCTGCCACGGTACCCATCATCTTGATGAGGGAAATCCGGCGCGGAAAGAACGCATAACAGTGTGGTATGACTTACTTGTCGGAGGAAGCTGTACACATTGCATCCTTGTGGCTCTGCACAAAGCAGCCGTTCCCACCAGTCTTCTCGGTTAGATGTGTGACCGAGCCGAGATGTATTTACTGCATGATACATGTTACCCATTGTACACCGTCTGATCCGGCAAATCCTGTTAAATTTTATTGGTCAGTACGCTCTGATCTGCAGGAAAGCTTATACGTGCACTGTCCTTATGGTACGATGTGCACGGACAGTGCACATCGTACGATCGAAACGCAGTAGCGCAAGTGCACGAAGCAAATCATCTTACGTCACTCACATGCAGAATGCGCAGCATGTACATAGCTTCAAGTTTGGGCCGCTTGGGTCGGTGCGAATTCGCCTGCGATTCACATGGTTGTTCAGACCAATAAATGTGTCATGTATTTCATAAAAGCCGAGAAGAAAACATGCCTGCACTAAAGTTCTGATCTCGGGAGCTTCACATCCCGTACAATTATTCATTTACTATTGATGCATGCGGATCGGTAGCAATCTCACAAACACAATATCGACTTAAATATTGGGGTGCGGAGAAAAGCGATAATGTATACGTTGATCAAACGAAATCTCTAAATAATAATGTAGGGAATGCTCATTCCGACATTCCAACTACTCCTAGAGTTCACGTATAAAACTGCGTTAACGAACGGCTACCTCTGCTGCACACAACTTGCACGCAACAAGTATACCCCACCCGAGGGAAATTTGGAGGTCCAACGGCTTCCGGTGGCCACACGCGCAGTGACGTCTTGTCCCGGGGGTTTTCTGCGATAAAGCCATCGCAGCAGGTTTGCCGCGCAGCCTGGAGGATCGTTATCGCTTGCCCAACAAAGTAACGTTTGCAAACGCAACGCCTAAAACCACAACACTGGTACTAACACTGAAGACATCAACAGTGTCTTCACGCACGGGGCTATTCAGCGAGCAAGCTGTATTCTTCCGCAGTTTCTTTTATATAAAATCATGACAGCTGCGTTCTGGAAAATGGCACAATTCAATGTCGCCCTTCTATCTATTTGTTTCGTGTGCTTTATCTTGAAAACAGAATGGATGCGCCGTTTCTTAACACTGTAATATATAATTATAAGGAGGAAATAGCTCTGGCATGGCTGTGGTCACTTTTCCCTTTTATAATTTATTGTTTCCTCTGTAGCTAGGGGCAGCTTGCTGCTGTTGGAGCGCCCTACAAAACTACAGGTGGGCAGGCATGCTACACGCCCCCGTACACACGTGTACGCGTTCACCTACGCCCGTGTGTAGAACACCTAACTGAGTATGTTCAACGTCGTTCCTCCCTCGAAAGAAAATCTTTATATTCCCTTATGTATAGTATGTGAAACGCCGCCTCCAACGTGTGAAAGAAGCCACGGGAATGATAAACTTATTCCGGTAACTTCTTCCTTGATGTCCTATGCCGTTAGTTGTAGTTGCGTCGTCGTTGTGGTTGTCAATTGAGAAAAAAAAATGTGGCTGATCCCCTTGTCAACGGAATCGGCGCAATATGAAAGTGAAATCAAAACAAGACTTAGCTTGGAGCTCTGCTGGGCCGTTGCCTCAGCCGCTCGACCCTCACATGGTACTTTAAGCACCTGCATGCCTACTTAATAAGCCCACGTTCACTACAATTCACATTGCCCCTAAAGCTGCTAGTCTTACATCGTATATCATATCATGAATTGCTATCGCATTCATTGCTTCGCCGTTCTGGCGAAACTGTGTAGTTTTTTTTTTTTCGTCTCTTCCCTACTTCTCGGTGCTTTAAGTGTAGTCACATTGTAGGCCGCCTTCAATTACAGCTGCCAATACAGGACGATACCGACTTTTACGTTCCCGCCCAGTCGACAAGCATTGACTCGGACATACCGTAACTGACCGCAATATATCATCTAGGGTATGTACCGGCTGGTATCGTCTTATACCTATACCGGCTGGTAGCGTCTTATCCGGCGTATGCACCGAAAAAGCTCACTAACTAAAATTTTTAATTCATTCATTCATTGTTCCCCCGCCTAGACTTTTGAAGAGATTCTGCGTATAGCAAGCTAAAGTTAGCCTGTCGTTGTCACCAAATACGACGTTCACGTGATCGGGGATTTTGGCTATCGTTGTCAAAGTCACCTCCGTTCACGTAAGCCCCATGTACTTCTCAAATGCTCCTAATCCAGGCACTTCCTAAAACGTATTCAGTGTACCCAGGAAAGAACTTGCCTTCACGGCTCAAAGAACACCAGCAAACCTTCAATCTTGCGGAAGATCTCTCCCTCTTCCGGTGCCCGCGCCACCGGCGAACGAGGGCCAACGTTCGCGCATATTTTGATGCGGTGGTCGGCCACGCGTGCAGGTGCAAATCAGCGCTGTGCGCCTCGTCTCGGCTGGAAGGACTGACTCAGGAGTGAAAGCGTCAGGGCTGAAACGACCAAATGAGCTCCTGGAATAACAAGCAGTCCCACCAGAACGGAACTTATGGCACCCCTTTTGTCGCCTGGGTACAACACGCCAGAGAGTGCTGGACAATATAGTTTCTTGTCGTTCTTTTGTTTGCCGACAAGGAGTGCAACAGTAAAGCATACACAGCTCGAGCACAGCACTTAATTCTGTAATTATTGCTATTACAAATTGGCCTATGTGGCGTTGAAGAAAATACATTCGGTTTTTCTGCTTGGAATGAAGGAAAACACATTTGCCAGGCAAAGACGATCAACGTTTCAAACGAGTTATCGGTCTAGCTCTTTTCGCCGCTTTGGTTGTTTTATTTCTTAGACATGCTTGTGACGTATTTTCAAATTTGAATTGTTATCCTTTGCTGGACTACTTTTTAAATACTTGTTGATATTTTCCTTTGCTGGCAGCGATGATTCGGTCTGGTGCGAGCGAAGTGATAGTGATTGCTTCACTAATGCGACGTTAGATTTCTGGTTTCCTTTGTTTCGCTAGCTTTACGACCAATGCGAGGAATTGTTACAGCGAAGCTGCGGAAGGCGATGCGAAACGTTCGGGGTCCGACAACAGTAAACGAACGTGCTCTTGCATGTACTATAGCACCCTCGTCTTCTTCTTGCAGTAGGTGTAACAAGCGCGTGGCAGTGTTTCACAGCGAAGTGGTGTGTCCCTAGGCGAAACGCAATTTGGGGCCGATGCGGCGGATTGTGTGGCCAAAGTAGTTTGCGAGGCAGAGTGAAGAAAGGGAGTCGTGACAGCAGCAGTTTGAAGTCTGCGCCATAGAAATTGGTCAATCATGGGAAGATATTTATGTAGTGGGGGTTTGTTAGGAGAGAATTTCTGTATAAGACGCCCCTCCGAACACACACACACACACACACACACACACGAATGCACGCACGCACACGCATGCGCACGCAGCGAAACTCCTCCTTCCTTAAACTTGTCCCATAGCTCCAGAGCCGACCTCGCTCGAATCTTTCTCAATTGCCCGAACAAGCCCAAGCCCCCGTGGCAAGGTTCAGAACACCAGGAGCGACGGGAGGCCGTTCTGCGCAGCTCGCAACCGGAGCTGCAGCTTCGGACATCGAGGTGGTCCAGAAGGGTCGCGAAGCTCATAAGTGACCGGCCATCCAGAGAGTCCCGAGGGCCCATCGCCATCCTGCTTCCTATCCCTATCACATTATTCTGTCGTGAACAAATAAGCATGTTTACCCAACTACTTGAGGAAGCGGAGCTAAAACTTCAGCGTTAGGCCCCCGAAGCCACGGCCTGTGCTCAACGCATTACGATACACACATGCGCCTAGCATAATCCAGAAAAACTTCGTTGAACCCAATAAGTTAACGCAAGGAATCATTCACTGCACACTACTCCCTTCCAATGCAAACTAGAAATCACTCACACTGCATTCCTCCGTATGGTGATTATACGAAGCCCAATGCGTAGCATTGGAAATAAACACTCATAAGCCCGAGCAAGATGTGTCTGTAACCTCATTAAGAAGTACGACAACATAACCAATAAATGAGAAAGACATTAATGAACCATCGCTATTAACCTCCTGATAAACGGCGGAGCCGCATTCCTCACCTACGGGTGCTATACCATGTGCATGGGGTGCTTGGGCTGTGTTGTTTTCTCGTTTTCACTTGACGCTAAGTAAACCACAGCAAGCATAAATTTAAGTCCCTGTTGCGAACGTATTACTCACCCGCCGCGGTGGACTAGTGGCTATGGCACTTGAGTGATGACGCAAAGGTCGCGTGATTAAATCCTGGCCGCGGCGGCAACATTTCAATGGAGGCGAAATGCTAGAGTCTCGTGTACTGGGTGATGTCAGTGCACGTGGTGGCCGAAATTTGCGTAGCCCTTCCCCAAGGCGTCTCATAATAGTGTCGGGGTTTTAGGACGTAAAATCTCAGAAATTATTATAGATGTATTGCTTCCAAGTTTCTACTGAAGCCAGCTTCACGCTGTAATGCTGTATTTCTTACGAGTGTCTGAGATGAAATGCGTTTTGCCCAGGTGATATCGTCGAATTCAAGCACACATATGCTGCTCACCGTATTGTGATGAAAACAGAGTGTAAATAATTACCTCTAGTTCACGCTTTTTCATATTTTTTTGACGTGGTTTGATGCGCTACGAACACGAACATCGAAAATGATCGACGAGTGTATATCGTGACAAGTGTGCGTCTGACGAAGCGCAATGTCCAATTGGGGACATCCCGTCTCGTTGGACATTCAGTATGGCCACTCACGTGGCCGGTTGGGCATTCAGTCTCATAGGACAAGCAGGCTCTGAATTCTGCTCTGCCCTACTCCTGCCCCTGCCCTTCTTTGCTATGCCCCGCTTTCCTGCCTGTTTTACTTTATTACTAGGCACAGACTTTGCCGATTTAGAAAGCTGTTCTTATCGGCAAAACAGCGGTACGTGCTTCTATTCGAGTTTCGATGCGGAAATATGACGCTACTTCAAGTGGGACACAAAGAAGAAAGATACAGGGGTCAACAGGATGATAAAGTGGGATTGTTAACAAAATATGATTAATTTGTGTAAAGTATGCGGATGTCTTATTGTAATTATTGTAAAGCATGCGGAAGTCAAAATAAATGATTGACAAACGTACATTTCGCCGAACACGCGTCTCAACATACTTAGTAATGCCACCATTGCTACGAGAATTTTGCTTTAATTCCAAGAAATCAGGACACTAAATGAATATAAATATATTCATAAAGCAGAAAGGTGACTTCTACGTTGAAATAACTGATTGCATTCTCCACAAGACAATTCAGAAGCCATAGTATCGGAGCTGAGTGCTTAAATGTATAATAAGCATCAATGACCATCGATCATTATGCGACAGGCACCGGCACTTCTGCAGAGAACCATAGGGAGTGCACCTACCTAGCCAAGACTCATATTGTTATGCAGGCGCCCAGAGTACACGTGAGGCACCTTGATCGTCCCGTGTTCATCTTATAGCTTCACTGCCAGAAGATCGACCACGGGCTTCTTTTTACCAGACAGTTGAGTCCTATCGTACATACAATTCGATCAGGCTACACAGCTCCAGCGAGAGTTCCGGTTGCCCCGTTGGGCTTGGCTTAACCACGAGTTTGACTAACAGCACCAGGGACACAAACAAGTGCATAACTTTCGTCTCCAGCACTCAAGCAGCTTTCCCTGCTATTGCTGTACTAGACATATACAGCCAACATACCATCTATATACCGATGCTTCAACAAAGACGAACGAGCCGGTGATGTTTCCAGCAAATGCCATTATCACAAAGATTAGGCTGTCTGACTAGACTACATGAACTGCTGCGGAACTTGCTGGTATTCGTGAAGCACTCGCATAATTTCTGATGATCCGCACAACAAATGGAGTCTACGCGTCGTTGTTTGGTTTCTGACTTACGTCGCCGACCCTAAGAACACACTTTCTAGAAACCGTACTGCCAATGCATCACGTCGTCGAGCAATGACATGACATACGTTGCAGTAGATTCCAAGCCGATATGGCATAATGCGCAATGAACAAACCGATGCACTTGCTCTATGTGCACATGAGGAGGGCGTACAAGAGTCCATAGAATACGGCCATAAGAATACGTGCTCTTGCCAATGCAGACATGAGAACGTTATCGAACACGCCGAGTTTGAAACACACACTTCTTCAGTGACTGGACTCAGCTTTTCCACTACGACCTCCATCTGGACTCTCTCGACTTGAGACAACAGCTCTTTGTCGGCCGTGGCTCGGTTTAGCTTTTAAAATATATTTTGCCGCCAAAATCAGCATGGCCGATAACGCTGCTTGCAGTCGCGGCGGCAGCAAGGAAACTATAGAACACATTCTTTGCCGTCGTAATCGCTGCAGCGCTCACAGTTTGGCACAAGCGGCCGTGTTGGCCCGTCTAAACAACAGGGCGCTATCGGAACAGACTATTAGAATGCAGACCAGAAGTGTCATCGCAGCGGAAGTTGGTCAAAGCTTTGTTGACGCTTCTCCATGGCGCGTGACCTATTAGAAATACTTTAGTATCCCGTTCCTCCCCCGGCCCTCTCTTTTTGCCTCCAGCCTCCTATCCCTTTTTACTTCCCTTTTCCCATCCCCTAGTAGATGGTAAGAAACCAGAGGATTATTTTTGGTTAACCTCCCTGCCTTTTCTTCTTTCTCACTCTAGGGAGCGCAACGACAGGTTCACTTGAGCTCCTTCATTCAAAAGAATCAAGACTAACGCCTTGCCTTGCATACAGTATATATTAGAATTTCATCAGTTTTCTGGGTCACACGAAACATTGTATGGACTGCAACGTGAAACTGATCCTCATGTCTTTGTCGCATGAACCTATAAGGTTGCAGAAACGCTGCGTGGGGCGACGGACTCTTTCTTGCCTAGAATAATTTAGCTCTAATGAAAACAGATGGTGCCATTCTGGAAAGCTTAGTTAGCGAGATGTTGGACGAATGCAACCTAGTATATCGCTACACTTGCCTTCAGTCTAACTTGTTCAGCCACTTCAAGTTTCTCGACGCTAATAAAGTTTGCAGTAGCGAAAACAATAGAAATTGCTTGTTGCTGTACACCTCCCGAAAGAACATAAGTTCACGTTACTATGACGCGGAAGAAATTATGTTTAATCACCGTAATCCTAGCGTCTCTTATTATTCGTTGTCATCACTATAACGAATAAAGCTCACAGCGGGTGTGGCTTACTACGAACAGCGATTTAATGAAGCAACCAACAACAAACGTTGTTCAGTCTATCGGCAATGCTGTGTTCATGTTTTCATTTCTGAACTTCAAAGCATTTACGCATGGTTTAGAATGTAAGTAAAATACAGCCAGTGACACAATTAGGTGCTTTTAACAAGACGGGTAAACATATAAAAGAACTTTTCCAGCGCTGGACGAGGGCGTAGACGCCACTCAAAGGTAAGAGTTAGCAGTAGTTCATACAGCTTATTGGAAAATTTTAGCATTGTTCCATGCCGCTTGCAGAAAAAGAAATCAAAGGACTCGATACACAAAAGAGAAGACGACTGAGATTCAAGGCTTAAAGTAAGTGCAGCGTAACGCACATGCATTTTAAACAAACAAGACTACATGCATGTGTTTGCGATGACTGTGAAGTAATTCCCCCTAATCCTCACCCTCTAACAAAAACAAAACAAAACAGAAACGAGAAAACAGCTTGTCGCACTTCATAATCCAACCTTTCTTGCAGCAGAAAAAACGAGCTAATGTTTAACAAGTTAGGCTTGATGCTAACTGGAAGCACATGAGTTAGTCTTACCATGCGGAACATCTGTGCCAAGATAATAAAGGTAGAACGCTAAGCTCTCAGTGTTCAAGACAGTAAACACATTGAACTCCGTCCAGTGGTTTTTCTTGCCATCTTTAAACTGGACATTTTTAAACTCTTGCGCTAAAACTCGGTCTCATATTTTACACGTTATAGTTAGTAAAATAAATATCTAACATTTATAAGCGATGCGCCAAGAAAATCACAGTTTCGCCAGATGGGTGAAGCAATGAATGCGACAGCAATGCATGATATAATATGCGAAGTAAGACTAGCAGCTTTAGGGGCAATCTGAATTGTAGTGAACGTGGGCTTAATAAGTAAGCATGCTGGTGCATAAAGTACCATGTACCGGTCGTGCGGCCGAGGCAATGGCCCAGCCTACGAGCTATGTTATGTTGTTTTGATGTCTTCTGGCACGTGCCTGACACCGCGCGACCGCGCTACGCAGCGTGCACTTTGCGCCATCGAGAAACATGGCCCAGCACAGCGGCATCATACGCGCGCGCTCCTTCCGGCACTCGTCGATTTCTATTTTAATAAGAATATCGTATAAAATTGTAAAAAATATATATATATAACGCGTTCTTCAGTCGCGAGTCGTGCAGGACTCGTTTTCTTTGAGCAAGTGAGATAGTTCATAGCTAATAAACAAGAAAAAGCGTTACCGGCGCGCCGAGGGTTTGCGAATATTGAAAGCCAACGAGAACGGATGACTCCCAGGTTAGGGTGCGCGTCTGGTTAACCTCCCTGCCTTTCCCTTTCCTTGTTTCTCCCTCCCTCCCTCCCTCCCTCCCTCCCTCCCTCCCTCCCTCCCTCCCTCCCTCCTCCCTCTCTTTGTCTCTCATGCACGCATGCTTGCGAACAGTACCAGCTCGTTTCTCCGTGGATTAGCGCGCGGGAAAAAAAAGAAACATGTTGGCTTTTGATGCCACCTACGAGCTGTCACCGCCATCCCTTCACAAATCTTCCCCTGTAAAAATCCGGCTCTAGGGCATCCATTCTCCAGATCTATCCTATCCTAGCTCTGTCGTCGTCCTGTAGCAATGCGCTTCCAGCCGTGTGAAAAGTGTAGTTGTTTACGTTTTCACTCGCCTTACTTTCTCTGCGCATTAATGCTTCAAGTCGATATACCTTCTTTACATGCGGCTTCCCGCACAAAAAGAAAGTAATTAAAAATTAAGCGCCTGATCGCACACTCCCCAGACGAGTCCTGCCTCAGCTCTTCCTTTTTTTTTCGTTTTATAAATATTTACTCCTACGCTTACCGCATAAGTAACGAAAGCGACACGCTGACTAACCAAATGGGTTTGAAAGGGCGCAAAGCTTAATGCCTTCTCGTTATACCTGCGTACAGGGTGTTTACCTTGGGCCACACTTTGAAAAATCCGCGTGCGCGTTACGATGGCGCAGCCAACTTAGTACTGTTTACAGTGACCTCGAAAACCTCGTACTACTTTTTAAAACAACCTCAGGCAATTTCTTATTATTAATTGGCTAAGTCTAAAAATGTTGCTCTAAACAAAAAAAATTCAGTAGATAACATGTAAAGCATGTTTTTACGTGTCGTATCTTTACGTGTCGTAGCTTTTACGTGTCGTATCTCCATACAACTAAGGGCAGTGGTTTTAATTTCTCTGGCGTTTAAGAAAGTGGGCCGGGCTTAAAAAGGTACCACATGACTACGCGCTGGCGCGCAGTGATATTAACGTTCTAAAATGGGTTACAAATGAAACATACGCGATAAATGCCCACCGCAGGCGTGAACAGACGGAAAAGGGCGGGAGATGCGACCAGCCTTATAATTTTGTCTATTCAGTACGGTTGGTATGCGTACGTCATCGATAGTTCGCACGTAGCATGTTGGGAGGCACCCATTCACTGCGCGCAAGTGCCTGGTCACGTCATGCTTTCGTCCAGACCTCGCACACTTTCGTAGAAGCACCCCCTCCGCCCCCCTTTCCTTCTTCCTAACACACACACACACACACACACACACGCACAAAGAACATTCAAACTGTTTCGCTTATTAGTATACAAATATCATGTCGACACTACATAGCATGGTTTAGGGTATGTATTACAACTTGCGCACGCGCCATCCCTCGTTCTCAATGCCCTTTTATATTGCCGGTCAGTACTGCAAACGAATGTTCGGTGTTGCTGAGTAGGTGGAACGAGCCTTTCCATATGACCTTCCTTCTTTGGCTCTGCCCACCGTAGGACTGCTGTGGTCGTTGCGTCACGTCTTTTCTGCTCGATATAGCTCCCTGTCGAGTAACGTTCTCTATTTGTTCTCCTCACGAACAGCTTCCGCAAACATCGTCGGTCTTGGATCGTTTTCCCCCTTAGTTCGTTAGAAGGAAGAAATACGCGTGGGGCCAGTATCGGCCATCAATCGCGAGGATGGCTTGGCTTAGCATGGCTTCCCAAAAAGGGACAAGACGGAACAAAGAAAAAACCGGAAGCGCATAGACAAAAGGAACGCGTCTTTGCTCTATGCATAAAAGAACCCTTCCCGCTTCATTGCCGACAAGAATCCTGAGACAGAGACAGCGGGCTGGGTGACATATCTGGGTCACGACATAACCAAATTAGTTGCGATGAGACAGAAATATAAAAGAAACCAAAGAAAGTCATTCGACTTCACAAGACCCTAAACTAGGAAAACTCGAGCTAGAGGAATAGCTGGATTTGTGTTCGTGTGGAGTCCAGCCAGGCATTGCCTTACAGCTATGCAAGAAGAGGAGGCAAAAAAATCATGCTAGTTCTTCGACGTAGATTTGTGAGATAGGCATCGTGCTTGAGGTCTATCGCAGGAAAAAAATACTTGAAACATTTCCCCAGAGATAAAAACAGAAGAAAGAGAAACAGAATATGTGGCCTGATGGAACCTACTAAACATTGCAACCTTCTCGTCGTATCGCCTAGATGTGCGTGACTGTAGTCTGTAGACTAGATGATTTACATGCAGCGGTGATGTTGGAGATGAGATCTTGCATAAAGGATATATACTGACGTGTACCACAATACGGCAATACTGTCGACCTATACAGGGTCTTGAAGCTTACGTGTACTGTTGTATGTAGAGGAAATGCGGGGCTTGTATTGCAAATATTGAATAAGAGATGGTGCACAATATAAATCAAGAAAACAGATCAAAATATCGTAGTATGATAAAATAAGTGCCGTACACGGCAAAGTCATAGATTACTCGGAAGAATTATTATACGCTGTACATAAGTCGACAGAAATAATGTAAATACGCGAAACCTTCAGCAGGGTTTGTCAACCTATGACAGACGTGACAAAATTACTAAATGAAAGCAGTAAAGGCTACAAGGTCTGTAGTTCAGTAAGGTGGCATTTTAGAGACTCCACTTTCATAAACAAGTCAAGGTTTAGTTATTCGTTTGCTCACTTATTTACAGTATGTTATGCTGTATTTCCATATTAATTCCCTATCAGCCTTCTTACTTTCTATGGGAAATGATGGCCGAGTTGACACACACACACACACACACACACACACACACACACACACACACACACACACACACACACACACGCACGCACACACACGCACACACACACACACACACACACACACACACACACACACACACACACACACACACACATCGTGGCCTCCAACCTCTCACACGCCTTTTCCAAGCCCAAATCAGTATGCATTACCATCAGCATGAGTAGCCTACTCAGGTTACATCCAGCATCGCTTAACAGAGCCCGGCTAAGATGCGAGCACCCATGACTAATGGACTGAGAGCCCCTTGTTCAATAACCCTGATTATTCAACGAAAACAGAAAACCTTTCTTTCTTTAGCTATATCTCTTTTTTCTTAAGAAAAAGAACGCGCCCATTTCCATCAATTACCTCGTCTTAGTGTATTCTTATTCCCGTATTAACGAGCTCTGGTGGAGCCTTCCTATATATCCGTGGCGTAGCACGGCACCGGTGCTACACGTATTTGCGTAAGTTTCTAAAGTGCACGTGTTGACAGTCGGAGACTATAGCGCTTGAGAGCTAAGTGGATCCCGTCGAAAGCGGATCCGTATACTGCCGCCTTCGTCGTCTGTGTGTGGTGTCATATACATCCGGCTCATTCAGGAGCAGTATCTCTTGACATGGTCGTGTAAAGGTGCTTTCCTCTATGCATGGATGCAAGAACGCCATCGCGGAATCACAGGAGATAGTGCGTTGCTTTCTGAGTTAAAATGTGCCTATAGCGAAAGATAGAAAGTGCGGGATGAAAGCGTCCCGCACCATTCGATTTCTGTTTTCTTTAATTCTAGATTTCGTAAAGTATCACTCATATTCATTGTCTTGCAATTGTTTTCAACTCTTATTTGTTTGTTTGTTTTTCCATTTTACTCTTATTTTCTAGAAATTGTAGCTTGATATGACCCATCTCCTATTTGAAAGCATGTATTCTTCAATTATCTACTACATTCTACCGCATACTTGTTCATAAAATTCATATGTTTTTATATCGTGTTAACTACTACCTTCGTTTCTTCATTTTATAAACATTTCTGTATTACTTGCTTAAAAATTACTTTTCATGCATTGCAAACAATTTCCCGGTTTGTTGCCTTATTTCATTGCTTCTATTTCTTATTATATGTTCTAATTTCTTGTTTGCTTATTTCTGTTTTATCTGTCGTGTAACTGTTCTGTTGCCATAATTTACAACATACTGATGTCACAATACTAACGCGAGGTCCCCCTGAAGTTTTGTAACTCCGGGACATCCTCCTGTAGCAATGGTGAATAAAGAAATGAAAATAAATTAAATGAAAGCTCTCCCAGCATTAAGGGTGTGGGAATAATTAACGCTGGAACGAAATTTAATACGAATACCAATCGTATACTATTTTCAAAACAGCTAGAAAATTGCACGGCCTTTTATTCGAAATATTCATACGCAGTGACAAAGGAACGTTAGGATCAGATTTAATCGACAATGTATGCAGTGTAAACTGAGGCAGGCTTGCATGCAGCAGTGAATACAGCCTTTGAGATACAAAGTAACCGCAGATCAATCTAGCGCTTGCGTATCACAAGACCGAGGCTCCTTCGCCGTGATTATCTCCATTAAACTTATCATCGCTAGGCTTCGTGATTGTGGCTTGACACCCTCTCCTAGTTTTGTCCTTTCCTCCGTACGCGGGTGTATGCTAGAGAGGGTACAGATGTATCGCCAAGAGCTTATCCAACAGCACTACTGATATCATGTTGATGACAGTACTTTGATGACACTTTGACTTCCACGACATTGAAATATTAAGCAAAAACATATAGATATGGGGATCAATATAACCTCCATAGTCCCGTAAAAGGTTGGGCTAGGTGCTTCGTTGCCGTTGAATGACTAAAAAGATTAAACTCTATTCACGCGTTCTTCAAACTTTGTAACAAAGCACCACGCAAGAGAAATTTCGATAACGACACCATAGTGGCATAAGTGTTGGCGCAAAAGACGCTGCATACTTTGGCGCAAGCAGCACAGAACGGTGTTTCTAGTGTCGTGGTACCGAAAGCAACTAAAACAAATAACCAAGAAAACAAAAGGCCGGCTGCGCGCAGACGTCCGCGCGCTTGTGTTATTGTTTTATTGAAAGGAAGCCAGAGAACACATCACCAGTTATCGCTCTAAGACACTGGAGGATTAAAGATAAAATAATGTCGATATCTGCCCTCAGTTTTAGCCGTGTGGCCCAGTGGTATCAGTGTCAGCACGAGAAGCGAAGTTCAGCGAATGTTTATAGATCATCACTATGGTGTTGCGATGGCAGCGTCTTGTATGTTAAGATAATTGATGCATTGTTTCCACCCCTACTCTGACAAAGTAGCCGAAGTCCAAGCATGTGAAGGATACTAAAGAATTATTTAAGCAATGTGGATGATACCGCCATTTTCTTATTCATGTTCAAACTATACTGCGCAACTGAAACAACGCATGTCTTCGTCTTTTTTTCGTCATCCTTGTTGGCGTGTCCGCAGTACACTTTAATCAATCACCTAAAGGTGAAATGTCACAATATGGAGATTTTAGGATGTTTTGCGTCATCGAAGAACCACAGCGAATTGGGTCATCTGATCTCTGAGCGCTCAATTAAAGTACTACACACACATTAGGGTTTGAGTGCGCATCTTCCCAGGACACTTCAATATTACCCAGGAAAATCTTATGTCTGGTGTGAAATATTCAAACGGCCTAAAGAGACTTCGTGGCAGGCTACCGGAATCTTAGAAACTCGCTCCAGTGGATCAACAGATAAGCAGCAGTAACCACCTCGGCTCGTTGGTCTAGGGGTATGATTCTCGCTTCGGGTGCGAGAGGTCCCGGGTTCAAATCCCGGACGAGCCCTGACTAATTTTTTTTTATTGTTGCTTTTTATAAGTTGCTGCTTTAATGCTTGAAGAGGACATCAAGAAGTCCTTTTTTATTTTGCAGAATGCCCACCACCCCACCACGATTATATTATTTTACGTTGACCAACAATAATCAATCAATTAGTCAATCAAAAGTTTATTTAACGTGCCCAGGAACAAAAGTAAGGTCTTTGTACTGGCACACGGAAAAAATTACAAGAAACAATACAATAAGGAGACTATAGAAAAGAAATACTGTGGGCAATCATTAGGTACTTCTACTTCATGTGTACATACTCATCATCACCTAGGTCTCTTCATTTTTATCTGTGGTGGGTTGCCATCTAGAGTCAGATCTGTGCCTTGGGGTCAGCCATTCTCCGTAGCCTCAAGGCTTAATAAAACGGCGTTATTACCACTGCTTCACGAGACTAATAAAAAACAACAAAGGCCAACATTCATAATAAAATATCAGGGATAATAAACGTTATAAAATTGCACATATACAACTATGCGCAGGCAAAACAAGGAAAAAAAATGTCAACAGTGTACGACACTATGTTAGTACAGTGCAAAGCTCGGAGCAGAATATCGACTGGGAGCTGTGAAAAACATCGAGCTCTAAAAAGTAAACATTGTAAAGACGTTGTATTCTGTCAATGGTCGAACGTTCACAGAGGCAGGCGGTTACATGAAAAGGTCTATTCTCTCTGGTCAGTTTACGTGGAATTCGGAAATTAAGACAGTTGAGCAGTACAGGGCAGGATATGATACCATGCACAAGATTGAAAAGAAATAACAGATCAGCGCGTTTTCTCCGGCAGTGTAGTGATGGCAGTGATAGTGAACCAACAGTGCCAATGCAAGAATCACGGCCATTTCTAGCGAACCTATGGTTATAGATGTTCAGGAATTTTTTCTTGACTCGCTTAATAGCGTTGCTGCTGGAATTAGAAATTCCATTCCAGATGCATACTCAAGATGCATACACAGATGCATACTCAAGTTGAGGAAGACACACTGCGGTGTAGAATTTGTGGAAGGACATAGGAGAACGGAATTCTCTAGACATTCTGCAAACACAGCCTAGGGTGCGAAGACCCCGCAAAGCAGCACGCTTAATAATAATAATAATAATAATAATAATAATAATAATAATAATAATAATAATAATAATAATAATAATAATAATAATAATAATAATAATTGTATAACAAATAAAGCACTTGTAATAAACAATAAATACTCGTAATGTCTTCTGGAGCCTTTCGTGCCCTCTGTGGCAGTAACCTTATCGTCGAGGCTGTCTCAGTATAACGTAGATTCGTTTGTCAGCTAAAAAAGAAACAAAACAAAACGTAGTGGAAAGTCAAAAAATACATAAAGAACGAGTCGTAATGGTTATTCGGATGATCAGTATTTCGGAACAAGTGCATATACCGCGCACCCGCCGCGGCAGCTTCGTGGCTACATCGTTGGCTTGCCAAACTCGCGATCCTGTGATCGACTCCCGGCCACGGCGACCGCGTTTCAAGAAATGCAGGAAACACCCGTGTACTTATGTACTTAGATTAGGTGCGGATTAAAGAACCACAGTTGGTCAAAGTTACTGCGGAGCGCTCCACTACACGTCCTGCCTCATAATAATGTCGTGGTTTTGGCACGAAAAGCCCCATAAATTATCGTGCATCACATCATCATTCGGTAGCAGCCGCACGCCCCGTCCCAAGTGACGGAAGCCATCGAAAGAATCTACACGAGTTTGTACAACAAAGCTAGTTAATCAAAGTTGAGTTGTGGTTACGTGTATTTGAGGTACATGGAACACCGTGGTAAAATTCCCATGTCTTCGCATTTCGGTCGCCTGTCTATATACATCTTATTTGGGTGTTGTTAAATAAAAAAACTACGTCTCGGAAACGTGCCGGCTTTGTAAGACAATCCTGGAATACAATGTTGTTCCATTGCATTGATCTCAAGTTTAGTTATGAGTCAATGTTGATAGTATTGCTCGTCAACATTATGAAGGAGAAAGCCTTACCTGGTTCGTGCACTGGGGGAGCCTGCGCTGCCCAAATATCAAGCTCTCGTCTCCATCGCTTGGTGATATACAAAAACTGTCATCGAAGGTTGCGATTGCAGGACTTACGCAACCGCAGAGGTCATGACATTCATGTCTTAACATGCTTTCCAGTTACGCCACGAAAAACTACGGTATCATATCCGACACAATATCTTGTGGAAGTCCTAGACCTGCTTACTGAAGCTGAAGATACAAATTTTTTCACCACTTCTTGTCCGATTGAGTGTGCCTATTCATAACCACTTTTGCTGCACCCACTAAAAATGCTTCCGGGATTCTTAATTACCCTCAAGCACCGTAATCATCATCGTATGCAAGACATTCAATCCCCGAATGACGCTCGCACGAATTCTCGCTTGAGAAACAAGTCCCTTAAGCCTTGCGCGTTCAACGAATATAATCTTCGCGCAATTACAAGCACTTGCGGTGTGCCGCCAGGCGAGACTGAAACACCCTCTCCCAAACACAGCTGACGGGTTCACGCGGAAGATGAGAAGAAGGCGTACAGTTACCTGGAATGCGCGGTAATCATGTCCTCGAAGTCCGCCGCGAAAGAATCTTACTCGAAAGGTCCTCGATGGACAAGCCGCGTTAAACACAGATGACCTGTTTCCCGAAATGTGCTCGCTCGTTGTTGAGAGGCAATCGTCCGAGAAAGCGACCGAACTCTAACGACGAGTGACCCTTTGCTCCGGAAGACATCAATGTCCTCCCCATTACCGGGTCCTGGAAAATGAGTCCCCTTGTCTGCCCGGAACTTCGAATGTTCGGACAATTTTACGCGCTAGAAAGTACGAGAGCCTCCTTATCTAAATCACAGCACCTTCGAGATGAATAATGTCGTGTACATCTGCAGTCATGTATTGCAAGTGAAATGACACTAGCAAGTTTTGGGGAGTTTCTGTTTAATCTAAAAAAAAAAAAAAAAAAAACACCTTACCACAATTTTCTCTGTGTGCGAGGTCGGAGGAGAAGCCAGCAAGGGTTTGTGCCTGCGTCGTTAAATTTACGCTCGCTTAACTCGCATAATGGAAATTCAGAAACAATTTAAGGGCGTGCACATGACCTGAGATAATAACAATGACTTTCTCAGCGGGTTCTTGGTTTTTGCTTGATTCTGGTACAGCTACGCGATTTTTCTTGCTCTGTGCATGTTAATGGTCGTCTGCCAGCTTTGACTTACCAAGGTGGTTAACCACTGGTTAATAGCAGTATCGTCGCCTACTTTATTTGCTTGATTCCAACGCCTGCGCTGGTGGAGGTAGAAAATTAGCGCACTAGCTCGCAACATGCATAGGGGAAAATGTTAAACTAAAGAATGAGGTGTCGACAATGGAAAGTTGGAAGAACCAAGTCCCCCCCCCTCCCCCCCCCCCCCCTCACAAAAAAGAAGAAGGCAGATCCCACGTGCAGTGGGAATCAAGGAAATTCGAGGCACGCATTAGGAACGCAAAATGAATTTGCATTGCTGTCTTGCTATACCGATTTTGGTACATATGAAGTTAACGAAATGGCCGCGAGAGCACCAAGACTGTGGCATGTAGACAATGCTGCTCATGACACGCATGTCATGATTCTAATGTTATGACCTGTCATTTGCGTTTGTCATGCAGTCGTATTGTGCCAATGCAATTTTCGTGTACATCCCATTAACGAAACGGCCAGGAGAGCACGAAGACCGCGGCATGTACATCATGCCGCTCATGACATGCATGTCATGATTTTCATGCTATCACCTGTAATTTATGTTCGTCATGCAGTCATATTGTTTTTTGTTGTTTTTTTTTGCGGTTGGAGTGAAGGAAACGCATCGTCTAAAAATATGCGCAGTAACGTCAACTCCTGCCCAGCTGCAGCAAATGAGCTTATGTACTTCAGCAACTACAGGGGCACGCGCATGCAGCATTCGAGAGAGGATTGTGTGCATTAGGAAGTTAGGAATTCATAGACTCCTAAATGTAAGCAAATGAGGAGAAAGAAGGACACTTAATGACCAGCGCTTAATGGAAAACTTATTTTGCAGCTGCATTCGAAACAACCCGAGTGTCTTCCGATGAGCTTAAACTCACGGTACGCGGGACTTACCGATGCATTCAATATTAGAAGCCCACGTACCCGGCCTATTGCAAAAAGTCATTTGAAGCCACTCTTCAACATGCTCGGGTGGAAGGCACGAAGAGGAATGTCCGTACATAAGCCATAATTCTATTCAGTCATCAGAGAGACGGACAATTTAATCTCGTGCTCAAAGATGGCCAACGTCCGCCTAAGCGTGGCTGCTGCGCGATGTGCCCCGGGGGTGTCTCAGTGGCCGACCGAGCAGTCCTGTCCAAAAATACCGTTGCTGTAGAGTCTGCTGTGGCTTCTCTTCTCTCTCACTCGCCGCTCTTTCCATGTTAAGCCTGTCAGCCTGTTACAGCATTTTCTACACATCTCGCTGTTTCCAGCCGGGTTATTTTCATTTAGGCATCCGCCCGTGAAAGCCAAGTTAAAACGACCAGGCGGCAGGTTTCCTCCCCTTTAGTATTTATTTATTTATTATTTATTATTATTATTATTTATTATTTATTTATTTATTGCAAAACTAATTGAGCCACGCCACGCGTACACATTGTCACAGTGCAATTTTGTAATCCTTGGATATTTATTTATCCAAGGATTACGAAATTGCACTGTGACAATGTGTACACGTGCCGTGGCTTAGATGCCCTAAGCACTTCCTAAGTTTCCTGGAGATTTAGTTCGTGGAAGAGAAGCATAACTTAATGTAAGCTGACACGGCAACTTTTGCCATGTCATGCTGAAAGTTTAGATTATTCACAAAATAATAGCGGCTGACATTAGCGGCTGGACAGGGAGCAGTATTGCTGATTGACTGCCCTATGCTCTCAGCATAGAAGGCAACATATAAATTTCATTTACGCATGGTCTCATGTATATACTATGTTTTATATTATGCGGAACTTAATTAATGTGCTAGTTAGATTCATAATAGGTACACAGGAACGGTAAAGAACGGTACACAGGAAGAGAAGACAAACATTCTTGTTGTATATCGTCTCTTCGCGCTGTACTATTGTGAATGTATACCGACTGGCCTGATAAACCACGCTTATCCTCTCGTTAAAGCCTGACCAGCCCCATCGTGTAGTCGGTCGCTAGAATTATACGCAAGAGAAACATGTTCGTGACACTCGCACACTACTGGCACTATGACTGCACCCTATTTGTTCAGTTTATTTCGTTTGTTTGTGTACAAAAAAAGTTTTTCTGATGTCATTAAGCGACATCTGCATTAGTCGTATTAGATTTGAAGCTTGTCCTGACGTTCACCGCTCCATAGATGTCTGTTGAACTCGCCTTTCCGCTTTCACGGGTAGAAGCACGGAGGCGGACTTAGCGCACATGTATTCTGACGTGATTCTATCATTAGGAAGACGGTAGAAACAAGCTCAAAGATAGCCGACGCGCGCTCAAGATTAGATGCTGCCCGACTTCCTGCAGAAAGACAAACAGCACATTCTAATGCGTTGCGATCCACGCAAGATCGGCTGCACTACTGAAACACCGTGATTATGGCTCGTTAGCTCACAATGTGGCGCAGGCACTTTTTCACTTCTTGAGAACCTACGGGCTTATGCGGGCAGATTTAGCTATTAAAACAGTTCCATATGCACCAGAGAATATTCTATTGTTTCCTTCCTTCTTCAATCATCCTTTTATTACACTTTGCCATATACACAATAGGGCAGTCGACCAGACGCTTTTCTGACCCACTTCCCTGCCTTCTGCATTCAATTTTGGTCCTTTCTTCCAAGATGAAGCGAACGGTTTATTTATTCGAAGTGATATACCATCGAAGAACCGTGAACTCTTCAGTATTCTATGTGCGTTTTCTTGGGGTTCGAAACTGGGACATTGAACCTCATTGAGGAAATCGCCACATTGAAGGACGTGGGTTCGAGTCCCGTACCTGTGTATATTGTGCAATGCCTATTTCACTGTCACATTCGTGGGGCACATACGCCCCACGAATGCAGAGGAATGACCTCGCTGCGTATTGTCTTTCATGGGTGCAGAAGTATAGATGTTTTAAATACGATAGTCTTTCTTGGGATACTTGAACCAAGAAATTTTGTCCAGCGCATGCGCTTAGTCGCCCAAGCCAGATTTCATGTTATGAACGCGCTTGGTGCGCCTTGCACGTGCCTAAGGTATACGACATGTGCTGGTAAGTTCTAGATTGAGTAAAACAGCTTCTTTGGTGGACACGTTCGTTGCCAGGCATACCGTATTCACGCGATAAGAAGACGCAACAAGCATGCGCAACACACGGTGTTGAATTAGAGAAAGATTACTGTCATGAGACGCGCTGCATTTGTATTCCTCGTGTACTAAAAAAATATCGAAAGTAGGAAAATAAGACTTGATTTCCTTGACGTGACAAAGAACTAAATTATGAGGAAATTTTACTCATGTTCCTTCCGGCGTGTCGTAGAAAATGACACATTATATAACAAAAATAACGAATTACACTCTATTCCCGGTTATACACTTCATGTCTCTCGATTGCCTTTGATACAGAGCAGGAATTTCCGTCTAAAAGAGTTTGTCTTCGTGAACGCCTTATATTTATTGCCATTCAGGAATAAGGCGCGGAGATTCAGCCGGCATCGCACATGAAATTTTATGTCAGCTAAACGAAGCTGACCATCCTTGGCCCATTGCAGTAACGCAGATGTTTTCTTTTGCAGCGTAAGCTGTTATGACATCACAACAAGGGCCGTTTTTGCGCCGTAGTCGTCCGCCGCCGCCGCCGCCGGTGTCCGTAACCACTATCGCGCAAATTTTAGAAAAAATAACCAGGACCGAGGAGTATTCGACCTCGTCCACTGCCTGGCAGTCCAGCATTCTATTACTGAGCTACGCCAGTGCTTGAAAAACCATCGCTAAAAGACCTACGCATGTATAACGTCTGCCGAAGAATCGCCTTAACAAATTTAATGTTACGTGGCAGAATAATATTACGCCACCACACGTCGCGGAAAGTGGATTGCATAACGAGTTCGAGGAATCATTTTGAAAGAACACAGGGGTGCATCCATCGTAGCTCAGCGCCCATTACAGAGGCATCATCATCATCATTATGAAGCCATCTTCTTCAACTTTTCCGTCATCATTATTACGAAGCGCTACCCTTTGAAGCACTTTTGTCGTATCGGGCCATGCATCACGCGGCAGGCAACGTGCGCAGCTCCGACAGCATCCCGACTTGGTTCTTCGGCAAGGTGCGGACCGCTGCTGAATAAGCGAATCGCAGAACTACGCGCGCGGCTGCAGCAAGGCAACGTCGGGCACAACAGACAGCTGTGCAGAGAGAAGCCCAAACCGCTGCTCGCCGTCGACGTCGGGCCGAGAGTTCAGTTACTTCTCGGGAAAACGACGCCAACAGACTCTCTAAGACGTGCAGTTACACAGATTTGCACGTCACAATACCGCAGTAATTATGGCGTAGTGGGTACTTCCCTACTTGGCGAAATAATAAGAGTTATGGAGCAGGGGATACCCACCGCCTCTACTTGCACTAGTTTCCCCAAGCGTTCAAAATGACCTCTAAGAACGTCGCTCCTCCAGTTTACGCTGTCGCTGTCCTGCGGTTCCGCGCAGGCCTGGCTCTTTTTTCTTAATATAGCGCCCCGCCGCGGTTATCTAGTGACTATGGCACCATGATGCTGACCCGATGGTCGCGGGATGGAATCCGAGCCGTTGCGGCCGCATTTCGATGGAGGCAATTTACTTGAGGCCAGTGCACTGTGCGACGTCAGTGCGCATTAAAGCACCCGAAGCCGTCGGTATTTCCGGAGCCCACCACGGCCTCTCATAATCATATCATAGTTTTATGACGTAAAACCTCTGAAATTATTATTTTTATGATTGTCTTCAAACTCTTGATGCCCGGGCTCCTCGTGCTGAATCAAGAGTCCTAGGATGCGAAGCGTCGCGGCACGTGGAGTCATGATGCCTCATACCTTGACTTCCTGGTTGTACAACTCTTCACGTGAGTCCTTCAGTTCGCATGCTTCTAGTAGTTTTCCACTGTACCAACCGCTTCCTGCAGGCCATTTTGCTGTTTGCATGTCTACGCACCTGTACTACAGGCGGCGTAGTCGCTAGCACATATTACGAGACCAGACCCACCCAATTGTTTCAGTTCATCGACCTCGTCGCCAAAGGGAACGTCACAAGGGGCTGCCATTTGACCTGTGCTACTTATTTTTGCAAACAACAGAAGACCCTAGAAGTGACCCTAATTAATGCACATTTGTATATCTGCTCAACCCCTCGTACATCATCAGGGCAGTGAGCAAGTAGTTAGGATAATGGAATACCACAATTAAACATTGCGGGACCCACATCCTAATGCATGGCCCTGGTTGCATGACAAAAACTGTGGACCTGCAACGCGAGGTCTACATTGCAGCACGCAGGAGCACGTCGTAGCGTACACGTGTCGGTGAGTAGCGACACCGCGGACTCCGAGCTAATGTGCGTTTCCCCTCGGATCTCGAAACAGCACGCCGCAGGACCACCTTGGGCAATGCCTCTGGTGGCGGTGAGTGGCGACACTGCGGTCCCAGCCTAGCGCGCGTGTCGAGCTCGGCTTCGAGACGACCGGGGCCCACAGGCGCAGCAGGGGCAGAACCCCTGGCTGTAGGTGAGTGGCGTCATCGTGGGTTATGCCGAGCCAAACCATGGCCGTTTCCAAAAAAGGGAAGGAACCGGCCTCCGCAGGAGCACCAGAAAATGGTACTGGGTGTCGGTGAGTAGCGCCACCGCGGACTCCATGCCAATCCCGATCGCCTCGAGGCCAAGCTCCACGCAGCGCACCCACAGGAGCACCCTAGGAAACCTCGAGGGTGACGGTGAGTAGCGCCACCGTGGTTATTCTCCAGCCAGACATGTGCGTTTCGACGACCGATGGGAAGCGGCGCTCCGCAGGAGCACTCCGGTTAACCGCCGTATGAGTGACGGGGAACTTTGGCGCCCCCGCGGACTCCAGCCATTCGACAGAGCTGTTTCTCTCTCTTTTTTACAGCGTAAGCTGTTATGAGATCACAACAAGGGCCGTTTCTGCGCCGTAGTTGTCCGCCGCCGCCGCCGCCGCCTGTGTCCGTAACCACTATCGCGCAAATTTTGAAAAAATAACCAGCACCGAGGAGTATTCGACGTCGTCCACTGCGTGGATTCCAACCCCCTCCCTCTGCGTGGCAGTGCAGCATTCTGCCACTAAACTACGCTTGTTTTTTTTTTCTTTATTGCCGACTGAGTTACGCTTGTGTTTGAAAAAAGAGCCAGGCCTGCGCGGAATCGCAGGACAGTGACAGCGTAAGCTGAAGGAGCGACCTTCCTAGAGGTCATTGTAAACGCTTGGGGAAACTAGTGCAAGTACAGGTGGTGGGTATCCCCTGCGCCATAACTCTGCGGTTTGGGCTTCTCTCTGCACAGCGGTCTGCTGTGCCCGACGTTGCCCTGCTGCAGCCACGCGCGTAACTCTGCGATTCACTTCTTCAGCAGCGGTCCGCATCTTGCGAGGAGGCGCCATCAGGTATATGGAAGAGCGAAGTCAGGTTGCTGCCGGGGCTGCGCACGTCGCCAGCGCTTCGTAAAAACACATTTCGAAGGCTATGCGGAGGAAATCAGCGCCAATAGATGGCAGCAGTTGTCCTGTTCTTCACGAGGAGCGATAGTGGTTACGGACACGGGCGGCGGCGGCGGCGGCGGAAAACTACGGCGCCGTTGTTGTGATCTCATAACAGCTTACGCTGTAAAACCATCGCTAAAAGACCTACACATGTATAACGTCTGCCGAGGAATCGCCTTAACAAATGTAATGTTACGTGGCAGAATAATAATACGCCATTACGCGTTGCGGAAAGTGGAATGCATAACGAGTTCGAGGAATCATTTGAAAGAACACAGGGGTGCATCCTTCGTAGCTCTACACCCATTACAGAGGCATCATCAACATCATCATTATGAAGCAATCTTCTTCAACTTTTCCGTCATCATTATTACGAAGCGCTACCATTTGAAGCAGTTTTGTCGTATCGTGTCATGCGTCACGCGGCAGGCGGCGTGCGCAGCTCCGACAGCATCCTGACTTGGTTCTTCGGCAAGGTTCGGACCGCTGCTGAAGAAGCGAATCGCAGAGCTACGCGCGCGGCTGCAGCAAGGCAATGTCGGGCACAACAGACAGCTGTGCAGAGAGAAGACCAAACCACTGCTTGCCGTCGACGTCGGGCAGAGTTCGGTTCCTTCTCGGCAAAACGACGCCAACAGACTCTCAAAGATATGCAGTTATACAGATTTGCACGTTACAATACCGCAGTAATTATGGCGTAGTGGGTACTTCCCTACTTGGCGAAATGATAAGAGTTATGGAGCAGGGAATACCCACCGCCTCTACTTGCACTAGTTTACACAAGCGTTTATATAGACCTGTAAGAACGTCGCTCCTCCAGCTTACGCTGTCACTGTCCTGCGGTTCCGCGCAGGCCTGGCTCTTTTTTTTTTAGCTATGACGCGTCTTTGTTAGTGACATCGCCATCGTAACTTTCGTTTCATGTCTACTCTACGCCACAGAACAATTTTCACATATAGGCATTTATTGTTTGCCCAATCTCTATAGCATGGTTCAGGTAGAGCGGTATATCTTCGGGCCTTTAAATAAGCTGCAAGAGCGTGTCGCGTGGGGTAGTACGCGGCTTTGATTAAAACTTGTAGCTTTGACCGGGCCTTGATGTTTTTCAACTTCATGTTCTCTTTTGCAAGGAGCATTATCTTAAAATGGCAGGCGCAGCACCGGTCCACAGGAGACGAGTGCATCGGCACGTTTCCAAAAGCCCCACATTTAACGTATTATGCGAGCTGTCGTTCTCTAGATGTTGGAAGGTCCCACTCTGACAACCACACTTTTTCTTTTGCTTATAACCTTTATGACATACAAACACGCACATCCAAGATCTTCTACGTGCTGCACACAGCAAACCAGCGTAATGAAAACATAATCAAAAGAAGCAATGGTAGTGATGCGTTGCCAGAGTTTCTGTATAAAGCCGATGGCGTCACCCAGGGAATTCGCTTAGTTGAGAAAGTCTTGTTGCCATTAAACGAAACTCATGATTAAAGTTGCTGTGGACAGAGCTTGACGCAAGCAATACAGTTCACAGAGTTCGGTTTTCTTACGATACGCATTCAGTTCTACAATAGGCAAACCGTCAACGAACTGCCTCCAGAGTTCTACAGAGTACTCTTCGAGACTGTGAGGTTTGAGGCGGGCAATCAGCGAAAATCAAAACAGTTGCGGAAGCGTGTGTGACGTGCAAGGGTTTATAAATGGGCGTAAAGAGGAAGCGCGAAGCCAGCCAGCGGCAGTGGAATTTGGAAAGAGTCACGTACGGCAAGCTTGAGAAAACAAACCATAATCAAGAGTCGTAGAGCAACAACGCAGGAAAGCGCCGTAGGTTCGCTCGCTGCGTGGCATTTGCGAGTCGTTGACAAGCATATCCACAGCAAACAAAAGCTTATCCTATTTGAAAGGATGGCGTGCCTATAACGCTTAAGGCCACAACAAAATATTGACCTTCTTTGTGCACGCACAGCTTACTGCTGCATGAGTATGAATGAACAGATAAACAGCAGTCGTGAAGAGTATAGCTATGCGCTATGAAACTCTTTCTCAATGCGCATCTGATCGAATAGTACGAAATAAATGCAGACACCGCTCAAAATGGTCCAATCTTACAATACGATTATGTATGCATGGTGTAGAGACATTTCTAAAAGAGAGAGAGAAAAAAAGAACGGGTGCTGGGTAATGCTACGTAAGGTAGCAATAGTTGATTAACTCATTGGCGCTTAGATCTAGGATTACATATCACGAAAAATATCACTGAACTGATAGAATATTGCCCAGCTCATAAAATAGCCAGAGTGTCGGGTGGCTCGATCTGTTCATTTACCGGTTACATTTCTTTCCAAACAACACAAATGGAAGGGGTAGGCAAAAAAAAAAAAAGAAAACTCAAGCCAGTTCCACAACTGTGAAAGCTGCAAGAAGTGCGGAGCAGTGATTCACCTGTGCTGCCCTTGTGTTTCTGTTCTGTTTATCATCGGCGTTTTCGAATTATTTTTGTTCGTCCGAGCTGATCGCTTTATGCGATAACTTACCCTGCATGTGTGTGTCTCTTATTTATTATAAAAATTCGGTTTATCTTAACCATTCGCATTCATGGTGAATTTAATTTATTATTAACCGTTATTGATCGGATTTACGGGAATTCATCGAGTTCTGCAAAATTGTGCTGCTGCTGCGCGATGATTCGCCTCTGTCTTTCTTGTGCTTATCGTCGGCATTTTCGAATTATTTTCGCTTCATTTGATTTCATTATGTTACTGGAATATTGGGGCATGCATTGTGTTTCTGGCGTAACCTTTTCTATTTGCTGCAAAAGAATTGTTCTAGCACAGACAGAATCCGGCGAGGAGCTGCTTCCGCCTTACAGAAAGACTTCGCGATAACAGAGATAAATTCGTTCTCAGGAAAAAAAAAAGGCCTACTGAGCTGTTCCGTTGCAGCAGGATAGGGTTACTCAAGTATTCTCCCTTTTGATTTGGTGGCGTGGTTTCGTCTGGCTTAACAATGAAGGATACAGAAGAGCTATTCCAAAGCTTTTTCCGATAGGCCTGTTCCCCGCTGAATAATAGCAGCCTCTGTCGTAACAAAGTAGGGTTGCTGGAATGCTGCATGTTTTGTTTTTAGAAGTCTGTTCTACTGGCTTAGCGCTGATGGTTGCAACAGCGCACCATGAAAACGTTTTCTTTTCAGT
Source organism: Hyalomma asiaticum (assembly GCA_013339685.2). Lineage (NCBI taxonomy): Eukaryota > Metazoa > Arthropoda > Arachnida > Ixodida > Ixodidae > Hyalomma > Hyalomma asiaticum. Next base: position 119,606,680 of record CM023482.1, on the reverse strand, counting down.
GAGCCAGTCTGCATAGAATAACATGTTACCCCAACAACAACAACAACAACAAAAAAAAGAACAACAAGAAAAGAGCGCATTTTCACTCTATTACCGAAACCACTGAAACCAGCATGTTGTCTGTGTTCCGAGATGTCTACGAACGGTTTAGATGTATTAGCGAAAAGAATAGAATACAAGCAACAACGGACAGGAGAGGGACACTCCTGCGTTGCTTGTCTCTTACTGTTCGCACTAATTTTCGTTGAAGTTAAGTCTTGTAGAGAAATATCTACAAGATACTTATAGAGAGAGAGAGAGAGGCTAGGATTAGTGGTCAGGCTAAACTGAGCAGCCTCGCGTTTGTTAACCGGTGCCGGGGGAATACATTCCTGAAATTTATTTCACTGATCTATGAGAAGGGTGCATTTGCGAGAGAAGGGAAGTAGCGAAATGGCCTGTCATGCTTACTGAATATATACGAATATTTAAGGAAAGCTGGCCTTAATGTTCGATGACGGATTTGCGAAGTCATCTCAACGCTTAAATTCATTCTATGCCGTGGTTTCATTTACGTTAAAAGCTCATCCCAGGATAACGCTTCCGAGTGCAAACTGTTATAGTGGGATGTACAAAGAGATTTGCTGTTATCCGGGAACCTCTGTTTGCGAATTTTCATTTTTTAAATGTTTCAACTACCTAGATGTTCACAGTGTGTCATGTGAAAAGGTAACAATCGCCTGGCAAAGCAAGAAAGTAGTATGGCGATTTTGGTATCGTTACCATTCTTAAAGTTGGTTTAAGGTGTTACTGTTCATTGTTTTTATTACGTGCTGCTATCACTGCAACATCCAAAGAAACAAAAAAAAATATTGCTTTTCGGAGAGCGATGTGTGATAGTGGATAGTACGCGAGTTTCGAATCACGTAAAAACAAAAAGTAGACTGTAGAGAAACCCCGTTATTCTTTTAAAAGAATTCCTTCGGTTTGGTATTCTGCTGACTGTAGTCCCCGAAGGCCAGCGCCTTACTATGTTGGAAGCAGCCTTCTTGGGTTCAGAATAGCAGCTGTTCTGGCGCGAGGAACACAGAACAAAGCCGGGAGCGCATAAGAGCACTAGTCGACTCCCAACGGACACCAATGTTCAATTTTCTCTAAGCGCGTATGCCGTGTTGTGTCCTCAGTTTTCCATTTTGCTTTCAAAGAGTACTAAACAATTCTTCGTGTGTAGTTTTTGCCTACCTGCGTGTAGTCAGCACTGAAAAATGCATCTAAGTATACTGTTCTGTTTCTTTCATGTATTGTTGTAAGCACTGAAAACCTACGCAAGTACATTGTCCTGTTCCTGAAGAGGTATTGATTCCCATCCGACGTACCTGTATGTTTTTCTCTACAGCAAAATGTAGCGCAAGCGCTGCTACGAGATAGGTCGCAAAAATACATATATACCTTAGGTTTCAGATGTTGGACAGCGATTTTTAAAGATAGAAAAGAAAATTGGAAATGTCGTGTGCTTCTGTTGCGGGTGCCGAAACTCCGATGAGTTCGGTACACTTGTTAATAGCAGTAAATGACGCCGTATTTTCGCGTTGTTTAAGCTCCATCCTTCCTAAATGCAAAGTCGTCTTCAAAATCCCGTGCCGCCTCTTCACAGTAGTTTTTGTGACAAATATGAGATCCTTCTGCCATGAGTAAATAATTAGGTTTACCAATATTATGCTGACAAGAGACAGCAACTAGCTCAAGGTTATGTAGATGATTTTACAACAGGCACTATTTTAATATACTATTAACTTACCGAACTACCTAAGGCATTTAATTTATTGATAAGATGTCTTCCAAATAGTAGAAGTTGCGCAGCCGACGTCAGGAACTGTCATAACGCGGGTACCGCGAAAGCTTTGAACTTGTGTGGCCGTGTCTATAGCATAGTAGAACTACGGAACTCCATCGTGTTATCATTACTTAAAAGGCGACGCAAAAACGAATATTAAGCATTGTCCCCGGGGTATAGAAATGGTGTGCCGCGTGTCTAAAGTAACAGTATGTAAACATTTAGTGTTCATTGTAAATTGCCCTGTCGCGCTCAGTATGAGTTAAAACGCCCAAGCACCTTTTGAAGTGTTTGAAGTTACAACCTCACATTAGATTCGTCAATGTCACTTCGTCATTTATGCGGCAAAACAACATTGTCTGCCTGAGTCCTTGTAACTCGACGCGCATGGACCGCACATTTGCATGCGATACATTGACAGCGCAAGAGTTGTGACGCAGCGAACGATCGTAAAGTTGCGTATGCGTATACGTTCTTTACCCTAATCGTAATGAACGTATGCTAATACGTATTAGGGTCCTCATAAGAAAAGTGTGGAAGATAAATAATGAAATGACGGCCTATTTTGCTTTGGATTTGGTGTCTTCAAGAGAAAAACGCAGTGTGGCAACCAAGTTCGTTAACACACAAAGTGTTCTATTCCTTTGAAATGCTCTTTGTTCTCACCTTGCTTTTCAGAAAAAACGGAAAGCAAACAGCACGAACACCAAGTCAGTACTCGTGAAAGAAGAGCCACACAGAAGACGACTGAACGAAACTCCAAAGTAAAGGCAGGGGCAACGGAGAAATTCGATATGCAACCCCGGAGACGCGGGACTTATTCGATTTCACTCATTCAGTCCGTCTGGAAGACGCTGATCTTTAGAAGGTAAGGCACCACCTAGATAAATCAATGGGTATAGTTGAAGTGGTTGGGACTGGATCTACTTACAATTTTATTGAAAACAATATAGGCAAAACAATCGAGGGAAACAACGCAGTTAGCGATAACACTGGCTAAAATTTCTGATCAGGAAATCTAGAAAACATCAGGGGAACTAGTGAGGGAGTGACGAGAGTAAGTGTGAGCGCGCGTGCGATACGCACACACACACACACACGCACGCACACACACACGCACACACACACACACACACACAATCACACAATCACACACGCACACACATGCGCGCGCACGAGCACTCACGCACACTAAGTGTCTTTCGATTTACGCTTTCATTTTTATAGACAGCGCTTCTGAGTTCCATTGGCCTGGTGTCACCGAACGCAATAGACTATATAAAGGAGATATCTTTACAATATCGCTATTCTGAAATCAGTTCTGCTTACACAAATTATTAAAGCATCGTGTTTGCGTTAGGAATGGTGACACGCGAACATTTGTTTCTTGCTGCTTTGCATATCTAAAAAACGTCCCTTTCCCAAGAAGAGCACCTGGGACCACTGATCTTTACCTTTAAAATTATTTCGTTTCCATGGCGACTGTTCTGCAAATACACCTGCGCCTGATGCCGGGTTTTTTCGAAAGATCACAAATGGGAAATCCTTGTAGACTCGCCTAGGTGGTAGAGTGGTTGGGATGACTGATGGACGCCGTTATCTCAAAGTTCGCCACTGTGGCGTTTAAATATTCAGTGATAGCTATTATGGCCTTTTCTAAATGACCAAAATCTCATCGACGACGGGCGTCGAAGCATTCTCGCCGCGAGAGATAAATTTTATGTACAGTACCCGAAGCGAGCTGCAGAACAAGGTCAGTTGGAGAAAAGGCCATAGCCACTTACGCATTTGCAAACAGTGGAAAGGAGAAGGGATTGAATAAATATAGTTAAAAGGTAAGGATAATTTCAGAACAGCAAGAAAGAAGAGAGCTATGAAGCCTAGAGGAGGTGTCGCTCTATTCCGAGATAAACAGCCGCATATGAGAGGTTGCACAGACGTAATGTATGTATGTATGTATGTATGTATGTATGTATGTATGTATGTATGTATGTATGTATGTATGTATGTATGTATGTATGTATGTATGTATGTATGTATGTATGTATGTATGTATGTATGTATGTATGTATGTATTTTTTGTTGAAGCTGCACAGAAATGGTGGCGCGTATAAATGCTGACAGCTTTTCTTTTCGCCCCAACGGAATTTATCAGTTTTCACGATTGTTTCTGCATAATATGACCTCGAAATGACGTGTTTGGACAGGTTGGCATTCCATTTTAACCTCTCAGAGCAGGAAAAAACATAGTGTATGTTGACTGTATTTTTGAAATGTATTTACCGTCTTTATGCCTTTTTGTTATGAACTGAAATGTATTCTCGAACCGTGTTATACTATTCTCATGATTTTTTTTCCTGTTCCATCTTGTTAGCAGTTTTCGCTCAGCAAGCTCATTGCACCTGTATACCTCTTTGTGACTTCCTGGGTCCTTTCTTACCAGTTTTATTTGATTGTTCTTCTTATTACCATGTCATTGTAATATCTCCCCTTATGCAATTACCCTCTTTAAGGGACTTTAGGGGTATTTTGAATAAAATAATAAATAAATAAATAAATAAATAAATAAATAAATAAATAAATAAATAAATAAATAAATAAATAAATAAATAACAGCGTGTGATACGCCCAATACCCAAGCTAACTTCCCACAGATTCATGTTCAAAAGCGTCACACTCACGTGGGTGGGCGGATAATTGCAGTTGCTTTTGCTAATGTGAATAATGTTAGGGTGTAATAAAAACCACAAGGTCTGCGCAAAGGATGCAGCGCAGTGGCAGCGCAAAGCCTGATTTTGCTGCTTGCTCTGTGAACGACTGAGTCTTCATTCCTGCTTCTCGCACCCCCCCCCCCTTTTTTTTTCTTTCTTTCCCCTCTTCCACTGTCAGCATTTTCTGCTTTGTTTTCGTTTTCGCTGTCATTAGATTCCTTTTTTGCTTCTTTGTCACCGCCTTCCTCTCCTTCTTTACCGTCACCGTCTTCTTATTAGCCGACTTCTCCTCGTTCTTCTTCGCCGTCTTCTTCTTCTTCATCGTCGTCTTTTTCTTCGTTCTCTTCCATGAAAGCACATCCAGCGGCTGGCAACATATAATGACCTGACTCCAGATTAGAGTCGTAGCTGAGAACACAAAATTATCAGCCATGTGGCGAGAGCCAGGGCGGACGCCACTATACCTCTTCTATTATCATATCAAAGCCGCGGCTGAGGATGCAAGATGCCGAACCAAGTGGTCAGAGGGTTGTAGTGCCACCACCAGTATTGAGCTGTGTTCAAGTCAGCACAGGCATGGAGATTTTTTTTTTCTTCACATTGAAGCCAATAGCGATTAAGGAAACGGGTGGCAGTGGCGGCGGACACCATCGCAACCAAATTCGGTCACTGCAAGTATCCCATAACAGCTTACGCTATAATGCATTGGATATCTGTCGGATGTGTATATCGAATACATATCCAGCTAGATATGAGCTGGATATGCAATGGATAAGAAAGGGTTTTGCTCCTTTTCTGAGCATCCTGAAGTGTCATCGTCTGACTAGCTTGGCGAGCACTGGGGCTGCAACCATACAGTGTCTTGCGGGGATATTGATTCCAGATAGCCTTTATTATGTGCAGGTAGAGTCCCGGCAACAACGGATCGTGTGGTCATGGCGAGATTGCCGCTGTAACGAATCATCGTACAGCCAGTGTCGCATCGGCGGTAAGCGCGTGTTTTCCTCCTCAACGAAGGCTCATAGCTTCCGGATAGCCGCGCGATTGCATTGGCCCATGTCACAAATTAATTAGGTTGAAAACTTAATGGCGCGGCGGCATTTGCACTGGGTTTACGTTCAATCATAGCGCTTCCTGGAAAGTGGTGCGCGATGCTGCATTCCTAAGTACATGCTCGCTTTAAGATATACATGAAGCTCGATGCAGGTGCGTTGAGCTCCGCAGAACGTTCGTGATGGTCTTAATTTAGAAAAAGTTTGCAATTGCTTCAGTACATAATCGGGCCTTTCACTAGCGCTTACGAGACGGACAAGGTTTATGGAAGAGGAGGTTTCGTCGTGCAGATAGCGATAATTTCGTCTAGTTAGCACAGAACCAGCCCGGAGGCAATGCATATTAGCACAGACCAAACATGTAATTTCGTGCTGCCGTTACTCTAATCCTCGACGTGTAGAGTCTGGGCTCAGTTATTATATTTGTGATCAACGCAGCGAGGATCCAATTGTATTGGCAGGCTTCGCTCCTTTAATTAAAAAAATGTGAGGAAGGGGGCAGGGGAAAGGGGGGTGCGTGGGTAGCGATTATAGAAGTTCACGGTGGTTACTCCTATAAGAAGAGGAAAGGTAGCCACCAAAGATGGTCGACGATAACCCCTGTCTGCGCTATTTTGTTCACCTCAAGCTTTCGAACTGCGACCTGATTCGAGCCGCTTAGCTCCTCTTTGATAACACAGTTTTCTTTTTTTTTTCCCCGATGGATTGATTCTGGCCTGTTGTGAAGAGCCGCGATAGTGAATCCAGGATATTGTGCAGGAATTATCGCCGATGCATGTCTGTCATTGTACGCGAATATATGAACATACGAACACACAATGTCATATCTTTTGCCGAACGTCGAGTGTGTAAACAGGTGGCGTATATGCTTCAAACATGCCTGAAAACGCAATTCAGATGGTGGGGCGCTCATGGCATCCGCATACATGTTTCTTCCTCTTCTTTTCTTCCTCACTCGTTCGTCGTACCAGGATTTCAAAACGGGCGCAGCTGGCGGCTCACTGTTTGCTTACCGGCTTTGTTGTTATAGAAAATAAGGCGACGTTGTTGTCCTTATTTTTTGTTTCGTCGACAGCAATGTTTTCACTCACCTTCAGTAGCTATGTGACTGCTTCTACCTTGAGCATATAAGCTCCATGAGTGAGCAAACGTTTGCCGTCGGGCGTGTAGCGCACAGATATGTGCATACATGCGCGTTCATATACTAGGTTGTAGTTGAAACGGCATCGCTAACGAGATTTCTCGTTTTAGAGACCGAGATTTCCGGGTCTCACACGTGAGCCTATATATGCAAAGAGTGCGCACTGGTACCGAGCAAAGCGAATGCGCCCGTGTATTTTACCCCGCGAAGACCCATTTGCCCTAAGCGACACAGTCATCTGTCTCCTTTGTTCGCTTGAAGTGGGAAGCGGCGGTGATGTGCTTAAAAATAGGCGCCCCGTTTGAATTGTCGCGAACGTGCATTCAGTGTATCCGCTCACAACAGTACAAAATAGGATGCCTTTATGTATGCATCTTTGGCAGATGCGCGCTGCATGGATATGCAGCGAGGAAATTGAATTGAAGCTCATTCGCAAACACAAAGAATAAAAATGGAGTATTCGGTGCTTAGTCGGTGATACTGGTTTGCACTTTCTTATTTGTCTCTTCGTATTAAATAACCGGTGTATTGCGTTCGTCTGAACTACTGTACATTTAAGACATGATCGGAACACAACACGGCTACACGCTCCTCCGCTCTCTGAGGCGTAGTGTGCTCTTCTGTACAGCTGGTGTTTATGTAACGACCGTTCTATAGATCACATAATATTAGCACTGCGTGTAGTCCTAGGTTGCTCTGCGTTCGATTTTTTAACCTGGGACGTTGTTTTCATCCTAATGTTGCACGCATTTTCTCGTTAGTACAACGGCGCTTATGCCACGCCGTTGTAGCAGTAGCAGTCGGCTGTCATCATTGCACGGCCATCGAACGACGGCAAGCTGGGCGAGTGGGAACGTATTCATAATGAAATAAGCTAAGGCAGGCAAACGCGGACAGAAGAGAGGGCAAATCGACAACACAAAGGTCGACAATCAGCCGAAGAGATGCGCTATGGATGAAAGGAAAGAAGACACAAAACTTACCTCCGCATGCGCAGGAGTGGCCGCGCCGACTGTTAATCGGGTACACGTGGAGGTGTGCGTGGGATTTGACTGCTTAGGCATTTGATCTCTTCGCTGTTTAAGCGAATGGGACGCTGATTCACGCGTGCGCTTCCAGTGTTATTGATATGCCAGCCCTCCACCATTTGAAGCGTTTCTTCACTGTTGTACGTGCAATAGGCACCAAGCTTAGGCGCGCATCTACAATTTCGATAGCGCAAGGAAAGATTAAGACGCTATCAAAAGTTCCAGTACAAAAGACCTTGTTGGGTAAATCACGTTTCCAAGATGTGGTAACGCGGAGAAAGTGCGCTTAGTTATTCAAAATGAAGGACATCTAGAAGAACTACTGCAAGGGACGTCGTATTGTCTCTGGCCAAGAAGACAGCCAGAGAACGACCTGTACAGACGCTATACAGAAAGAACGCGCTGTGCACTTTGGTACTGGAGACGTTTACTGCGAGCCGGACGAATTGCCGAAAGGGTAACGTGAGTCTAAACGGTAAAAGTGGTCGTGAAGCAGCAGCCGAGCAGTAAACTTGTCCGACGAAATAGATGGACAGAGGAGGAAATGGCGGAGTAACGACAGCCTGCAAGCGCCCTGGCGACGTCCGACATCAGTCTAGCTTGAAGGGTGGATTCACCGAAAAGAACGGCACAGGCGGTCAGCAGCAAGGAAGAGCGACCTCCTCTACGACCTCGTTCTTTCGCTACTTTGAGAAAGGAGTGAGAGAGAAAGTGTTCAGAACTCCCCGATGAACAGAGGACGGTATGCAGTACACGTCCTCAGCAGCCGCAGCTCTGCTGTCTCATGCGGCGGGCTGTAGGGGTTCGAGTACACATCGTGCCATTGTGCTGCGGCTTTTAACGGTGCATTTGGAGCCCGATAGAGCCTCGCTTCAAAACTTGGTGGATTAACTTAAGGTTTTTCGTGTTGCAGGCACAATCTCGACAGATGGAGTAGAGATGGGGCAAATGAAAATGACGTCGCCTGTCTCGTGCACATCGTTTGCGCAGTGTTAGTAAAGATATACGTATATGCACTACAAGAGGCTTCTCAAAAGGACACAACATGTTCGAAAGAAGTGAATGCTAGTGACTAAATTTAGCTAAACAAAAAAAAAGCAAGCAAGCAAGAAAGGAATGCTTATGCGTTGGAAAAAAAAACGAGAATTAGCTGAGATATTTGAAGTCACCACGGCACAGTTCGAGCTCTCAGAAGCTTCGTAGCTGAACGGTGTTTATTCTTGCGTATGTCAGATCATATTCTTTTCATGTTAATCATACACCTTCTCAAGCACGTTGCTCAGGGACGTTCGTTCTATTTGTAACACTTCACTGAATACCACATTACCTCCATAGGCAATTTCCTCTGACTGCTTCGCATGACGCCGATTCCCACAATGCGTGGGATCTGCATGACTTTATTTTTAATTCTTTTCTTTCTTTCTTTTTTTTTTTTTTGATCGAAGCGCACATAAGAAATCTTGGACGTTTTCGAATGTTGCGAACAAATGTTCTAGCGGCACGCAAGATGAAAGGGTTCATCGACCGAGGCGAGCACACCTCACTATTTTCGCTGCTGTATCGAACGCCTACAGTCCCATGGTTATTTTCATTTGTTCTGTGTAAGTCAGTGCATTAGAACCTGTAGATAGTGTTTAGCAGCTGTGGCTGTTCCGAGAGAAGTCGTGAGTAACTCTTTATTCAACATGTTCATTTAGTTTTCTCGACAAAGTTTTATTTTGAATGCGAAAGTAGGAATGAAAGAGCTCTTACACTTAATATTTCCAATTCATTGCGTTCTGTGCCCTATAACCTACCATTTAAGACCTTATGACTTTCTCAGACAAGAAGACTCTTCAAGTGTGTTGCTCTCCATACCCGTCTCGTTAGGGACTCGGCCGGTGCTGCCAGCCTTCGAGATCACTCCTACTTACAACCTCGAGGGACTCGTCAGTCTCGAGGCAACACCATTTCAAACTTTCACGTTTCCAGTCAATATATCCTCAGACTCGAGAAATTCACCTGCGCTTCTGCAAATAAATGCAGGTCAATACACGAAAGATTGAGTTCGCCTATGTTACGGAAAAATACGCAAATAACGGCGGGCAAGCATCTGTATACACGACATCAGGTTCGGTGAATGGACCGCCTAATTCACCTGCGTCATTATAAGTCTAGTTTTGTTCGGTAAATGTACGCACGTGGCGATCTAATGTATTCTACATATTCTACTTCTCTCCCTGACTAGGTAAAAACAATAAACGGAGTGCACCCAGACGCTTTGAAAGACGTACCGGTGTCACGAGATATGCAGAAAGGATTTCACAATGTATCGTCCGATGCAATTTCGCGTTTTCAACGTATTCAGCTTGGGAGCAACGACACGTCAGACTTTCGTTGACGTAAGACACTAAATGGAATCGTTATGTACACGTGCGTCTGGAAGGACGTCCCTAGGTAAGTACGAGTGCTCGTAAGCAAATAGTAATCCAATTCCATCGCTGCGCAGTCTCGGATAAATTTAATGAACAGCTCGAAGTGAGCCTAATGGAAGCAGTATGTGGCGTATATGAACTGTCTCGACGTGCCTTCGGGTCGTTTCGCCCCGACCTAGCAACTCGCAGTTCTAAAAATGTTGACGCTGCATGCACGGCCGGAGTTCTCTTTGAACGCTCATCCCGCCGGCGACATGGCGTCAGCGGCAAGTTCGATCGCGCTCTTCCAGTTTTGCGTTTATTCTGGGCTCGGGTGTTAGGCGTAGTCAATGTGGCTGCGTGGACTCGTTGCTTCCACTAGAACGACTATTAATTAGTTGTACACGCGGGGCTAAGCACGGGCGCAACTACGTGTTTTCTAAACATCTCGAGGTACTGAGAGAGAAGTGATTATCTCACCGAGATACGCTGGCTTGATATCGTCGTTGAAGAGGATGCAAGAAAAACTCAATGAGGTCTTAATGCTTCTGTAAGTGACGTTTCGGTGCTAGCCTGTGACACTTTAAGGTACACATCTAAACGTTGGATCTGCTTAAGTCAAAAACGGTATCTTTCTATCTTTGTACAACCATATCAGGATACGGTGAAGGGCGCTGTGCTGAGATCGGAATTATGGCATGTGTGTCATGCGGTGCTTGTGCTGGCTGGCGTCGAGCGGGGCTTTAATACGCGGACTCGGCTGCAAAAGTTAAGCTTTCTGAAAACAAAACGTTCGTAAACGGATCTCATTTACACATGCGAAATCTTAATAATATTGTTACGAAGCCAGCGTGGGATGGCACATACCACCTATGGGATGGCACATATCGTCCACAGAAGAAGACAAAGAAGACGCGACTGTCTGGTGCGCGGCTGTCCACCATCTTGGTTATGCTGTGCGCCTTACTGTAAATATACGTGTAAATAGTCTTCCCTTGTGTTATTTACGTAACATCTTTGCGGTGGAGGTGCGGGGTACGCTGTATCTATCACGGAGCTCCGCAACGGTCGTCTCATCGGCGTTCCGGCCATGTCAAACGACGAACGCACACCACCTTCCCGACCTACCCCTTCCGCGGCACCCATGACGTCCACCTACGTGGTTCTTCCTCCTGCTCGCGATCCTGGCGTCTTTTCTGGCCAGGATGGTGTTGACGTCGACAAATGGCTCAACCTTTATGAACGAGTCAGCGCCAGCTACAGGTGGGACCCGACTCTTATGCTTGCGAACGTTCTGTTCTACCTCGCTGGCGCCCCAAGGGTGTGGTTCGAGACGCACGAAGCCGACATTACCAGCTGGGACTCGTTTTAGGAACTGATTCGCGACCTTTTCGGTGACAGCACAGGTCGGCGGCTTGCCGCGCGGAACGAACTTGCGACTCGTGCACAAACATCTACCGAGTCGTACGTGGCGTATATACAGGATGTTCTCGCCCTTTGTCGCCTGGTTGACGAGCACATGCCTGAGACCGAGAAGGTTTCTCACGTGCTGAAAGGTATCGCAGACGATGCCTTTAACCTACTAGTTTACGGAAACGTTGACACCGTCGAAGCGATGATCAAGGAGTGCCGGCGATTCGAACACGCCAAGAGTCGCCGTATAACCCACAAATTCACGCTGGCTTCGTAACAATATGTTACTCACCTTGACGACATAATGAAACGGTGGGGAGAAGAAACAGACGACGGAGAGGGATGTAGACTGAACCTGGACGTTGCCGTCTATGCTCGAATGTAGCGGCTGGCAGCTTCTTTTTACGTTTTATAAATAACTATATACAAGTAGAAGTCCTTCAAACATAAATAAAGCTTCCTTTTGGTTAACGTAAAGAGAGAAGTAACTCATTACGAGCTTTTTCAGAGCACGATTAACCACTGTGACGGAAAGAAGCGTCCTATAGCTCTTCGTGAACGATACTAATCCGAATCACACCCTAGTATTCCCGTGCATATAACAGTGTTTCCGTTCCAGTTTTCCCTCTAGGTAATGGTAACTCTATTATTGTATGTGGCGCATCAGTGCTCGCAACGCAACGTTCGTGAAGGGTAATTTGTCTTTTGTGCTTTTCAGTTGACACCGTTCAATGGAGCATCGCACCGCAAAGGCAGCTGCGTACCTTGGTGACACTCCAATACAAGAAGTCTCAGCACTGGTTTGCACAAAACATCACCCGTGTGGATTTTCACCTTCCCCTTCGCAGTTGAAAAAAAAATAAACGAAAAAAAAACGAATTCTTCAGTTAACAAGGCACCTTTCGCCCAATTTCCGATTGATTGACTGTGGTTCGGTTTCAGTTAGGAAAGGGCGCTAATTTCTGCAGCCCATGTAGGGAGCACGGCTAAGGGTCCGTGGGGGTGGGGGAAAGGGAGTGAAAGAGATAGAAAGGAGAGAAAAGCCGTAGTGGAGGGCTCCGGAAATTTAGACCACCTGGGGTTCTTTAGCGTGCACTGACAACGCACAGTACACGGGTCTCTGGCATTTTCGCCTCCATCGAAAATGTGACCGCCGCGGCCGGGATTCGTTCCCGCGACCCTCGGATCAGCAGCCGAGTTCCATAACCACTAGACCACCGTGGCGGGGCAAGTGACAACGCGTGTGTATGTTTACACACGCGTTGTAATTTATACTCTTGGTCTTTATGAGGCTTTTTTTATTTGAAAATTTTCTATTTGCATTTATATTCTACACAATTTTGAAGAGTGCATATGTGTGGCTCTTACACAGTCACGACAGCTCTTTATTTATTTTCTTCATTTGTGCCAGGGTAGATGGGTTACATAGGAAACAGTACAAACATAGCTAGCCATGCCTACATATCTGCACAATAAAGATTGCCTACATATCTACACAATAAAGAACGTTTAGTACATATGTCGCATGTAGCCACACATCTTTCGTTTCGTAAAACGCAACGGAACATTTTCGTGGCGTCTCATCTATTTTATAGGCCACCTTCAGTACTATAGTTACTTCCTTACAAGAAAGTAAACAAGCAAACATATTCGCCGCCGCATCAGTACATCTTACTTTATTCGTCTTGATGGTATGTGCAACGTATGAAGATTCATTGAACATTTGTCATTGCAACTTGGAAAAGGGCCCAAGTGCTATCACTCTGCAGTTGAACGTTCTGTGGGTGCCGTTGCTTGGTAAGGGCGATCACTTTGCTTTCTCTTTTCGCGATTCAGGCCATCTGGGAACGCCCACGTGCACTTAGTGTAAGAGCAGGAGATAAAGGGGGGACATGTCGCCTAATACACTTTCCTGTCGAGTGTCAATCATCCATTTGTCTTACCGGCATTAAGCTTCTTTCTGCAGGTGCTGCAGACCTCCATTCCATGAGAAAAAAGCAAGAAGGCGAGGACATTTGTACAACACAGAAATCCAGAGAGAGCGGTATTTCTTTTGTTGCTGCCCGCGTCTCTGAAAGCGTTTGGTCATTCGTACGAGCCGGCTTTCCCCAGGGAAACGCTTTTACTTCAGTGGAAGGCTTCAGCGGTAGTGTGGTTACTGCTAGCAGCACGCAAGCAACTGACACCATCTTATGAGGACGACAGGTGCAAGAAGGTATAGTTAGCGACTGCCCGCAGCAAGAGAGACATACGTGAACATCTAGGTGATGGCAACTAGGTGATGGCACTGTATAAGGGATACTGCAGTGGCTGAGCATTGTATACAGTGTCAATATCTAGAAAGCAATGCAAGGTCTGGTCGAGGTGTATTCTGGCATTCCTTAACGGTGATTATACTCGCACAAAAACTGGTGCGCTTCTGCCAAGACCAACTTACGCTGCCTAGTCAGCTTGGAAGGTAAAGAAAACCCAGCTGCAGGCTGAGGAAAGAAGAGCGTGCAGGGATCTACAGAAGTAGTCAGCACGCGGCAAGGAGGAACAATGACTACCCGCGACAGTTATAATTTGCACTGCAAACAATCATATTACAAGCAAAATCTGCCGGGCGTCTTTGAGCTGCGAAAGCAACGGAAACAACTGAATGAACATGGTTAAAGTTTGTTCAGCCTTGCGACGTCTATAATCTCAGGAGTGCCTGTCTTGATCTCTCTGGCTGAATTTTTGAGGGCCCATATACGAGGGCCCATATAGGGCGCTCCAAGGCATGTGTAAGCCTGAAGGCTTGAATTCCTAAAATTGCATCTATTCACAGTAACGGCGTCACTTCTTTCTTTCTTTCTTTTTTTCTTAGGCGACGACGCTGCCTATTCGCGAGAGAAAAACGTTTGATGAGAACCGCCCGCCACCAGAGTGATTAAATTACATCAAACGACGTTTTTATCTTATTTCTGTTTTTGCGATGCGTCCTTCGTCATTCGCACTCTATGATTACCCTCCGGCATTGTAGCTCAAAATTGACTCCACGCATCCTAGGTTCTGTTCTTTTTTCTTTTTTTGCACTGTTGCGCCTTATTCACCCGCTTCTTCATTTCCTGTCGCTTTCACTTAAGCGCATTGAAGGTTAAAAGTTCGGTCGTCTGAGAAGTTTCGCACTTGTTTCGGAATACGTGACGAGGCGCCAAATACACTCGCTGGTTAAACTGTTCAAACAATTTTCAGCGCTCGACACCGACAGGTCTCAGTAGCTACTGGTAAAAATATAAAGTGGCTTTCCCAAACAGAGCAGGGACAGAAAATGGATGCTCACGATGGTGGCAAAAATGGCGTTAATAATCCGGCTTATAAGTGTCTTGCTAAGAAAAGCACTGGCAAAGCACAAGCAAATGACAAGGGCTGAGTAGTTCGGACAATGCGCCCACGTTGCCTAATTTGCCTACGCAGCTCTCTTGTTTGAATTCGCAATTACACCGCAACTGCATGGGATCATATTAGATTGCACTAAGTCGTGCAGCGGCATAATGGGGGTTTCGGAAATGCGTGCAATTGGAAATTTTCGGAGTGGGGAGAAGAAGCACGACGCTCGGATAAAAACTGCGTTTGGTTGCACTTATTCAGGTGAGAAGTGCGCGACGTTCTGCGTGCTTTAGTGTGCTCCTCCTCAAAGAACATAACACTGATAATCAAGTCGTGCTTCATTCCTGTTGCAGAACTAGAGTTCATGCGAGAGTGATTACTGCGCAACTATTTATATGCATACAGGGCGAGGGCTAGCATGCTAGTGGGAACTGCTCTTCCCTCTCTTTCTCTCGCTTTCATTTTATTTGAGCGCTTTAGTGTGCTCCTCCTCAAAGAACATAACACTGATAATCAAGTCGTGCTTCATTCCTGTTGCAGAACTAGAGTTCATGTGAGAGTGATTACTGCGCAACTATTTATATGCATACAGGGCGAGGGCTAGCATGCTAGTGGGAACTGCTCTTCCCTCTCTTTCTCTCGCTTTCATTTTATTTGAGCGCTTTATCCCTTCCATTTATAGGACGCCCGTCTCGTTAAACAACCTTCTTTCCTTTGCCTTTCTCTCTCCCTCTCTCTCTCTCTCTCTCTCTGTGCGTGTGTGTGTGTGTGTCATAAAAAATACACCGATTACTTGGTAAAAGTATATCGCTGTGGTGTTTCGAGGAGGGCATAGTTTTTCGTTTAATAAAAACGAATGGAGAGGAAAAATAAAAGAAGTCAAAGTACTACGTACAAATGGAGTCCTTATGTTACACGGTATGCTAAAACACATATTTACTACGTTAAACTGGGAGTTATCTATTGGACAACGGAGAACTTGTCATGCATTTTTCCCGGCAAGAAATCGTAAATATTTCAGTAACTGGCGTTCAGAAGAAGAGTGTTGCGTGTAATCGAGAATTATGAATGTGTAGAGCAGTACCTAAACATACAACAAGCTGAGTGCGTGTGCGAAACATGGAGCAATATTTTTTGACGCGCACGACTGCCGTATCCATCCTCATATATCACTAGTCTTGTTCTTTCGTGTGCCTGTTTGATGTTAGACGAAACAGGCTACGAGCACTTTCACACGGCGTCAACAGCAACATTGGAGTCGCACTCATACGAGTATATGGAAGGAATTCCGGCGAACGTATGAGAATTTACTGAACTCACTCCGGAATGTGTTCGTGTTGGCGGTTCGCGAGCGGAGCTAAAACCATGAAAAAGTAGGAAGAAGCAAGAACGCCGAAAAACCAAGCGATGGTCGTATGCCAGCGAGGTACGACGCGAGACGGGCACGTGTACGCTGTAAGGAGCGTCCCGAGCGTTTCTGAGCGACGAAACAGCGGCAGCGTTGTTTCGGAGGGCCAGACGCAGGAATAAGGTAAGACTCAAGGAGAAGACTGACAGAGCCTCGCAACAAAATCTACCTTAGGCTTGTCACTGTGCTGCGTCCTCTGCGCAGGCCCGGGAGTCTTTTTTTTTTTTTTTCCGAGATTTGAATTTCTTGGTTGCGGTTGTTCTCGTTCTCATTGTTGTTGCATTAGGGCGGAAATCGTAGTTTTCCAGAATTTTCACACGTTTTGGATGCACGAAGAAAAAGCAATAATAGAAAAACCTACGCATGATGTTCAAAGCTAGACCGCTGTGTGAATAGTCTCTTCACTTGAAGAAATGGGCTGTGTTTCAGGGGCCGCGTCGTAAAGTGGCATTAGCGAAACAAACGCGATACTCAAGCTACTCAAAGCTACTTAGCAAGTAGAATAAGTTACGGCGATAAGGAGTACATACAATATAATGGCGTAAAAGATGTCAGACGTATGGAGAGGAAAGGATGAAATAGCGGCACTCATCTAACATATTTAGTGCTTCTTGGACGGCCCGTATGACAGCGCTGACGTCACACAAAGGCGACGGCAGACCCCTTCCTTTCAACAGGGATGAAATATCGATGATAATCGGAAATGGAAACTCTGCTCGCCTGTTTGAAGCGGACAACTGCTTCTCAGCTAACAGTATATGCGAATAGCATGTAGCCCAAGTAAAGCGAACGGTGGAAGACGTGCCATTTTTTGCGGCTGAGCATCGGTGGCACGTCAGTGTTTATGACGCTGTGGGCCCTGTTTGTTTCCAATGCTTGCAAACGATTCTCGTTCCCTATTCAAGCCGTCCTGGTGCGGAAACTGGGAAACAAGCAAAAATTCATTCATTGTTGCCTTGTATAGGACATCACCTCACATTCAGGCAAGGAAGACGCTGGCACCTAAAGTTGAAATTAAGTGCTCTCAGGAGTTGCTCGTTATTACACTTAACAACAGCGGCGCACTAAACAGATGCGTTAAGTGTCCCTCTTGATGCATTCGCCAATCCTAAGTGAACTGTTCCTCAATGACACTCAGCCAAAGTCTCTTTGACTTGAGGCACTGGCAATAATGATTCTTGGGATTCAACGTGCCAAAAGCGCGATATGGTTACGAGGCACGCCATGGTTGAGGGGTCAGAAAATTTGACTACCTGGGGTTAGTTACTGCGTACTGATATCGCGCAGTACACGGGTCTCTAGCAGTTCCGCCTCCATCGAATATGCAACCGCCGCGGCCAATATTCGACCTGTGTCTCTCCGATCAGCATCGAAGCATATAAACCGCTCTTTCACTGTGGCAGGATGAGGCATGAACGATATGGAGGAGCATTATTCTGCGGAGGCTAAGAAAGTCGTCGCTACCAACGCTGTGGTAGCGTGATTCCAAATATCAAGGTTAGCTTTATTCTTTCCAGGATGCTATCTTGCAAAATTAGACGGTAATTCATGCACAGAGCACAATCCCACTCTCGAGAGGAGTCCGCTGTAATTTTCTTCCAATGGCAGTACATATTGCTGCACACATGTTGAGAAGTTACGGGTAAGATACGGACGCTTAAAGCGATGAAAAATTTCTTGAACAGGGAATGTGGCCAAGGCCAACGTTTGGGCATGCGGACTTGCTTTCGACAGGGTCAGGGGTGCCTTCTTTATAGCAGTATGTTTACGTACGCTTGTACAGATTTCATATAGACATATTGTTTTATTTCGAAAGAAAGATCACTTGTGCAGCGTTAAAAGCCACAACTAGTAAAATACTGCTAAAAAAATTACAGCATATCCACGGAGTGAATGATGATGAGTGGGCGAAGCTCGGGAGGTTCATCGTAGATCGTGCCGAGTTCCAGATTAATTTAGTTAACGCGCACGCTAAGAATCCTCATGGTTTAACTATGCACAAGTGAAATCTCTCACCGGCAAGATCCAGTGCCCATGTATATATATATATATATATATATATATATATATATATATATATATATATATATATATATATATATATAGGTGGCCGGTGAACGGTTCTCCAACGCGAGCAGTCGGTATTTCTAAATCAAGAAACTCGCTAGGAGACGCTGCCTGCGCCAACGTTGTCTCTCGCGGGTGAGGGCGCGTTCTCCTTCTTTGCGAGCTGGTAGAGCGTTCATCTAAGAAAGAGCGTTTCCATAGACAACGCGCGCCTTTCGCTCTCTCTCTCTCACAAGACAGCACGCGCCGAGGGCGGGCGCGTGCCGCCCTCGGCGGGCGGGTTACGCCTGACATGGGACAAGGTTAGACTAACCCCCGTATGCAGAGATGTAACTTGCATCGCGCCTGGACTTGACTTGCGGAAGTCGGCCCGAAGCACGAAGCGGACTTGAAACCGTCCAAGTCTGCTTTCGCGTTTCATAGACGCTCGACCTGACCAGACCTGACTTACTTGAGCAAGTCAAGGCCGTGCTTCAATGCAAGCGCCTGTTGCTCGTCTGTGTTCGAGGTTAATAATAAATTCATTAGCGTAAGACACGTTGTACGGGAAAAAAGTACGCCTTCTTCGAAATATCAGTCAGCGCACACACGCTGAAGTGTGCTTTGGGTCTAGTTATTGCTTTCCACGACGCGCTGCTGCTGTGATATACAGTGTTGCTTGCTGAAAGAGGCGGTTATCCGCGGGTTTCTGGGCGGTCTCCAACAGCTGCACAACCTTCCTTGTTTCGGTTTTCGCTCCTCTTTACCTAAAGGTCTTGTTTCGCGTGTGTATAATTGCCCATACAGAAGCCAAAGGATTGGTGTCCGTTCATGGTGCCTTTCAACGGCTCTTGCTCTAGATTGTCCAAAGGCGCTCGTGAGTCGTCTGGGCTGACACCCTGATGTGATATGCCGGTGCGATCGCATATGATCGGTTTTTGAAGGAGTTCGCCTTTCTTTCTCCCGTAGGCACTCCAAAAGAATTGCAGCTGCCCTTGTTATAATCCGACTACACGACCCTTTCAAGAAAAGACCAAGATAGAACAACGCGCTAGGTCGGAATGTTAGCAAAAAAAAAAAAAAAAGAACGAACAAAAAGGGAGAAACGCGCTCCGAACGACGAGTACGGGCTACGTGGGTCCCCCTGCCCGGTCTCGCATGTTTCACGCTGCCCGTAAGAAGAGCAGAAGGAAAGTACACGTGCAGACAGTCTGCTTTACGTGAAACATTCCACGTAGACAACAAAAGGACTAGAGTGTACATGCCATCGTCTAGTAAATCAGCTTTCGGAGTCCGCGTGCCGGCTACCGCGCTTCGTTTGGAATGATACTGCTGTCATGTCAACAGGACTTGACGCTGAAACGTTGCAGCCGTGTGCGATCTCGTCCCAAGATAACGCATGCAGCCAAAGGCGGCACCCGGTTTCACAAAATATGAAAAGAGCCTGCTGACCGTACTCGTGAACGACTACGGGTGCACCATGGAATGCCACGTTGTTTGAAACATATAAAGCATAACCACGTACGGTATCACGCGGCACGGTAACCGACAATAGGAAGAAATGTTAGGATAAGCTAAAAGAAAGCGGCATAAGGAAGCTGCAAAAGAAAAGCGATATCACAGCAAAAGTGCTAAGCGCACATTACTGGCTCATTCGGGCCGCTTTTATATTTTCTCGTTGGATGACTGCGTGACAAGTTCGGCATGCTGAACGTTAATACAGTCATGAGCGCCAACAGTGATTGGAAACAACGAAATTGGCTCGTAATCACGCTTTCAGCGAAGCGTGTTTCTTACCTTGAGGATTGTTTACACTGCAAGAAAACGGTTGACAAACCGATCCCTCGAGGTAAAAGAATCGCTAAACATACATGAGCAGCACTTCCGCGTCGTCACCATCACTTTATTGCACGCGTGTCTGCAGTCGAGGCATCCGCTTACAAAAAGTAATTCGGCCACTTCATGAAAATCCCGTGTCACTTTAGGAGATCTCGCAAACTGCAGGAAGCACACCAAAATCCAGCACAGCGGCTTCGCAGTGAGCAGGGTCATTTTTCCAAACGCACGACACACATGCTCACGGAGGAATCCGCACGAGACCATCGGCGACTGTTTTTAAGCGTACTGGTGCCGTGAAACCACACAGCCGGTAATGCAGCGTCCAAGGCACAGGCTGTTTTCCGGAGTAGTCCTCGCTTTCTCGGCGAGGCATCGCAACCAAAAGCTGTCGCCCGGCGTTTTCGTGCACATGTGGCGAGCGAGGTATTTTTCGTCGTACAGCGTCCCCTAGCTACCTCGGTCACGCAGGGGTGGCGGCGGAATTTTCGACTCGCGATGCGCTTCTGAAGATGCTGCATCCACGGTGTGACAAGCAAATTCACGACCGTACGGGGGGCGGCCATGTTGGAATGAAGCATGAAGTCAGTTTCAAGCTAGCCCCTGAGCAGACTTGAAATGAGAGCCGACTTCGGCCCGTCCAAGTCCTCCGCAAGTCACCCGCAAGTCAAGTACGATTTATGACATGCGGCGAAGCGTTCTTGAGACTGGCGCAAGTCAAGTTCGAGCCAAGTTACATCTCTGCATACGGGGGTAAGAGGAGATTCGCCCCTAAAATGAGAGACAGCGTAGCTGTTAAACTCGGCGAAAATTCGCGGCCCGCTTTTAAAAACTATCACCATCACAACGTCAGCGCGCGCTCCTTCTATGCAGTGCCAAATATGCGACATTTGCGTGGGCATGCCTTTCTTCTCTAGCGCTCATGCCCTCAGCCCACTACTACAAAAAGGCGGGTATGTCATAATAGCTCTATCAGTAATATTATTTATTATTTGGTATGTAAATATATGCGCACAAGGACGTCAAGGTAGTAGAAAAGAGCAGGCTGACAACCGCCACCGAGGGGGCCCGACGCCTGCCTACTCTTTTGGGAGAAGGAAATGAACAGAGGGCAGGAAGAGAGGAAAGAAGGAGCTCCCTAACATAGCTTAGCCATGCATATTATGGTAGCCCACCGCGGTGGTGTAGTGGTCCTGGTACTCGGCTTCCACCTAAAAAGCGCGGGTTCGGTCCCGGCCGCGGATGTCGCATTTTAGATGGAGGCGAAAATGCTAGAGGCCCGTATACTGTGCGTTGTCAGTGCATGATAAAGAACCCCAAGTGGTCAAATTTTCCGGAGCCCTGGAGTGCGGCTTTTGTTTCCTTTCTATCTCATTCAGTCCCCGCCACCCCCCGCGCCCCATCTTGCGTACTTCTTTTTACGTGTAACGTGTTAATTTGGGCTCCTAGTTGCCAAAACATGCTAGACCAACTAGCCATTTATCTATTCTGTTCAAGGTTATGAGACAACATATCAGTATCAGCTCATGCTGTCTTTCATATACAAATTATGCAGCGACAAGTATAAGATCCCATTTCTGTATTCGAAGGCACCAGATTTACAGTATTGAAAGCGCCAAACCTTCAGTGTAGGAAACCAAGGAAATGGGCGTGGGCATTTCAATATTAATTGAGTAAACCAGTCCAGCTAAAAAAAATAAAAGAAAGAAAGCTGCCGAATCCGGTGCAAATCTACGCAGAGATAGATTTAATCGCCGTACCACGTGTTATCCTCACGTGTGTGCGTGCGTGCATGAGTGCGCCAATGTAGAACTTCCCATTGGTGCAGGGGACTCCACCTCCTTCTCAATAAGCACGCATGTGCGCATGGTCTCATATAGGCTATCTGCCAGATCGATATTTGCATGTTCCATAAATAGGCTAACCTCCCTACCTTCTATCGAACAGAATCTCACCTATATGTTGAACCGAATGGCTACGCTTCCATGGTGCAAAGTTCTACCACGAAGTTGTTTATTGTTGTCTGTTTAAAAAGCAAGGAAAAGAAACCCCCGGCGGATTTTCGCGGTACTCTATCTTACGGACTGTAAAGAACTACAACGTATGACAGCCTTCAAGTTGCGCGGGATTCACTTAGACTAAACATTCAGAGGCGAGAAACAATTGCCTTTGCATTCTACCCGCATGAGTTTTCGTAAGCCCAAACATGCCTGCTTCCCTTTACAAAAGCACGCGAGTGCATTGCCCTTTTTTTTTTAAAGCTTGACCACCCTTGATTTTTTATTAACTAACCCATCACTACACCGTGAGTAAATTTTGGAGGCAAGGATATCGTTAGAGAGAAGGCGACCTTGTCGTGGTGAACTTGTTCTCAGTTCCCACCTTCTCCTCCTTCCTGCTTCTCTTCTTTCTTTACAATACATCCCCACAATCAGCCACAATACGTCCCCAAAATACGTCCCCACAATGCGTCCCCACAACCAGCTGTACAATACATCCCCACAATGGTCGCCTCCTCCCCCACATGTTCACCACGTGGCTGTGCGTCGGCGCCTACTTGACCTCCTCGACGCACCATATTCTCCGTCTCTTTCCGACGACCCTTACAGCGTCGGCGCCTGCTTGACCTCCTCGACGCACCGTATTCTTCGTCTCTTTCCGACGACCCTTACACCATGGTTAGCTAAGTTGGCTGAAGAGAAATATTGTGTTATAGCAGGCTACATTGCCATAATTTTGTTGATGCTTGAGATGAAGATTTGCATAACAAATATGAACAAGTCTAAGCTAACTTTAATGTTAACCTGAGCGTCATCACCACAAATTGTCTGAAGTCATACACGAAACACAAGCGTACAGACTTTCGTACATAAAACGAAAACTTTCCTCACATGCGAAATAGGGTCTCCGCGAATGTGCCGGTCCATGATCGATAGCTATTTTGCGAGCAAAGAATGGAATGCGCAAACAGTTGGGCAGCAGGTGCAATGGCTGCCAATAGGAGCTCGATATAAAGTGGGAAATAGAAATATTGACTGCTGAACAGGTCCGGTTTCCCTTTCTGCAGACTAACTTGCCCCGCATGCGCGTTTTATAATATTGACATTTCAGACCAGGGGTCCTCTACGAACTTCGAACAAAATCAATGACATCCCTATTTTCCTTCATCGTTCTGTATTTTCTCATTGCCTTTCAGAGAGCATGCGCTGACGTGAAATCAAGAAAGAAAAGTAGAACTAGAGACAACAAAGGCAATCGATAAAGAAAAGAAATGCAATCTCCTTCCGTCAGTTCGTACAAGAAGCCATAAAGCAAAAGCTTTCGTTGAAGCTGCGATAGAAAGGCGACCACTGGTATTGTGTCATTGGTGGCTATTCTAAGTGCCTAGAGAAACTGCAGAGTGTGGCGAAGAACCCCTACAGGAGAGCGAAGCATCACAATGGTTGGCCACTCTTCCAATCTCCGCTGAGGAAACCGCTAAGAAACTTTCAATCTGCCCGTTACTGTCAACACCACTTTCGTAGTTCTGCTTGCTTTTTTTTTCTTCTGTTTACCTCGATTTCCTTTTATCCATCAGCATTGGGAATCGGGATGGCCAGGTAGATTCGCACAAACACGTCTCGGCCAGACGACGCTAAGGATGGAGGTAGAGTCAACGACGCGCTCGGTAATGTGATAACGGTGCGCCTCCGGCCACTTGGCGTTCGATATCGTCCTACCCAGCCTCGATGTTTGGTGCAATTCCAGACAATTTATGCTTGTTGACGGCTTTCTATAGCGTCGTTGTTCTCGAATTTCTTCTTTCACTGTGCAATGCAACTATATATATATATATATATATATATATATATATATATATATATATATATATATATATATATATATATATATATATATATATCTTGTGACTTGAGAGAAATTGAAAGCGCAGTGATCTATTGGCTAGTAAAATCAGTGTAATATATACATTTCCCGGTTTGCTTTCCTCAGCTTAGACCACTGCGCTGAAACATTTTGAGGCAACAGTTTTACTAGTCTTGAATGATGAGGAAATTTCAGAAACCTGTCGCTTCGCTGCCGCGCGATTGCTTTGAGCTTTTTGTAGGGTAACTCACGACACGGAGGTACTTAACATCCTGCGGAAGGACCAGGGCACCACGGGACGGAACTCGATCCAAATAGCGCGTATTCGAAAGAAAGCTCTTGATGCTTGTACCAGTGCAAAACAGCTTTGAGAAACAGTGAGAACTCAAAATGAATTGCCTACTAGACGCCTCTTGAGGAAACACCCTGCGAAGTTGCGAATATATTTCGGACTGTTCTCTTCCTATAACTTCCTCCACTTTCCCAACCTCAAGGTACGCGACAGCTACAAAGAACTGTGGTACTGCACTCATTCAGTAAATAAAGAATTTAGGTGCACCACCACAATACCAGCACGTGAGAGTTGCCCTCTCGCCTAATACAGGTTTAATATTTTTTTCTTTGTAAATTTCTTATTACTCACATAGTGTCGCTGCGTATGAGTGTTTATAATATATTCACAGAAGCATATTTGCGATAATTTTCTGTCTTACGAAAGGAGGAGAGATGTCCTTAAATATCGGCGGGGGCTTAGATGGATCTCATTGCCACTACAGCGACCTGCAGTTGCTGAAAATAGCTCCCCAGGTGAGTTTCCTAAGCAAAGGGAGCAGAATAATCTCATTTCATGTAGGTAACAGTTAACCAGAATATATTAGCTGGAACCTTTCACTTAGTGTAACTTATATGGGTGAAAGTGTAGCGCTACGTTCACGTTGCACGCATGTCCAACTTTGTTGTTTGTGATCGGGGAGCTTCTGAACCATGAAGACATCATGTTTAGCGAAAGCAGCCAGATAACGTCTTCTAAGAAAAAGCAAGAGGAGGAAGGTCAGGAAACTCAACCGGACGAGTTCCCGGTTTGGAAATCAATAGGCTTGGCTATCATAAAATAGGGACATAGAAAGAGGAAAACAGGGACAAGGTCAACAGGACATGCCGACAGAAGGACTTATAGAGACCGAATCCTCTAGGTAAACAAGGCCGGTGGTTTTAAGGTAAGCGTGACATCAGCCCTCTGGCATTCGTGTGGAAGTACGCATGCTGTTGCAGTGCGAAAGGAGCTCAGCGAACCAACCACGGAGGATCACAGAAAACTATAAGCGCTCTGTTAAGAACATCCATCCCTATCGGAGCGCTTCGGGAGGTAAGAATGTGCAGCTTACTCAATAAGGTGTCTATGACACACACGAGACGTTGAAACACGGTAACAACCTGTTGACAAGAGTGTGTAAGTGGGCTTGTTGGTACTCCATAAGTGCACTGCAAACACTTTTCTCACAGGACTGAGAAGGAACACAGACGAGCACTAACTTTCAAGAACGTTTTATTTCTGAGAGCGTACATATATATAGTCCTGGGCGGTATTCGTTGATTTTCATTCCCGAGACTATATATTCTGCTTAGAGCAATTGAGCCACTGAAAGTTACAGCTTAGTATTTTTGTCATTGCGCCAGGCCGAGCTCACGAGCTCCTAAGCTCAATGAGGAAAAGATGGAGCGGTAAGACAGACTGCTCTTTTTTCTTTTCCTTGCTGCTTCTCGAATGTTGCTCAGGGAGTGTTCTCGGCGTGGCTACACACAAATCGACGGGGGGATCCGAGCTGCACAATTCTCTATCGACGCTGCTGTCCCCAGTATGGCCTCCACTCGACATAACCCACTCAGCATGGCCTATCTGCAGCCTTGAACTGCTGGTTTCGTGACCACAGTTCTTAGCTTATACCGAGGTTTACCTGCGCACACGCCAGATATGGTCTCTCGTTCATTTTTGAGAAGCTTCGCTGTTGTAATGAAGAAGATGAGGAAGGCAATCAAGCAAGCCTCAGCGTTGGCGACAGTCTCGTGCCTCGAGCGAGCGCTTGCCCGGATTGTGCCTGCTTGACGCTCGCCGTTTGTCGGAGCTCGCCTTTGACGTTCCTCGACGTCTAGACGCCAATAAACCACGTCGCACTGTAATTAACTTGCTGTGACATGAATAGAGAGCCCAAGAGAATAGAGGTACAAGAAATCATGGTTACATTTGTCACGTGAGCACTGACTAAATTTTTTGTGTAAGCAACTTCGTTGTTGCGGGGTTCTTGGTAATTGTCTTCTTCTATGTGACCATAGCTGTATTATAATTCCACAGCCGTAAATCATACACGGTTAAACGAAAAGAAAGTAATAAACAGCGCAATAATGTACAGATGATGAATACATTTATCCAGCATGCCTTTCCTGCTTTAGGTTAAGATATACAACGGGGTTTCATTCTCACTACCTCCTTACCGCTTGTGTTCCCCGATCGACGGAGACACTATAGGACCAGCTATAGGTGAAAAAAGTTAGGAGCTGGCAGAGGTGGTGCAAGGCTGAACTAAGAGCGAAGCTTGCGGCCAACCTACTTTCTTCGGGCGTTACAAACTCAACTAAGTCACGTGACCATTGTTACTTTAATTAGGTTTCTGGGATTTCAGTTGCGCGCAGTACGCAAAACTCACATCGTGGTGATTGACTAATCAATTCGCCTGCTAACACGTCTTAGGTCTTAGTAACACCCACCAAGTGAATCACAGAGCTACGTGCACGAACTTCCATTTGTGTTTCCGCAAGCTGTTTACAATCCTGCAATTCACGATTTTAAAAGAACATTTCTAAATTACAAGTGTTAGTGCAGGAATTTAATGTGTCGCGATCAGCCTTTAGCTGACAAAACGTAAAGGCAAAGCTCATAATATCTGTTTCTAAAAAACATCCTCCGCCAATCACAGAGACACTGAAGTAAGGAAATAGGCCTAGCCCTCAGTGAATAGAGCAGGGGGTCGCATTTCGTTGTTATTCTGCGTAGCACATTCATTTCGGTCTCGGCATTTCTCCTGGGAAATCCGGTGATAAATCAGTGACAACTCGCAGCTGCTGTCGGCGGGAAAACGCGGCTTTACAATTAGCTCACTTCGTGTCTCTCCAACTGTTTTTCATTCCCTAATTTTCTCTCTCAAAAAAAAGGAAAAAAAAAGCATTTCTTGTCTCTTGTTCTCCGCTTAAGTTTTACTCAAGGTTTTTCCTTTTGTCCTCGGTTCTAATTAAAGCTTTGACAAGTTCTTATGGTCTTTCTAATCCATCTGTCATCCTTTGTATTCCGGAGCTTTCTTCTCCATTTGTCAGTATTAACGCCTGCAGAGTGCAGCAGAATCGAATTCGACGTTTAGCTGTCTTCCTTCTCGTTTTCAGAACGGTATTGCTCGTCTTTTGTTTGGTCTTGCTTAGTCAGGCAGGCGGCCCGTATTTAGAATTTTAAATTTTGTCTTTCCTGAATTTGTAATGTAATCAATTCTGGAGCTTTAGGTTTCGAGGCAAGAACAAAGGGAGCCCCATCGGCATTAACAAAACTTCTTAAGTTGATTCTTCTTTAGCGGTACAATCGTGAAGAAAGAAGCATAAAATGGAATGAGCGAGAAATATATCTTTACAAGTATACCGCAGTATTTCATCGTTATAAGAGGGGATACCGAACATTGGACAACATCAGCGAACATCAGCCACTTGTAGTGCTATGCAAGTAGAATACGGTAGGTTTCGCAGAAACATGGCACGTTTTACATCGAAGCTTTATAGGCTAGGTTCCAGATCGTCTGTAGGCAATAATATTTCCGCTCTCCTCGACACTCGCCGCATTGGCTGGGCCTTTTCCAAGGCTTCACCACCACCACCACCACCATCATCATCATCATAATCATCATCCTTCTGGAACACTGCTCGCCCTTTTCTTTTTTCTCGCCGCTCGCTGCGTTGGTGCCGTTAAATTAATTATTACGTGCATTCCGCAAAGAGGAATAAAATACATCAGGACAGATAACGGTGGCAATATTATCCTGCAGTTCATTCAACTTTCGCATTGTTTTAGGGAGTAAAGCCATATCGAAGAAGTTTATCTTGCATGTTTAATATTTGACCTGATAGGCATGATCAAGATGTGATGGTACGGTGTCCGTATTGTACAAGCAAAGCTCACGATGATGCGTCTCTTCTTATGAAATATACTGTGGTAAAATACCAGTCTGACATATTTTCCTAGCTGCTCAAGTGGCTTTCCATCAAGGTTATTTCTTTTCACTGGAAAAAGCATAACCCCGGGAATAATTGCTGTAAACAACCCACTCAATTATGCATCCCCTCAACCTTATGAGTATCTGCTGGCATTAAAGGGTCCCAAACGCCACAAGCTTACTGAAACCTCGGCCTAATGCCGGTTTTGTACAAGAGCTTTTCATCGATGAACGAGAAATTTCGCGCCTTTCTGAGGAGGAAACCCAGCACTCTGGAGGTCTTGCTGGCAACGCAATACTTACAAAGTCGCCGGAATAACTGCAGCAAGATAAGCTCCGCGATATTTGCTCTGGAAAACGTTTGCCAGCGTTTGTACAGTAATACTACGTTGCAGCACGCGTTTTGCGCCTTTCGCATACACTAACTGCACCATTCGACAATGAAAGGGGTGCGCCTGCGAGGCACGGCATACGTGATTCGTTTTCCTACGCCAATTACGACTTCTGGTCGCGCTTGGCCGTGATTTCTGCCATGAATAAAACAGCGAAGGGACACGCGAGTGGTTCCTATCCTGCGCGGTCCATAAGTATTCGGGCGCATGCTAGCACATTATGGATGGCAGCACGGCGCACCTCGAAGAGCCAGGAACTGGCGAGCTCCGGGAATTACGGGAATCGATGTGACAGTCCACCATGCACACAGTTCGTACAGGGAAGGCCTGGCTCCCAGGTGAATATGTACACGGGCGCGTTTGCTCGTACGCAACAGACCCCACGTTGCGTTCGTGTGTCGAGAAACCAGAACGTGTACACCATAACAAAGCGAAAATAGCAGCCTACATACGCGGTCAGGATAATTACTCTCCCAACATGTAACCAACGTAGTGGTTGCCATGGTGTCCGCTACTAACTTCGTCCATCTCTGACGCTTTCACGCCTATGTCTCATACATCTTGTGGTGGCCTAGCTCTAGGTATCGCAATGTGCCCCTTATGAGACATTTTGGGCGTACATGCCACTTCTTTGCTGTGATGGCCAACAAGGTAGGCCTCAGAAATGTCATGCAGGGTCCCTTTCATATCTCGACTAGGTGCATCGATAATCGATGATACTTCTGGCGTTCGCGTACGTGACCTCAGTATTCACCGTTCGGGCAGTGGGGCATACTGGCACCGCACAGTAAGGCGGAGCTCAACAAAACTTCTCCTCATTAATCGCATTTCACCAAAGGCCGCGGCAGCTGATACTGCTCTAGCTCGATGGCGGATCTATGGAGTCTTGCAGCCATAAATTTAGTATCAAGAGCAATTTAAGTGGCCGACCTTGGCCCAATGTGTTCTGCTGGAGACAATGAAGTGATTCACCGTGGTGTTCCTTTTGTAGTCACAGCGCAACCGCGTTACCTTAGTACGATTCCTGAAGACGGAAGATCAGGCAAAAGTGCAGCGATCATTTCGTAACGTCAAAAAACACGCGGAACAAAAAAAAATGAATAAAGGTTCTCGCTGCCGCAATACTGCATGCCCAATTTCAACGTGGCTCTCGATCAACCGGAGCCGATGCTTGAATGGGAATTCAACGCTGAAGCATGAACTGTTGGGCTTGTTGGTGTGACATTTGTGGCACGAACAGTAAGAACATGATGATGAAAACTAAATCGACGAAAGGGGCACATGCAAGACGCATACGTTAGCCTGTGTAACGTGAATCGGGCTCCTAAAGTGAGTTAAGCGCTTTGATATCACTATAATAAACAATCCATGTGTCTTGTTTTATCACTCGGCATGCTTTTGTACAACTTTGCTCGATCTCGTAGGAATAATTCAACAAACGATGCTTATGATACACATATCAGCGCACCCTAGCGCGCATTTTGTGTTGACAAAACAGGCGGTGAGTTTGACTGACCACCTTCGCGGAGTGGAAGGGCCGAACAATATTTTAGGTGCGGAGCACCTTAGGGGCTGGGCTTGTCGGCGTAGCTCTGCTGTCGTCACGATGGGCCCATCCTGCCGACAGTAAATGTAGACAGTGTGTGTGCATTTGCGGCCCGTTCACGGGAGAAGTGCACCCAGACAGCGTATGCTAGTGTTGTCGTGTCAGAAGCGATTCTAGCGAGTTTCTGCTAATTCGCCCGGGCTGTCGGCGTCTATAACGTCGTCGTCGTGGCAACGACAAAGCAAGCCCATTAGCAGCGACTGACGTTTCCTGTAGGAAACGCCGGCGCATCACCGCATGCTTCGCACCTCCCCAGGTCACGTTAGTGGAGCTGTATAAAGCCTCAATTGTAGTTTGTGGGACCCACGGTTTGTGGTGTCACGCGTTCACCGTACTTAGTTGATTGCTAACTGTTCGGTGAACGCGATAACATCGGCGTCGCCCTGTTGTTATAAGAAACAGCCGAATTCTTTTAAAAACCTTCTTCTACTTCGCGAGATTCCTTAGAACTAATTTACCATTGCATGAGGAAGGACGGATTAAAACTGTCTTCGAAAGAGCTTCTCCTAAGGCTACAAAGATACCAGAAATATAATGTATTCTGACAGAGAAAACAAGCACATGAAGACGAAAGATAACATTAAGGCTGGCAAAGGGAAGAGAGAGAACAGGCTACGGTCATCTAAGAGCTCATAAGAAATCTTTCGATTTACGAATGCACCACGTGATTACGCACTTGCATCCCGTGACGTTAGTGTCCTGCACAAGGACCGCAGGTATAAACAAGCCGAGCGTTTTGAGAGTGTCGCCACATCTAACCAGCTTCTCTTGTGGTGTTTCCAGTACAGTCTGCGTGCGTGGATCCTCGACCTGCCATTCATGACATGTTCGAGAGCTCTAATGTTAAGGAGCGCAAGTACCTTGTCGCGTGGTACTTTCTTAAATCTCACACACTTGCTTAAGAACCTAGAAGGATTAAAGCCACTGTTCCTACTATCATTACAATACATTATCCAGGCTCTAATTAACGTGCTCTAGAACTTCCCCATTGAACATCTTGCGTTTAAAGCAACAATATACAAGGTGGCTTATTAATTATTATAATTAATTTCCTGAGCTGACTGAAAAAATGTCTGCGAGGGCCATGAGGAGAGTAAAGAATACGAATATGGCTGCATCCTTGTAACGCGCGCATTAATCTTTGTAAAGCATGTCGCAAGTTAAATGAAGCATCCTGCACTGTTTCTTTAGCTTACTTTTTTTTAGGGGCGAAGTTCCTTAAGGTTTGGGTCTGTCCGTCCGTTGTAGTAGCGCGTTACCTACTAGGAACGCGCTACTAGGAGGGCGCGTGTGGGAGGCGCGCCCTCGGCCAACACCACCTCGGCGCGTGCCTCCCGGCGCGCGAGCTCTCTCACTCTTCCATCTACTATCTTGTGAAAGAGAGAGAGACAGACAGAGCGAAAGGCGCGCGTTGACTATGGAAACGCTCTTTCTTCGATGAACGCGCTACCAGCTCGCAAAGAAGGGCAACGCGCCCTCACCCGCGAGAGACAAGCTTGACGCAGGCAGTGTCTTCTAGCGAGTTTCTTGATTGAAAAATACCGACTGCTCGCGCTGGAGAACCGTTCACCGGCCACCCATATATATATATATATATATATATATATATATATATATATATATATATATATATATATATATATATATATAGGCACTGGATCTTGACTTGCAATGATGTGCCGGTGGGAGATTTCACTTGTGCGTAGTTGAACCATAAGGATTCGTAGCGTGCGCGTTAACTAAATTAATCCGGAACTCGGCACGATCTACGATGATCCTCCGGAGCTTCGCCCACTCATCATCATTCACTCCGTGGATGTGCTGCGAATTTTTTTTGAGGGTCCGGCTTTGTTGGAATAATTGAAGATTGCCTTAAGTAGTGCCGTGCTTATTGCTACAAGATTTGAATCGGTTTCGCATCAGTTTAGAGAAGACAAAATAAATTGAAATCACACTTCTAGAATCAAAAGGATATTCAAAAGGACATCAAGGGGACATTTCTTACTTTCGTCCAAAGGCGAGAGGCCGCAAGCGGGCTCTTTAGTGCAGAGGCGAACCACTGAAGAAAAGCGACCAATGAAGTTGTGTCTGAGTGTCGTTTCTTACAAACGAGGACCCTCAGAGACGGCAACATGGAGACCTCGGCAGCTGAGAAGTGGGTATTGTACGGTGCTTGAGTACTCAAGTGTGCCTGTTTACTTTTTTTCGCTACCAACGCTCATCGCATTACTGAAGAAGGCAATATCCCACACCATGCGGTGGCAGCCATCAGAGGGTGTGTGCGATGAAAGGAAAAAAAAAAGGGGAAGTCAAGAGTTGAAACACAAATGACTGACCTTTGACCTTTCGGTTATTGTTGCCTTTATAATTCCTATGCTGACACGTGCGGGCTGATGTTATATTCTTGCCACTGCTTTTCTACTTCCTCTTTGTAATGTGTTATGGGAAGTGCACTACTCAGCAAAGTGAGCATTGCCCTCCTCAGCCAAATGCAACGTTACTCGCACCTGCCTTCTGTTTCAGCGTCTCTGCCATTCGTGACCAGCACGCTAAGACATCATCAGTAACAAACATCTTTGGGAAATACCTCCCAAAGCTAGAAGATTAGATAACGTAGTGAACAAACTTATCTTGGCTAATACGAGTCGCATCTCTGTACGAAAGGGGTTACTGCCTGCTCTTGACGATTGCCACATTTTTTCCGTGCTTCCTTTTATTACTTGGCTTCCTTCTAGGAGAGGTCGGCGGTGTCAACGTGTGTATAACGTAACTCCTAGGCTGGTACGACGCTCCTTCAAACATGACTGCAAATGTTAAATAAGCATTTCATATGTCTTCTGATAACACGGAATGTATACCTCCAATGCTAAGAAATTCCAAATGACATTTGTTATATTTTTTCCTCTACGCTAAACTGAACTCCGAAACTACTAGAGGCTATATAGGCTTGTTTTCTTTATTCTTTTAGAAATTTGAAATTTCCAAAATACCGGATGTATCTCGCGCTTGAAGTTTGGGAGGCGGACTATGCGTATCTGAGGCACCTTTAAGACGACGCAAAGAAAGGTGCTCCCTCAAGGAGAAGATGAAAAAAAGTTACGTACAAGACACTTCATAGGTTCTTCTGAAATAGAACGGCGGGGGAACGTCTTGAGGCTTTTTTCCAGCAAGGAAAGCATCCGCATGCGTCAGTGACTCATAAATTTCGTTGTATACCTACGATATGTGCTTTTTCGATATAGATTATTCGCGAGGACGCGTCTGATATTACAGTCACACTTTGCTGCACATGCTTGGAAGATTACTACGGGATGTACACTGACCGCCAAAGATGTTTGCTAGTTGGTGGTCATCTGTCTCTTGCCTGTCCTTTCTCGA
The DNA here is from genome assembly GCA_013339685.2 of Hyalomma asiaticum. Taxonomy (NCBI): domain Eukaryota; kingdom Metazoa; phylum Arthropoda; class Arachnida; order Ixodida; family Ixodidae; genus Hyalomma; species Hyalomma asiaticum. The sequence continues at coordinate 119,572,998 of CM023482.1, read as the reverse complement.
TGCTTCAGTTTTTCCGTCTGGGAAATATGTCGACTAATTAAGTGACAAACTCGTCTACGTTTTTTTTTCTTAAATCATTGACATCACGCTGTCATTCTTGACGGGAGACGTTAGCGTGATGTTTAAAAACGGCAGTTAGACGTTGATTTTCTCTTACATAGATAAACCTACGAAAAGGAAACTGACGATAGTAGACTTCTCAAAGAGCTTAAATTTCGTCTATCTCTCAAGTCGACTGAACTTAACGTAATCAGCTGAGAATAATTGGTAGATGATGACCTGACATAAATATTCGAAGCGTTAGTAGATGTCGAGCTGTTGAATTCCCTGACCAGCACCTGCTGGGGTGCCAGAATGACGAAACATGTACTAACGTTAGCTCGCACATCGGTTAAGGTGTTATGGGACAGATACATTGATGTTTAGAGTAGTTTCAGGAAGCTGAAATCCTCGAAGTTGCCTTGGCTGTGGTAGCTTGTCTTGCCAATAATGTATGTAGTTACACGCAAATGGTAACCGGAAAGCAAAAAGTAAGAAAACAAGAAACAAAAAGAAAATCTAGAAAATAAGGAAGTCGGTGAAATGCAAAACTAACGTGCACTATAATTGAATGTTATAACTGGTTAGCTGTAGTCAGTCGTGTGCAAATTTTCAGTGAGCGTTCCCTGACATATAAGCGAACTTTTCAGAAAGAAAAATAAAGACTACTGATAATCAGGCTCTTTGATACGGTTTCATTATTGTGAAACAGTGCCAGAAATTAAGACGAGACACAGAGGTTTGTTTATTCTACCTGTGTGTCTTGTGTTAATTTTGTGACGCCGTTTAACAATTATGAAGAAGACTACAGTGATACAAAATAGAAACGCCTAAGTCAACGCAGCCATGTAAAAGTGAGTGCTTGTGGGATGCTCGTGAGCATCATGGCCGGTGCTGCGGTTGCCATGCTTCACTCGATATAACACGCAGTGATGCAGCTACTGGCAATCGCCTGATGAAAGGCTGTTTCCTAATTTGCATGACAAAAGACTTTGGGGTACTTATGCAGCAAATGGCAGTACCTCCTTTAACAGGAAAGTTGCCTCAAGTATTCCTTCTCTCTTTCTTTCTTTTTTTCCGCAGCAAGGAGTTCGTTATTGTATCGCAACGAAAATTTTTTGTCACGTCCGTTCGACGACCAGAGGAATTTTAATCAGGGGCACTGTGCCAACCTTTCTAGTGGACACAGAAAGGCGTTGTTCGGAGAGATCAAAGGTGCGCGACTCTGTTGTGGCGCTTGTGTGAGTGTGAAAGCTTTGAAGCGAAGGACGAACTCTCCAAGATAGGTAATGAGAAGCCTTTCGTAAGAACTTTTCAAAGCACGTTCTGGGTAATAACGGATGAAAAGTCAGGAGCTAGAGGGCACAGAAGGGATCAAGACAAGTACGACAAGTTTGTCTAGAGGCGGCTGCAGCGGCGGGCGGCAGCGACGGCTTTAATAAGTACCCAAAAGAGTACTCTGGTACTGCACTTGGGCTCCGCCCCTAGAGGTAACAATAGTCGACTTTATTTCTTGTCCCTGATTTTGAGGTCCTCGTGAACATTCTGTCTTCTCTGTGTTTTCAGACTTTCATGGGAGACCAGCAGTACTTGATACAACCTTCGCTTTGAAATTTTACTGCAACTTGTCCTTTGCCTCGAGGGCTTCAGTGCGTATCAAATAATTTAAAGCCTTTAAAGAATGTTTTGTTCCCCAGGGGTTAAATGCCACCAGCCACTTATGACTGCCCGAGCGTTCTCGCACTTTTCGAAAATCTGCCTGTCTAGATGGTAATAAACGTACAAAATAGGCAGCGCCTTCGCCAGTTGCATTTTTAAATGCGAAGATTTTTTGGCATACTTAAATCTATCTATCTATCTATCTATCTATCTATCTATCTATCTATCTATCTATCTATCTATCTATCTATCTATCTATCTAGCCGCCTCGTTTGTGTGTGGCCAAGGTCGTCTCGTCTCCTTCTTCCAGTATACGCCAAAATTTGGATGGTAAGGTAACAAAGTATGACGAACATGAATGATGGATCTCTAAATTATTAACATGGTATACTAGTCACGTACGTCACTGTTAATGATACTGCAATCACGTGGGACTCATACCCGTAGTGCTGGGCTGTGGTATTCAGGTGCGCGCCACAGATGTTTAAATCTCGTAGAGCCTATGTCAATCTCTGGCCAACTAAAATAGACCTTTAACGTATAATTAGAACACATGCACTTAAAAACAACAAAGGCCGTATGTCGCCGTTTATCGTAGCCTTGGGTTGAAGCGTAAACACACCAAACACACAGACACGCATGAGAGCGCTGTAATTTCTGAAGGCAACCTATCGAGCGGAAGGCGAGTATCGAACCAGGGCCCCCAAAGTGCCAAGCAAGCACGCTACCACTAGGCTACGGCGGCTCCTCTGGCACAGTAAATATAGTAAATAAGCCTACTGCACCATCAGTTGTGATGATGCTGCTTTTGTGACACGAGTTGCGCTTTTGACGTGTGCTAAGAGCTATATGAGCAATCTAATAGATGATAATATTTGCTGCTATCCCTCGGCTTACTTTTGTTCAACTTTGCTTGATCCTCTAGGAATACTTCAATGAAGGACGCTCATAATACAACCATCAGCGCGCCGTATCCTGTATATCTCCACGACAAAACAGGTACCTGTGCTGTGCACTAACGCGATATCAACGTTACGTACGTCCTATCATGAGCCACCATTCAGCCGCCGCAGTGCTTTCCATTTTCCTGGTTATCTCTTATTAAGCATACAGCTATACTCATGCACTTTGCACAAAGGCGTTCATACTATTCGTAACACTTTGCTGAATGGCACACGATTCGCCATAAGCAGTTTCCTCACTGACTGCTTCGCCTGAGGCCAATTCCAGCATATTTTTCTTTTCTTTTCTTCTTCCTCTCCCCCCTCCTTTTTTTTCTTTTTTTTTTTTGCTCTTAGGGGTATACTCAATTTCTCGAAGACGCTCCCATCATTTCCTTAGAGGGCAGATAAAATAAAGAGGACCAGGCAAAGGGACGATTATGGGGTGGTCGATGCGTTGATGTGCATGTTTGGCCATCTGTTTAGACATGACCGAGAATGAAAACTTGCAGATGCGTGCACAGAAAACTACACGACACCACCAACATGGGCTCAGACATTCTGCGCCTTTCGTGTTACGGTCGCATATCACCATTCCGGAGGATTTGCCAGGATCTACGCTCACGCCATGGCAGATATACCTAGTGACCTACGAATGACATATACAATGTTAAGAGAAGGACAGAAATTTAACAAAACTAGAATATTCACTGAACATTATGTGTTATTGCTTTGATAAGTCTATGTTTAAAAGGTGCTACCGATCAACCATTATTTTGCGTACATGTTTCGGGTGGTTTTATAACGTTTAATTTGCCGGAACGCAGGCGCCTGCGTCTGCAGAATTTAGTCGAGCGGAGATGCGTGATATAGCCGTACAACTTGTGATGCACCAATGAACAAGGTGCGGAAACCGCGGTAAATGAAATCAAACCTTGGCTTTAAAAGCAGAAAGAGTGTACTTGAAGTTCCAAACACGAATACAGGCCTCACTTGAAGAAAATGAGAGTGTAAACACGTAAATTGAACGAAGGATGGCTGGAGTCAGTAAGGTGTGGAAATTCACGCGAACCAAAGCCGAAAGCAATACAACGAGAAGAAAAAGGAGCAGGTTTGACAGAACCGATGAAAAAAAGATGTCCCGGCTTGTCACGGGATGGCCTCGAACAAACAAACAAACAAACAAACAAACAAACAAACAAACAAACAAACAAACAAACAAACACTTGCAGATCGTCCTTCCAGCAGAGCACGAAATGCGACCTTTCAGTACTGTAGTGTGTAATGTATCCCTGTCCACAGAAAAGACTTCCTTTTTCATGATAAGTGTAGCTGCTGTTTAGAACACTTGCAGATCGGCCTTCCAGCAGAGCACGAAATGCGACCTTTCAGGACTGTAGTATGTAATGTATCCCTGTCCACAGAAAAGACTTCCTTTTTCATGATAAGTGTAGCTGCTGTTTAGAAAACTTTTGAATAGGGTCGCGAACGTAAACGCTGAGGCGAGCTGTTCATCAAAAGTAGCCATAAGCAAACAAAATGACTTGCCCTGAAGAAACTAGCTGACGCCTGCGAGGGTTTGCGACATTTCTTTGTTTAGTAACTTTGGAGGTTCCTTAGAAAGAATATCCACATAGTAAATATTCTTTCTAAAAATTGATTGAACGAGATTGTGACCCATTCAGTGGCCAAAACAGAGGGAAGGCATCTTCTGGATAGCGCCGAAAGAACATGGATAATTAATGGCACGGCTTACACTTACACGTTGCCAGTCGCCTTTATTTGTTCACTACCTTAGCCTCGCTTTTACGGGTGCTTTGCAGCATGGTCAACGAATCCTGCGCGGGTTGAGCTGCGTGTGAAAAAAAAAAAAAAAGAGCGAAGCGCACATACAGTTGAATGATCAAGAAGTGCGAAAGGACAAATGGAGGGCGTACGACGCGTACAACTTGCCCTTATGCGGTATGTTTTCCTTTAGTCAATAAAACCTAAATGTACTGAAGAATTACCTACGACAGTTGTTTCCATGGCTGCTTATATGAGAAGTAGAAAAAATCTGCTACTTTGAAGTATATATTGTAAATATCACGTCGGTCCCTTTCATTTGTTTTTAGCAAACGTTTCTTGTCTTATTGTTCATAATTTTTCGTGCTGCTTATTCATTCACAATTTGAAGCACTCCTGCTCAAACACTAGGTGGGCAACTCGACAGAAGAGAGCTTTCTTATTTCGTTTTTCTTCTGCCTTATTTTCCTATACAAGAACGTCCTGCTTCGCTTGCTTTGGTCGACGAGGTGTTGATTCAACACTCAACACATATATTCATTTATTCTCATAAATACATGATGGGAGAACGTATATGACATTTCATAGAGAAGCGGAGAAGTGAAGAGAGGGCCAATAATTCGGAGGCACTACCCACTATTCATGTCAACATCTCTAGACAATAGTGCTCGAGCGTCCGTGTGGGATCCTTATGGGCGTCTTCACTCCGTTCTACGACGGGTTATTGTTCACAGGCAAGTTCCCAAAACATAGTATTCGCCGTACACAGGTGCACAAGGCTCAAAATGGGCTATTGTAAGAGTGCTTGCGTGCGTGCGTGCGTGCGTGCGTGCGTGCGTGTGTGTGTGTGCGCGTGCGTGCGTGCGTGTGTGTGTGCGCGTGCGTGCGTGCGTGCGTGTGTGTGTGTGTGTGTGTGTGTGTGTGTGTGTGTGTGTGTGTGTGTGTGTGTGTTTATTTGGTTTTCAGTTTATCTATCCTGCATGATAACAATAGCATTTTTTTTCTTTGTGCGATGTGTTCAAGCAACTTGCTCGGTGTCCAAAGGGCGGTTTGATGGGCTGTTCTTAAAGCAGCGTAAGATGTTTACTGAGATGGGGACATTCCTCATTTGTATGCGCTGTAACTCTTTTAAGTTGATCTTTGTTGCTCTCCCTCTTGTCTTTCTACTATATCCTTCTTGTTCCCCTGTGTGTAGCCAATGCGACAGTTTGGCGGTTAGACTTTCTTCCTGCTTTTGTACTCTTTGTTTCTTCGACTCGAAGAAAAATATCAACCGGGACATAATAATATACCACGGATTTTGCAGCAGAAAGCTCAAGAGCCACCCGTCTCGAGTGAACCGCGCTGCTAAGGCGTGGTTTGCAAGTTCCGCAGTTTTTGTCGCCTGTGATGACAAATGAAACTGTGTTGTAGCAACAGTGGTTAAGCTGTCGTGTCATCTTCATGTGCGCACATGACAGAGTATGTACCGTATGTTTTCTTCGGAAATGCTGTAAGTAGCTACCAATGAAACTTGCTTCCGGCTGTGCACATGTGATAACCTTTCTGAAGTTTGTTCATCGGAGCAAGGCTGAACGTCTAAACACGGCGCTGCACCCAAGTTCACTCTGCTGGCCAAGCAGAGTTCTTGTATCGCGCGCTTATAGCCAACTTCGGTATACTAACGACCTCCGCAGTACCAGGCAACATTCAATATTCCCGTGCTGCATCCGTGGTTCTATACAAGAATGTTTCTTTCTTATGCTTCACACTTCTGCGTTCCGAGCTATCCGTGCTGCGTTCTGTCGCTTTATAGATACAACACACCTGTGCCGGCCATTATTAGAGAGGCGTCGATGGGGAAGTTAATCGCGCGTGCGTGTACCCTAAGCAGGGCAGCCGCCCACTAATGACCTGCCCCTGCCGCTTGTGAAGAGCGGTTCGCTAATGCGACCCCCCTTCGTGCACTTCCTTGGCCTTTACCCCGTCGTATACAGGTGGCGGCTTAGCGCTGTAGTCAGGTGACGCGCCTATGGAGCCGCGTTACAGGCATGATGCCGCTTCTAAGGAAGGAAAGAAGGCTTGGGACTGTCTACGTCGATTCGAAGTGCATTCAACGAATGCGAACAATAACAAAGGACATTACTTTCGCCGTCGGCAAGTGCACTTGTCTTCGTCAGGACGGCAATTGTTGCCGTCCTGACGGAGACAAGTCCACTTGTCGAAACGTTCGCTCATGGGACATTCCCTGCTCTACATCATTTTTAGCGATCTGTTCATCGATAGAAGTAGGGTTGGGCCATAGTTGTAAATTGTGGCATCGCTTATGGCTCAACCGGAATTTGGCTACGATAACCAGCGTAAGAGAGTACAAGAAGCGTGAATAGGCCCGTGCCGTTTGAATGACGCGTTCCCCACAGAAGGTAACGTAGACGACGTGAAGCTTTGCAAGACATTTAAAGATACTTTAATGCCTGGAAAGATTCCGCGGTTTAGTACGACCAATGGATACGTGAACCCGCTGACACCACCGCATTTATCAAAGTTGAACGACGTAAGAGAACGGACGACTGCCCCACATTTACCGTTCATTAACATACGGCGACTTACGCACATCAGCGACAGTGTCACGGCAGACAAAATGTGTAAGTCTAGTTAAGCCTGGAGAAGCGAGATATGCCATGAGAGTCAAGTTAAGCGAGGAGCCAAGATAAGCTGCGAGATTAAACTCAAGCCTAGAGAAGCCACGAGAGTCAAGTTAAGCTCAGAGAAGCCATGATAGCCCAATTAAATCCAGAGAATCCATGACAGTCAAGTTAAGCTTAGAAAAGTCAACATGTTCCATGAGAGTCATGTTAATTCTAGGTAAGCAAAGTTAGGCCTATTGTGAGCACTTTTAACGTACTTCATCGTTCTCATCTGTACATAACCATCATCATCCCTGTTCTTCTTCTTCTTCGTGCTTTGATGCTGGCAGTGCCTGCAGAATAAACGTGTCTGCTGGCCTTGTCTGGTCGGGTCTTCCTCGGTCTTCCAAAGTGGTGGAGGTGCTGAAACCTTCGCTAAGGTAGGAAGCTCAGCTCTGCTGTTTTTTCAACCTTCGCACAACTAATGCGAAGCTGGCCGAATTCTTTTTTAAGAGCAAATGCAAATCAGTTTGACAATGGTCATATTATTGGCAAGAAAATCCAGCCATAGGGAGGAGGGGAGGGGAAGGGGGAAACAGAAAGGCAGGGAGGTTAACCAGAAGGGCGTCCGGTTGGCTACCCTACACTGGGGGAGTGGGAAGGGAGAATAGAAAGATGGGAGGGAGAGAAGGAAGGGGAATAATGAAAAAGACGCTGTCGGACAAGTCCAACTGTCAAAGGCGTTCACGCAAACCAGTCGTCTTTAAAAAGCGTAAAGGTGCTTTTAGTGCCTTGTGGGCCGACGAGCGATGAGGGCGGTGTTCGAGTAGCATCTGTAAGGATAGTGGCCGATCGTCAAGGTGGTGTAGCGTCTCAGCAAGGATTTTCCTTTCCTCGACGAATCGCGGACAGTGGCACAGCAGATGGTCCAGGGTTTCGTGGGCGTCGCACATCTCGCAGGTTGCACTGTCGATCGCTCCAATTAATGCGGAGTATGCCTTTGTGAAGGCAACTCCCAGCCAAAGTCGACAAAGAAGCGAGGCCTCATGTCGAGGAAGTCCTGATGGAGGGCGGAGATGCAGAGAAGGGTTTAGCTGGTACAGTCGCGTTCGTCTGATGTTGGTGAGTTCCACTCAACCAGTGAGAGACGGCGTGCCACGTGTCGAAGCTGCATTGCAGCATCTGTCCTTGAGAGTGGAATTGAAATAATGTTCGCTTCTTGATGTGAAGTGCGAGCTGCGCCATCTGCGGACTCGTTGCCGCTGATTCCGCAGTGACTGGGCACCCACTGAAAGCCAGCCATAGGCAATGCGCACTTGCGAAGGAGAATTATTGTCGATTTTACTTCTGTTGCTTCCCACATGTCGAAGATTAGCTTTAAGGTGCGGCTGTTTCTTTACACTTGATACAGGTACACTACGTGGCGGCCTGCACGAGCAAACTTAAAGCACGATTTAACATATTTGAAACCTAAGGCCAATGCACAATACTTTCTCTAGCAACCGATGCCATCAACGTAAAAAGAAACTGACGCCAGAGCCCGCTCGTTCAATGTTATGCGCCTACTGGAAAACTTTCGACACACAACCACAAGACCAGTATCCACAAAAAACCGTTACACCACCATTATTCGCGTATAAAGGAGGTTTCTAGCCAATCTGATATTGGACATATTCTAAAGGAAGGTGGTCAGCCACTGGCCAACGCCATTTACGAATGAAAACCTCCGGCGGGTCTGGCCGCCCTTTTCTTTCACTGGCGCTTCGATGGACTGAGGCAGGGTCTTTCCAATGGCGGTGAAACGGGGTCGGTTTGATCCGCTCACACAAGCTCTATTTGTAGGTCTTGCTAGTTTTTTTTTTCTTCAAGTCTTTCAATGCGGGAGGCCTGCTTTGCCAACCGACAGCTTTTATTTCTTTGGCCTGTTATGTTCGCCTTTTCGTTCTAGTTTTTTTTTTTTCAATCTTAACCGAGGTCCCGGAACCTGCTATATTCGTTCTTCAGTGTGTGTAGGCGGGTTCACCCAAGCAATCGGGTATATATTTTCAGAAGTTTGCCACATATTTGTCGAGATGACGCAAGTCCCCATATTACATGTTATACGGTCTGTCCTTTACATTTCGTTCTCTTTTTTTTTTTCACCCTTGCGAAAGGAGAGATTCTTCTTATAAACACGACACAAAAATCATAAGTCCATCCAGTCGTAAGTGAAAAAGAAGAGGTCATCAAAGTTCGATCTTTCTCTTCCGTTTAGCTCGTTTGCTGAACTTTTCCTGGGGGCATAAGATGCAAGACTGGGACCAGGAATGAGCGTGCGACTGCAACGAAAATGGCGTTTAAATTTCATCCAGCACCTACACGTGGATTTTGAAACTCGGGCGTTTATACATGGCGCGGGAAGATACCCTTTAGTAATGACAGATTCCTTTGCGAGAATGACTTCGTCTCCCATGCTTATCTCTGTCTTTTACTGCCCCAGTGTGCTAGTGGGCAGGCTATGTAATGAGCATAGAAAACGCTGAATGATTGCTGCGATTTCCTGCTTCGTTTCTCTTTTCTTACACAGAACAAATGAGGCCATTAAAGATATGGTGAATACGAGAAAAAGAACGTAAGATAAATACCTCTACAAGTGCCACCAAAATATAAAAGCCTTAATCCAATTAAAAGAATATGAACAGCGAAACTAAGAAAGAAACTAAGAAAAAAAAGAAAGAAATGGGAAAGAAAGAAATGAAACAAAGGAAGAGGTACACATGAGACACAGAAAGAAAAATAGCAAAACCAAGAGAGAAAGAGGGTGGACCTACAAGAGGAAAAAGAGGTATAGAGAGAGACAGAGAAGATAGTAAAATGAACGACAGTTGGTGTAGACAAAATAAATACTGTATTTGCGTCATTTTCTAAGCGTCATTTTCCCAATAAATACATGGAAAGTGATGCTCTAATGGCTTCTTTGTGTCTGTGTGGATTGTATAGTGCAATCAAATTTAGGTGTGGCGTTGCTAAAATATCTTTCCTTTGCGTAACCTTGCAATGTTTTGCTAAGCCCCCATAACTGTGCTTTTCATTGGTGTTCGCGATAGCAAGCTACGCCTAGATTTTTCTTGGCGAACTTGAGCACCTTTGGTGGTATCTATCTATCTATCTATCTATCTATCTATCTATCTATCTATCTATCTATCTATCTATCTATCTATCTATCTATCTATCTATCTATCTATCTATCTATCTATCTATCTATCGCGTGATGTATTAGCAGCACGGTAACGTGTGAACCCTAAAATTTCATAAAATGTTTGCTTTCGTTCGTAACTTCTTTATTTTATCAGTACGATATGAATAGATATGTGGATATGGGAAGAATGTAACTTTCACATGCATTTGCCTTCACACAGCTGAAAGCAATGTACCTGAACACGCTGTTCTTTATTTTATTTTTTTTTTGTCATGCAGATAAAGAATATTGCTTCACCTGCGAGTCGGCCATACGCGGCTCGGCATGCACAGTACGGGCTTGTGAGGGTCCTTGATGGTGACAGCGGAAGTTTGTAGAACAAGTGGAGCCAAGGCAGCCGCGTCATTTTAAATGTCGCCCTTTCACACCACGCTCAATGACGAGGTTGGCCTCGTAAACATGCTCTCACTCGGTAAGCAACCGCTGATTTCGAAAGTGTCTGTCAGGAAAGTTAATGATGCGAGATTGATTGATTGATTTGTGGGGTTTAACGTCGCAAAACCAGCTCCGATTATGAGAGACGCCGTAGTGGAGGTCTCCGGAAATTTCGACCACCTGGGGTTCGTGCACTGACATCGCACAGCACACGGGTCTCAACATTTCGTCTCCATCGAAATGCAGCCGCCGCGGCCGGGATTCGATCCCGCGACCCTCGGATCAGCAGCCGAGTATCATAGCCACTAGACCACCGTGGGGGGGGGGGGGGGGCATTAATGATGCGAGAGATGGGCATGATAACTGTAAATGGACATGAGTAAGGAAAATAAGGTGGCGTGCATATAGTGTACTACTTCGCGGCAAGGCCCCGACAAACTGTAATGTTACGTGCAAGGCCTGCCCGAAGTCATTGAAAACTAACATTTTACACGTTGCCGGCAAGCTAACGCCGAAAGTAAATTATCTGCTGTAAGGAAAACGGCGGTGATCTTTAAGCCAGGGTTCCTAAGTATGCTTGATGAAGCAGTCCGCTGATCACCCCCATGTGTTCGTTGACAGTGCGCTCGGGCCACACGTACGGTGGTATTAATATCCGGTGGCACAATTAATTTGTTGCTTCACGAAAACATGCATTCCTTTCACACGCAGTATGAGAGATGTGACGTCGAAAGCATTTCGTGGGTCACGATTGTAGTAACTATTTATACACGGTGGTGTCACCGGGGACACCGAGTTGTCGTTTTCTTGCCCACATAATGAGCTCACTACAATGCTTGCTTGGAGGACGGGCATCGAAACAAGGGGGGAATCACTCATGGTGCCCAAAGCAAAATACAAGTGGTGGCATAAACGTGGGAAATCTGAAGTTGCAGCAGACGACAAAACCCGGCATCTTATGAGTGACGTCAGAACGTACGTGGCGCGAGAGTATGTCTTCGAGGCCAACCAACACCAATGTTGGCATGGTAGGGTACCAGTGTATGATGAATCTGAGTAATTGATGTCCACACCGCTAAAATTATATACTCGTCACAAGTAACGTCACGAGTAACGAGTAATGTACGTCGCGAGTAACGATAATAGACATTTTTAGTTTTGCGCGTTAGCGTGATAGCGGGGCTAAGGGAATAGCGCTACCCTACCGCAAACATTCGTTGCAGGAACGAGCTTTAGTTTAGCGAAATAGCGTTTACGGACCCGGTCGTTGTGATTGTGGCGCCATCTAGCGAAGCATACATGCGTTAAAAAAGTAAAAAAAAATAAAACTTAAAATGTTCACTTACACTCCCATGTGCAGCGGTATTCTAACTGTTCGGGAATAAAGAGAAATAAATGTATAGTGAACCAAGTACCAAGAGCATAAAGTGACATGTCGCAGAAATGTAAACAGATGTTCTCTCGCTAGGCCTGGCAAGTCGCAACGTTCGAAATGGGAAGCGATCTCGAAAATTCGGCTAAGTTATCCCGAATACTGCGTCGTCGAACTACCTGAACTAAGCAAAGCCATTTTACGCGGTAATTTGCTGCGAACGAAATGAATCCTGCCACAACAACGCCAAATTCGATTCGAAGCGGGCGTCCGCAACCGCCGCCATGTTTTACGTAAACTACGATAAACACGCAAACACGGTAACGTTAAGTCTACGAAATACTGTGGGCACGCTAAACGGTACCGGTCGTTGCGGTACTGCGCATGCGCATTTCCATCCCGATATTCCGATAACTACGCTATTTCGCTAAGCCCGATAAACTAAAAATGTCTAATACAATCACGTGTGGCTCATACCCGTAACGCTGGGCCTGCGGTAGGAGGGTGTGCCCCACAGATGAATGTATGTTCACATTTCAGCTTAATCAATGACCAACCAAAATAGCTATTGAAAATTTTATCAGAACACACCTTGCGTGGATGACCAAAGGAAGGACACACCATTTGTTGGATCTTTCGCTTGAAATGTAGACATAACAAGGAAACAAACAAAGGCAAGTGTGCCGTAGCAACCGAAGGCAACCTACCAGGTGTTCGGAGGGTACGACTCAAACCCGGGTCCCTAAGGGGTAAGCAAGCGCTCTAGAACTCGTCCACGCAAGCTCATGCCACTGGGTACATATAGTAAGTGAAACCGTTGGATCATCAGTTGTCACGGTGCTGCTCTCACGTCAATTGCGGGTCTAGGGGTGTGAGCATTATACATTACTATACAGGAGCGTGAACAGATGTTCACTCTCCTGTGTAGTAATATGGGGGACAATGAACATATACAACTATCACTCGACATGCTCGTGTCAAGCTTTGCTCGACCCCTAGGCATACTCCAGCAAATGATGTTTCTCAAGTGCGCATCAGCTCGCCGTAGCTCACCGTCCTGCATCACAGACATCTGTGCGCTAATGCGAGTGCCAACGTTACGTCGTGCTGTAAGCAACCCTTTAGTCGCCACAGCACTGTGGACGTACCCGTTAAACCCACATTGCCCGTACAACTGCTCACTTAGCACAAAGGCGTTAATCGTGCTCCCAACACCTGGCTGAAAGCCATACAATTCAGCATAGACAACTTCGCTGCTGACTGCTTCGCACGATATCGATTACCACGATGCGTGGGATTTGCCGGATTTTCAAGAGTGGAGCTGTGCCTGGAGGAGTTCGCAGAACTGTGGCCCTTCGCAGCAATGCGCCGGCAGGTGCTGATCTGTAATGTTAAATAGGTAGAGTACAAATCGAGGCTGTCGCACAAATACGATGTTTTGGAGGAAGAACAAGAGAAAACGATAAAGTACGGGAGGTGGGGTGATTTTCTGCAGAAAGCGATAATCGACAAGAGTGTCTCAGCTGTATATATGTGCGTCTCACATAAAGGACGATCAATCAGTCGAAGCGCCGTCGCGACTCATTGACAGGACGATACAGAAGGGACGTACAAAATAACGCAGAGTACGGACAAATGGACCTTTTTTTTTCCCCTCGAAGGAGCGGTGCAAATCAAATTTTCTTTTGCGCACGAAAAGCGGAGCTGCTCTCGACAATTGTAGAATTTCAGAAACTAAGCAGGAGACACTTCTGCGAAGTCCTCTGGACATCATCACTGCAGAGAATGAAAGAGAGCCCGAATGATGAAGCGAGCGTTGCCCGGACCTGATACTTTAGAGCATTAGATAAAGCATGATGTCTTTGAACGGGTGTTACTTTATTGCAGCACCCAATTTCTCGCTCCAGAGGCCGCGGTGACAGGAAGTCGTTCATCATGAGGACTTCATTCTATAAAAATGTATAAAGTTATGCTTCTTTTTTTAGTTTCATCTCAACGCATTGCTTACGCCGGTGAATGTCCCTACGTGATTACTACGGGAGCTGTAGCGAGGTATCAAGTAACAGATTATTTCTTTGTCCGCACTGCTCTTATTCCAAGAGATAAGAAGTGGAAAAACACTACAATGGTATAAATACCTGTTGAAAAGAAAAGCCGAGTTGTATGTAGCGTGCATGGTGATGTACGTGATCCTTCCTACACTTTCTATTTTCATTCTTGTCATTACAGCTTTACAGTCTTTACAGTCCGCACTTTCTTCCTGAGTGCCTCGAACTATAATACAATATTGCTACTTCTAGGAGTGTATGAGGCAGAAGAACATTGAAGGCCCTGACAGCAGGGGCATGGCTCAGCGCACATTATTTCAGGAGATAAATAATGCGGATGAAAGTTTGCTTCCGAATAGCTCAATAGGTAACACAAAAACTGGCTCTTTCACGAGATTTAAAGTTCGGCCGCCTGTAAAAAACGGACGATGCAGTACTCTGAAAGGGTGAAGAGCTCTGCACGCTACTGGAATCCGCCACGTTGCCGAGTCATTGTTATCGAAGGCTTATCTATTAGAGCTAAAGGAAGGAAATAGGAAAGAGGGAAATACGGGGAGGTTAACCAGTTGAGGACAACCGGTACGCTACATACCCTGCACGAGGAGAGATGAAGGGGGTAGATTGAAAGTTACAGAGGAAAGAGAAAGAGATAGAAAAAGACAGCAAGCACATAACACATGGCAGCAATGAGGTGACAGATTTCTTGCAGCTATGAGAAGCTGGCTTAAAGTGAAGATAAGAAAATTGTAATGTGCTGAAGACGACATGTAATTGAACATGATTATAACGCGTGGTAAACATTGAACTGCTGGTTTTACGCACTTCAGAAGCAGCGAATTAGGCGAAACAGAATGGAGACAGGGCGGCTGTTTGGGGAAATCAAAGCCAACACGTTCACGCTCGGTGCATGACCAATTCGGAGAGGCACGTCAGTCGCTGCGATTCGTTCACACTCATTTTAGTCGGCTTTGTGGGAGCCAAGTCGGCATTCTAGCTTCCAATACTTGCGTAAATTTTGTGATCGCACATACTAGCGTTCCTACTTATAGGTCGTGTGAGCTTATCAAAACGTGGCGCACAGACTGCTTTGAGCAGAATGTATACAGCAGCGGCCAAGATCAGCTTATATGACGCTTTTACTGAACGCGGACAATAAACTGGTAATTTCCTTTCAGCTCTCTTGCTACAGATCAGTCTGTGACACTTCAAGCGCCTGGAACACAGTGACAGCCACCTAGAACTCCGAGACACCCTTGCAGCAATGATAGATCCTAATATTGCTTTCAGTTCATCGCATCTAAAAAAAGATTGATGAATGTCTTCTGTTTAAACTGCAGCTAGAGGATGCAAAGCAACTGTTGGTGCGGTGACAGCTGTCTTCATGAGGGAAGGGAAAATAATTCTGGGTGCGGTTTATTAGCGAAAAGAAACAGAACGTCTCAGTGTCGTCACATTCAATTGCAGCGCCATCGAAGGTGCAGAAATCACAAAAGCGCCAGTTCGACGCTTGTTCCTTTCCGTCTGTTCCTTACATGCTCGAAAGTGTTAAGCAAGCTGATAATGTAGAAACAACAGGAATACACTAATTTGCGAGAGTTTATCCGGAGCTTACATGAAGACAAGCAGCATTAATGAATCGCTTCATCCTTTTCTTGAATTTGCTTCCTTGTACTGCTGCAGCGGAAGCACCCCGTGAAGCTTGTCCATTATCTACTCGCGTTACTTCGACGCTGTTAAAAACTTACGCATTTCTTTCTTATGCCGGACAAAATAGACAAGGTGCCCCACAAAGCTCGTATATTTCACAGTCCAACTTCTTTTCTCCTTGGGACAAAAAAAAAAAGGGCACAAATTCTTGCAGCCGAGGAGCAAGAGGCTTTCGTGAGAGGAAACAGAAGAATCGCGCTTCTTCGTTACGTAGGACCATGACGTACATTTTTGTATTTGCGTGCCCGTTCCGGAAGACCGAATCTCGAAAGCGCTCGATGTCATCATAGCTGCAGGGGGAACATGTCGTTGCCTGTGTGCGTATTTGCACGTACACATGCTGAACTTCCAACGCTCGTGTTTACGTTCATCGATATAGGACACTTGCTCCTAGCTAGGAGGTAAAACAATAATATCCGCGATAGAGAAACAAGACAACAACACAGAAATCACGTACCATATTATCCATTCACGAAATGTCCTCTTTTCGGTGTAGTGAGTTGTAGCAAAAGCTTTCGTATGTTCTGCTGTTTTAGGGGCGAAGCACCTTAGGATGTCGAGATGTCTGTGTCTCTTGTTGTCACGGTAAATCAAGTTGCCAAACAATGACCTAAATGTTCAGCGATGACATTCTTGAGCGCTATGCGAAAAAAAAAGCTATATTTCCTGCAAGCGTGCATGCAAACAAAGGACATAACGAGCGGAATAACCATTATATATACTGAAACTTAATAAGAGGAGGGCCTTCTTTATATACAGACACAGTATGGCGGCAAACACTCCAGGCAGGAAGCCTAGCATATAAGTGAACTGAGCCAATTAACGTGCGAAACACCGAACTAGGAAAGCGCGATAGTGTTAGGTTACAATAGCAAGACCTAGGTGGTAGCAGGACCGCTAACTGCCTAATAAATCTGCGGGACAGAGTCATGCATACCAAGAAGTGCAGGATTCTAAGACCAGTCGGAAACGAAGACGAGCGCAAGCGAAAGGCATAACTTTTCAAGAAGTGCGCTGTGGACGGAGATTGCCGTATTTGCTCGGGTAAATCCGGAAAGATGACATAGAGAAAGTGCCCACGAAGAACTATGGAGGTATAGGAAGCCCATGTTACTTAACGGTTCGCTATAACCAGCGCAGAGGTTGCTGCAGGGTTATACAATTTCGACAACGTTTCGCTAGGGAAGTTTTAGAGGAGTGGCGACGACTCGCATCGACCCATCTTCAGCGAAATGTTGCGCTGACGTACTCAGGTCACGATCACGGCACCGATGCCTCCCTCTTCTATGCCTGCGTGACAACCTGCCCACGAATGTCCGCGTGCGCACAGGAGTCGCAGTGGCAAGACATTGGGGAAATGGGACAGAAAAGAAAATGCGGTGTGGCTGTGAAGGAATAAAAAGGAAATGTCTCGAAAGCTCTTCCACAGAATGCATAACAGATCTGACCGAGGAAAGAATGGAAGCAGAGGGTGGCAGCAGGCAGGATTTCGTGCAGGGTTTGCAGAATACACTTTTACTTTATCGCGGTAAAACGGTACAGAGTACCTTCCTTACATCGTCTTACCGTGATCTTTCTGTACACGTGTCTTATAACAAACACATCCATTCTTCACTCATAGCTAGAGTCTGCCGCTCTATACGCGTTGAACCGCACGACGCAGCTCGAAAATGAGCAGTAAACAAAACGACAAAAATTTTGAGACGATCTTTTACAGACCAAGTAGGGCCAAAGCCTTTGAAAATGGCTGGTTTGACCGGGCATTTTTCGAGGACCACGACAACTTATAACACCTTCTTGATGCTTGTGGGCAGCCTTCTACGGCAACTGGAAAAGCTTCATAACTACAAGTGCCTTCATCGTGCACCTCCTAATCATCGTAATGTTTCTCTGTGAAGAATACCGGCAGTATAAAGCGAGAAGAACGATGCTTTGACCTTTAGGAGGAGCCGCAGGGCTCATAGTATCGCGTCAAACCACGACTCGCGAGCCTCTGGAATTTGTTGCGTTCTCTTCGTTATTTCGACGCAGTAACGTTTTTCTTGTGGTGCCTTCACACCACTTGTTTGCGTAACGTTTCCAGCTTGCTGATGGGGCACTGAGTGTATTTCAACAGAGGCGTGCTTATTTTTTGTATTTTTTTCCTCTCAGTGCGTGCTTTTGAAAGAACGTGTGACCTTTTGACATTGCCTTCGAAGGCGCTCTTAACGTCACATTGTGTAGCCTTCCGCATTGACGTTTTTCAACTACTGCTTCACTTCAAGCAGCCGTCGAACTCTTTCGCTTTATCTGTCTGTCACTCTTTGTATCTCCATCACTCACATGCACTTACTGCGCATGTTAGTAGAGGGTCGTAGCTATCTTAAGTTTCCGTATCACCTCAAGACACTCGTGTGTATGTTAAATACGATCCATAATCGTTATTTATTTCGAAGGAGGCTTTCCAAATTTAGTAACATACACTCTGGCTGTCTAGTAAGCGAGCGTTCCCACTTTAAAAGAAAGAGTAAAAAAAGTAAGCAGCTTCCGCTAGGTCGCACAAGACCAGATAACAGCGAAGCTGGCCGATAATTTACTATCAGGCTCTAGCGAAAGGACACGATATTCTATATAAGTGGATACCAGGACACGCCGGTGTTACTGGTAACGAATTAGCCGACGACGCAGCCCGATCCGCTCATGAGGAGACTCGAGTGGTTCCAATCCCACTGTCAAGGACCGACGCTGCAAGACAACTTTATTTATTGGCTCGTCCGCTTACGCGCGATCAATGGTCATCTGCTAACCATCAAAAGTGCCCACCTACATAAACTGGATCCTAACTTAAAACTACACCTACCATCAAGGATTTCCCGCTCCGATGCAACCTTGTTATGCCCCCTCTGGTTGGGGGTGGCATTTACAAAGGCATATGCGTGTCGGATCGGGATGGCTGACACACCTATCTTTGCGATTTCTGAGGACTTGACGAAACTATTGAACACGTGCTGTGTATTTGCAGTAATTATGACGGTCAAAGCTACCAACTTCAAATGGTACTCGACGGGCTGGACTCCAGGCTGTTTTCAGCAGCCAAGATTCTTGGGCCCTGGCCATATGCTTCGATGGCTCAGAAGGCGAGACGAAGGCGTTGCTAACGTGCCTGAAGTCGACAGGTCTCTGCGACCGCCTCTAGAGACTCTACTTGTGCAAGTGTGCGTGTGATTGGGCTCTTCTCTCTCTCTTCCTCTGCTATTCATTCTATTTCACCCTTTTATCCCTTTCTCCGGCGCAGGGTAGCAAACCGGACGCGCTTTTGGTTAACCTCCCGGCCTTTCCTTACCTCTCTCTCTCACCTGATAGCCATGTGATATTTTGGCGGGAACATGTCACGTGACATTGCGTTTGATTTGATTACGTTGCAATAAGCGTCCCGTGCAAGTCGTGGTATACGTTTATGGAAACAGTAAAACATAAGAATATGAATCCAAAAGGAATGTTTACTAATCTGCACCCATGTCTGCTCACCGGAACAATGTATGCAACCTGAAGTATGGGCATAAATAACGTTAACGTTGCCGTTAGAGCATGTGCTATGTAGAAGCTTCGATCTGCTAGCTCTGTGCGGCCGTTTCTCTATCTACACGGACACCTAAACATTTCTATGTGCAGCGTATTCACAGCGCTAATCTCATGAAGTAATTAGCAATCGTTAATTAACCTAACACGATGTAATAGTACCAATCAGTGCCACCGGAAAATGCCATACCGCTTCATGTTTACTTGATATTAATTATTCTTTCGTAATAGAATCGTCTTGATATGGCAACGTGAACAGCGCACGTAAGCCGAATTACCATAAGAGCAATAAAAGATGCGATGGTAGTAAGGTTACTAAATTTGGTTACTACATTTACCTATATGTAGAAACTGCAGGTAGTAAATAACATGCAAGTAACGTTGGTATTTGCCATTTACTAGTTGCAGTTTACTACGTAGGTAGTGAATGTTGTGAGAAGCACTTACTAGCTAAAAAAAAGTCGCGGTACCGTTATTTTTTAAAAAGAGCCGAAGTATGGTTGTACGTTTAATGTAGGTAACGGGGCATCCTATCCCGCTCGTTAAGTGCTCGAATGCGCCAGCACATGCTTTAAGCGCCTGTGAGAGATTACTTATAGCAGACAACCACGCTGTCCGCTATAAATCCCAGCGTCCTAGCAGTTCTTGCTTCTTCTTTTACTGGTTTTCTTTCTTGCTTCTTTTTAAATGCGGAGCATTTCTTAGTCGCACGATGTCACGCTTCGGCGTCGGCGGCGGCGCCGTCCACACCCCCACTGCGCATGCTCGGCTCGTCTCGTGCCGGCCCACCGGGCGTTCAGCAAGCAGAGCATGCGCAGTGGGGGTGCGGCGGAGCGCGCGTTCGGAATTCAGTCAAGGGCGTCTTTGCGGACCTCTCCCCCGTACTCCTCTCCCTCGAACGCGGGCGGTGTGTATATAAGCGGCGGAGCGCGCGTTCGGAATTCAGTCAAGGGCGTCTTTACTTGGCTTTCGCTTGACTTTATGCTTTGCTTGACTCGAGTAGATACGATGGAACGAGGCGCTTCTCCTTCATTCAATAAATAAGAATAATAAAGACGAAATAACAATTAAGCATTCCCAAACCATACCCAATTACGCAACATTCACGCGATACCCCCACCACTCTGCGACGCATTTACTCGAGTTCCCCCCGTGGGAGGATGCGGGCTACATTTTTTTTACTGCTTTTCTTTCTCTATTTTCTTTTACGAGCTGCTGTTGCACGAAATGCGTAAGGCTGCAGTTTCTAAGACTGCACTGCCAGTGCACGTTAGAGAGCTCCTGATGGTAAAAACTTCTGGAGCCCTCCGACCACGGTGTCTTTTAGCATAGTGTGGTTTCGGGACGTAAAACCTACCAGTCATTAAGACTCCCCTACAATGACGACCTGTCAAATATCGCTTAAATAAAGCGCCAAAAGTATTTACGCCACATCAGTCCGAGGTAGTGGCACTACACAAGCTGAGTTCTTGAGTCAAACAGAATTGCAAATACGATATCTACTGAAGCTAGTATGGAGCACTTGATAATGATTTCTGGGGTTTTGCGTCCCAAAATTACGACATGCATAAGCGCGAGAGACGTCGTACTGGAGGGCTCCGGAAATTTCTACCACCCGGGATTCTTTAACGTGCTCTGATATCGCACACTACACGGGCTTGAAAATTTCGCCTCCATCACGCATAGACCACTTGCGGGCATATCCGATGACTTAATAAAAGAAGCAGTCTGTACCCATCAGTGAAATGCGCAGGCAGACGTGAGTGTCGTACTTTTCCAAGGGATAATGTTTTACTCCAAACTTAACTTCACTTTCGTGGGTACACGTACAGGCCTTTAGAATGTGGTGCTTTTGCTAGTGCCAACTACGCATTGCATTAGGCAAATAACATTTTTCCCTGCTGGGAAGAGTTAAGCAAAAGTGTAAGTGCACGTGTGTTTCTGGAATACTGCGAAGAAGACTGCAGCAACAACGCTTGAAGTAGCAGGAAATATAACGAACGAATTAATACTAAATAATAGTTTATTAAAGTAAGAAAAGCGGCACAGAAGTTATGCGTCCGCCAATACCCCCCGCAAAAAAAAAAAATAAAGAAAAAACGAGGCACGGTAACCAAGCGGTTTACCGCATTTTAGCCTCATCGTAACAGATGGCTGACTTCAGTAGAGGTCGTTGAAAGGCGGAGAATGAAAGCAGATCATCTGACATCATGTTGTTTACCTTTCGAGCTACCGGTCAGCTCGCATTTTCTCCGGCTCTTCCTAACGGTTTTTCGTGCATTCACCCTTTTCCTGTACTACCCGATCTCTCCTTGGACCACATCGTCCTAGATTCACAGCGCGACCTATATCTAGGCTGCGAATACTTCCCGCATCCTTGACCGTTCCTCACCGATCCTTGTTTACTCTTACGCTTGCACTTCCACCAAGACAGAAATAGCACAGACAAAAGGACACACACAGGCACTTCAGATATCTGCTTAGCGCGAATACATAAAGCTAAGCTGATGTGCACAGCGCGCCCGCCTATACACACAAACACAGCCGACAGGCTTCTGCGAAGCCAGGTACACCAGCAATCCACCAATACATTAGCATTTTCTCTGCTGTGTTAGCGTCACCTCGCTGTTTCTCTTGCACAGACAGTCTGTGCGCCAGCTTCGCCTGGGGCCGCAAGTGCAGATTGATTCGGGCAATCGAAAAAGGAATGTAGGCGTCAGCCTGCTCCACTCCTTGTTTCTGTTCCGTCGGCTGATTGAGAATTGTTCTTTTAACGGTTGGCTTCCGCCCAGCGATGTTCACAGCAGCTCCCCCGACAGACCACCCAATCTCTTACTCGATCTCGTGCATTCATTTTATCCGGTAGCGTTGAAGTTGTTCTCTCTCGAAGACAATTATTAGCTACGAGATCGAGATGTAGGTAGCAGTGGTGCGGTAGCCGTGTTAGCACAGACAGTCCGTAGTGCACACAGCACTATGATATTATTTTGCTTTTAGTTACTCGGGTAGAGCGTGAAGGAAAATATAAGAGAAAAGCAAACGAAGATACCAGGATGAGAACTAACTTCCCATTGATCTGAGTTTTAGCTCGAAGTTAGCGCCTATCCTGTCATCCCTCATCGCACAAAGGTTATCATCCCGTACGAGCTCGTTGAGGCGGTAGGAATGAACAGCGCTGAGCGTGAGTACGTCGGCAGGTCGTGTCTTTTCTTATCAGCCGAATAGGCTTTAGCGCTGTTAACAGGCCATTAGACGATGAACACGTGTCGTTAGAACCAAGTTACTAGTTGTGGTTTTCCTCTAGTTTTTTTTTCTTTGTATATTCACATAACACCTGCACTTCGTAGGTTTTTTCGCTAAAGCCTAATGACCAACTAAGACAAATCAACGCTCAGAGAATAAAGCAGTTTGAATGAAAAATAGTTATGATCTGGCAGTCACAGCGTACGTGAAGGACTTCCTACTACGAGAAAGCAAGCCCTGCCACGGTGGTCTAGTACTCGGCTGCTGATCCGAAAGTCACCAGATCGAATTCCGGCCGCGGCGGCTGCATTTAGGTGGAGGAGAAATGTTCAGGCCCGCGTGTTGTGCGATGTCAGTGCGCGTTAAAGAACCCCAGGTGGTTGAAATTTCTGGAGCCCTCCACTACGGCGTCTCTCATAATCATAGCGTGGTTTTAGGACGTTAAACCCCAGAAATCAATCGAATCAACGAGAAAGCAAAACGCAGACGGATATGGTGATGCGGGATGTGTTCGTTCAACAAGGAAGTATCTTTGGAGTACGTCTATTTCTTCTGTGCATATAATATCATCGCATGTACTCACAAACCGTCAAATTTTGCAACGCAGATGATAATTGTGCAGATGATAATTCTGTCCTTCTCTGCGGTATATTATCTGGCATTACCGACAGGGTCGACAAAACATTCGTGGAGTTGGGTAACTTGACTGACTACAGTCCACTGAAGATCAATATTACTCAAGCGTAGGCTACTCTTTTATTGCCAAAAATATAGGGAGGTGGTCACCGATACTTCTTATCGCTTATACTTCTTAAATATATAATGCCGCAATAGTATATGCTGTTAAAAGATTTACCATATCTCGCACAATTTTTTTCGGAAACAATGTCTTTGGACAAGGGGCGTTAGTCACGTTGCATAAACTTTATATAGCGTTGTAGGAATTAGTGATCTTTAAAAAAAAAAAAAAAACTAACTCTCCCAAGTCCGTTTGACTTATTATTTATAGATCCCTTTATTTATTCCTATATAATGTGCTCTCATATTTTATGGGGATTATCTACTTCCGCGCATTTACGCAACGTACTCTGATCTCATAAAAAAAATATGCTATAAATCAGATATAACGCAGCTACGTATCATGCCTGAGAGCCACTTTTTGTAAACATGATATTTTACAGATGTCGTCTCTGCATTCCCACCGGTTCTCTGTAGCACACAAATCAAACATTAAGAATAACGGACACTTTCTCAGCCAACTAACGTGCTTGAAGATGAAGCTCGGAAGTTCTTTGACCCCTCCTGCCTTGTGACTCGAGCCATTAGCCGTAAATGATGGTGGTTGTGCCGCTCGTTGGTGATTAACTTCGAGTAGGACTATGCTACACAGCGATTTAACACTGGGGTTACGCACCGAGTAAATTACGTGTATAATAAAACGAGTTCAGCATCCCAGATGAAAACGTTGTGAAGTGAGAGAGCGCTAAACTGGCAACGCTGCTCGAATGTTGTGAACTACTAGCAGAGACATCAATCATGACAATACATTCGCATTACTCTGCTGGTCTGGTGCAGCTACATTTTTCTGGAGCCCATCACTCCTATGGCAGTCCTCGGTTTATTGACAAGCGCAGAAGCAGCATAATAAAAGATGAAGATAACAGCACGGACGCATTCCTTCGGCACGGCGCCTCCTCACTTCGTGTTTATTGCAGCAGCCAAAGCTACGGACGATGTGACACTGCGTCGCAAAATTCTATACAACGCCTCAGGCAGAATTTCAGCGAGCGTGTACAAGAAGTTACGACACTCTCGGGAATGCGTCCGTGTTTGCGTGTTTACAAAGATGGAAAAACGCGAAAGTTCAAAAGCACCATTCACAACCGTATACAGACGTTATGTATGGCGCAGCACAAAGTCGGGGTACAGGCATGTCATGTGCGACGCATCATGCGTGTTTCCATGGCGACGGAGGGATTGCATCACTCGCGGCACCTTCTCTCTCGAATTCTTTAGCAGCAGAGAACGCCAAGAAGCAGTCCGTGAAGTGACAATGTAAATGTGAAAGAAAACAAAGGCTTTATACTCACACATTCACGTGTGCATAAAAGATACACAGTACATGTATACGATGTTTGCTGTTGGATACTTCAAGTTGAAAAAGATTTCGTGGAGAAGGAGTAAGCAGAAAATTTGAAATAGAGAGTGGGATAGAGAGTTACAGTTTCCGAGGAACTGTTAAAAAAACACACACACACACACGGGAGACATCGATTTTTCAAGGACTTTTGTGAGATGTCATAGGATGAAAGCGTGTGCTTGAACAAGAATGAAAGACGTCTAAGTTACAGTTTAGAATACATAGTACGCTGAAACAAGCAACACACATTGATAAAAGGCACTGTAGAGGAAACAAATTTTCATAGCAAGAATGTAAGCGAGTGATACGAAAGTTCCTTCTCGTTGGATGAAATATTGAGGGTCACTGTAAGTGGGAACTGTTGCGAGCCCCGTGTGCCAGTAGTATCGCGATGTCTCCAGTGGAAAGCGTCCACACGGGAAACAGCGAGTGACGCGCCATCTAACAGCCTTGTACTGTCTTCGTCTGGTCGCCCTCCCAGCGGAGGAATCGTTTCCACTTTCCGCTTCTTGCAACACTATCCCTCTGTATTATTATTTATTTTGAAACAGAGTTGTAGCAAAGATGAGAGCCAAGAAAATTTCAAATACGTGTCAGCTCGTTTTGTGTTGCTTTGGTGAAAAAGAAAAAAAAAGACTGTTGGTGGCGATATCGCGAGCACTCGAGTATTTTTTGGAAACGTCCATCGCAAACATTCTGCAATGCATGCACATTTAAATAAATAAAAAAAACATTCTGCACGCGCAGACGGTATGGGTTGTGAGCTTCGTGTTTTCGGCGACATAGCCGGACAGTGCAAGGGAATTGAGTGTGGTCGTTCCGCACTACAACGGAATACTGTCTTTTCGTGTCTATTCTCAAGCGTATTGATGCAACGAGACAGTGCGTCTGGTACGGGAAGTTCGACAGCTTTGTCTGCTTATCCTGTGGACGCAATGTCGGTGTGCAATGCCAAGCCTCAGAATTCAGCTATGTTCCGCCTTTGATGGGGCCGATATCCTCTCGGTGCGGCGTATCACGTCTCAGAATTTGGTATCGCAGTTACCCTGTGCATGGCGCATTTGATGTATGCTACGCTTCCTCGCCATATTGAAATAAATGCGAGCTAAATCGAGCGCCAAAGGTGAAGTGGGAGTACGCTCTTTTTTTTTTTTTTTGCTCTTTCATGCGCATTATATTTCACTTTAGCTTCGGTAAAAGGTTCGTTGGATTATGCTTATGGATTATGTGGTCGCAACTGGCCTGATGTACTTCAGTTATATATTGAAATATGAATCGTGGTGTTGAACGCTGCGACACGATACGAATGAGTTTGAATGAGATTGTGTAAACACGAGAATTTTGCTCATGAATACCGAACAAGTTCCCAAGCAGCTTTCGTATCGATACTTGAATTCAATATGCGCACATATATACAGGGTGATTATTTTTTTAGTTGCAACAAATTCTTTAAATTAGAACATAAATCGCGGGAATGTCTTGTGTACCATTCGAGTGTACGGATTGGCGGCCTCTAGATACAGAACAATTTCAGCACTTGTGTACATAATTAGCGAAATTACGCTAATTACCTTTCTTAATTATCAGTAATTCGTGGCTACACCAAATGAGTACTTTGGAGTCCGTCCTCGACACTACCTATCCCAAAGATCAAATTTTGAATGGCGGAGTGCATGTCGGAGCTACGCGAACAATTAGTTCCCCTTGGCAGGCTCCTTGAAACCGGAACTGGCCGGGAAAAGAGCGTCTGTGACTTCGATGTCACCGTCCCCACGGCTTTCGTCACTCGCCCGTGTTCGCCGCTCCGGCCGCGCGAGCAGCTCGCGTTATCTCCTTGCTATCTGCAGTGTTGGTCGCCGCTGGCGAGTGACGAAATTCGGGGGGGCACCCTCAATCCTGCTATGGATGAACCATCCATGATGGAGAAAATGACAAGGGGTGGCCACGCCTTTCGCCCTTTCGACATATCTGTGCCTGTGGTCAGCATGTGTCATCCATCCTCCGTTCTCAGCAGGCTTGAGAGTGTTAATGGCGCTGCGTGCAAGCCTAGTCAAGTGGTACTTTTTAAAATTTCGCGCACCTTTTTAGAAGCCCGGAGCAATTAAAACCATGGCATTCAATATCATGGCATTTAGTATCATGGGAACACATTATTCGGACATGAAGTGACATTTTTACTTCACCTATGGACACATTGTGCTTATAGCGACCGTCAGAAGTATGGCTAATTAATTAATGTTAATAATTACCCCCGGTAATTCATAAAAAATAGTCTGAGGTGGTCTACACGACAGTGACTAACACTGCTTTGTTTATTCACTCGTAACGCGCACGTAGATGTTTCTTTTTTTTTTAAAGTGTAACGCAAGTTCATTGAACCATCCTGTGAACGGTGCAAATAACAAAAGTTTGCACATTCAAATCTCTACAGTGACTTTGTACCCCGCCGCAACATATTGGCTACAGGTATACTCACATGTGTTACCAACGTGTTACATGCTGAAATTTAGGTACATGAAAAGCGTTGTCAGTGTACCGAACGAGACCAAGCCTGCCAGTTCAGTGCAAAATGAAGTAGCGTTAGTGCGCCAGTATTGCTATCCCAATAAAAGCGTCACTTAACTTTCCAAAGGAACTTAGAAACTGCCTCATGGGCATCGCTGCTTGACGTAAAAGTCACTGCATACAACTAGAAAGTGTATGACCTGTTGTTCCTTCTTTATTTGTGTATA
This sequence comes from Hyalomma asiaticum, assembly GCA_013339685.2. Taxonomy (NCBI): domain Eukaryota; kingdom Metazoa; phylum Arthropoda; class Arachnida; order Ixodida; family Ixodidae; genus Hyalomma; species Hyalomma asiaticum. Next base: position 119,545,555 of record CM023482.1, on the reverse strand, counting down.
CGAAGCTTCAGTCCGGTAACACAATCCGGCAGTAACATATCCGGCAGTAAAATTTAATTTATATTCGGGAGAGAGAATAGAAGCGAGAAGCTGCCAAATGGATAGCTCAGGCAATGTTATTTATCTACGAAAAAAGCAAAAAGATAAACAGTGCTTTATTGTTGTTTTCTCCCACTCCACGAGGTAGCCTGCGGTGGCTCGCTATTCGTTAATTAGCTCTTCCACGTGTCTTCTTCGCCCCCGGGGGTCTGTGACTGGGGCCGGCTAAAAAGGCTCTCGACCGAGGGTGTCAGTGGGAGTCAGCGATAAGTAAACAAATTATCCACCGCAGAGAAGCACCGCAACTCGAGCGCTTTGTTAGGTTCCTCGCGTTTTCTTTTTATGTCTGTCAGTCCCTTGCTTCTTGTCCGTAGCTCGACTCACGCCCACGTAAACAAGAGCCTGACTTTCTTTCTTTCTTTCTTTCTTTCTTTCTTTCTTTCTTCTTTCTTTCTTTCTTTCTTTCTTTCTTTCTTTCTTTCTTTCTTTCTTTCTTTCTTTCTTTCTTTCTTTCACCAGCGCTGCGGCTTCCTGATTTCTACAGCTAATGGCCAAGTTTCAGGCCCATTGCGTCAACAAAGATACAATGACAGCCTTTTCATGAGATGACCACGAAGGAACGTGCATAATTAAAGGCACTATACGCTTTTGTGGTTGTTCTAACGTCTCTTTTTCTTTTAAGTGCGGAGCTCTTTAAGGTACTAGTTCGGTGTTATGCGAGCAGACAATTATCATCATCATGAAATTTGTGCGCGTGCACTTCCTCGAAATGCAGGGTATTTGCGCACACATTTATTTCCTGCTCTCATGTCTTCGCCCCACTGCTACAAAAGGCGGATGCATTTCGTAGCTTACCATCGATACTGTGTACAGCAAAGGGGTGGGAAAAGGAAGTGATGTTGAAGAGGAGGGGTAGAGTAAAGCGAGTAAAGAGTAGCATAGATTTGATTAGTATAGTAAGAAGGTGGTAGGAAATCGAAGAGAGGGTGATTAGAAGAGAAAGAGGGAAGAGCGTGAAGCACAGCATGGGCATGCACAGTATAGTATAGCTATGGATGGGAAAGGGAGGTGATGGTGAGAAGGAAAAAAATTACACCATCTCCTGCTAACGGGAACCACGTGTGGATACGAAGCAGCGGGGAGATAGCTTGAGCGGAAGGTGGCGTAATTTTATTGAGAGGACGATTGAGAAGGAATAAGAGAAGAGAGAGAACGCGGTGGTTGCGTGATGGACCCGAGCCCTCATCGCGGCGCTGCACAGGAGAGAGAATGAGGCGCGCGCGCTCCGTCATTTTCATACCGCGGAACTACCGTGGCTTCACTGTCGCACCACATAGAGTTACTGTATATGTTGCCGCTACATGCGGTAGCATGTACAGTAACTCCAGCATCACCTGTCGTGCGCGCCGCTCCGTAGATTAGAGGACTCCTAGAGGAGAGAAAAGGGGGAGCGTAGGAGGGGGAGGGGACGCGCATGCGCTGTGGAGGTGTGGGACGCGGGACGGAAGGAGGGACGGACAAAGCCCCCGCCATAAGCTGCTTCGCATCTAATAACGTGAGGATGAGGAGGCGAACGAGGAGATCACGACCGGACATTGCCCGCCAAGCCAATTTGAGCCTAGACGCTTGACCCAGACTGTGACGTCATGTAACATGACGTCACAGTTAGTCACGTGACATGTTCCCATCAAAACCATGAAACAACTTGTTGCGGGACATGTTCACCTTCCCGCCGTTAAAATAAGTTGTTTGTTAAAATATGTTGCGACAAGCGTTCCTCTAAGTTATCGTCGTTTTTTAGCACAGTGACAAATAACTAAGCACAGCGCAACGAAAGGAAAGGAAAGCAAAAACAAGACACGACAGATTAATATTTTCTTCACTTTACTCTTTCTTTACCATAGTGCCCTTCCAGGCTCATACTGTCTCGGATAAAGAGCAAGCGGTAAAACTAAGTGAACAAGGAATGCGCTGCAAATTCGGGGAGTTTACTTACCCAGGAAACGTACAAACAAAAACAAAACAAAAGAAAAACTGCAGGCGAATATGGAAACTGATTATTTCGCTGCTTACTGCCGAGTCGTTTCTGTCGTTTTATAAATTTCTTCCGCTTCTCTTCTCAATAAGCTTTCCAAGATGTGTCAATACACTTGGGCACTGCAGTTTACACAAGACGAAGAAAGACGAACGGTACACATGCGCGCTGTCCTTCACCGTGATGAACCTACTAGCTCGAAATGTGTTTTTCACCGCAGTTTGTTGGACGTTCGATAGCCCTTCGTAATCATGAGCCAAAGTTTCGTGTTTACTCTGAATATCATTACGGGAAGTTTGCGCTTTACCGTGAATTCGCTTTCCTTCCTCACCGTCCGTCCTTTTCTAAATGACACTCAAGGCACACAACGACATTGAAAGCCATTAGCTTGAGTACCTGTCCATCCTGTTTCTCCCGGTTTCTCCGCAGCTGTCACATTTCTCTTTGTTTATAACCCGTGTCTTCTTTCAAGCGCAAACAATAGCAACAATGGAGGCTCCTCAACACGAGGCGTCAGTCCACAGTATTCGTTTGCGCTTACTCATTTTCATCCTCGTGCGTCCATCCCATTTTCCTGAAGTTCTTGAGGTGACATTTGCTTGATTCACATACTTATGCAGTGAATACCACGCATGAAAGAAAGGAAATACAGAAAAAAAGAGACAGAGACGTATCCGTAAGCACCTGAAAGAAAGAAGGTATTCCCGGTTACTGCACCTGACAATACCAATTTATTTTGGATATTTCTCTTCGCGGCCTTCCGCATGGCATAAGCCATAAATATAGTTCATATATTGGAAAGTTAGTAGATGAGCTTTCTTAGATGAGGAGAAAAAAATAGGACTAATATTACGGAGATTGAAAATTCCGTACGCTGATCAAAACACTTTGAAAAATGAAGTAAATAGGCGCGGAGTACAGCTCATGTGCTCAATGTCATCACCTATTTTCCTGATCTTTCAAGTGCCCTACAAACATTGTTATGAAAATAGAGCGTAGATATGGTACTGCTTTCCCATATCTTTCGCTCATGTTAAAGAAAGAAGAAAACAAGCATCATAGCAGAAATATACCAGTGTCAATTATAAGTACCTGCTCAAAAAGGAAATTATTGAGGAAACTAGGTGTCTTAGGAAAACGCGCCAAGCATGCAACGCCACGCGATTGAATGTGCGGCATTGGCAAAGGAATCTCATTCCGCTCGATGAGGAATGTGACTGCGTCGAAGTGGTTAGAGTATCGAACTATGGCAAGAGAGACTTCGAGATGAAGCCTCGTCTACGGAAAGTGTTGAACAGCTTAAATTGTTTGGAATGCCAAAGGCACTCCCTCCCTCCGTCCGTCCGTCCGTCCGTTCCGTCCGTCCGTCCGTCTGTCCATATCCATACATCAATCCATCCATCCGTCCATCCATCCACCCGTCCGTCCGTCCGTTCGCCCATACCCACCCATCCACCCATCCGTCCGTTTGTCCGTCCGTAACAGCGGTAGTTTCGACAAGTTTGACATTGACACCAAATAAAGCAAATTTAATCAACATAAAATATAGGCAGGTCAAACATAGCGATAATGTAGTTATGACAAGAAGCCATTCAAGGTGCATGTACTTGTTAGCTCAGCCAGGTACAGTAAGCTTTGCAAAATAAAAACAAATTCCCGCTAGCTTTACACCGGGAAAGCCGTCGGAACACCTTTATTGTTCATCGTGGCGTAAATGGCATGGGTGTCAAGTTACTGATGTCATTTCCTACCAGTTATGCAAGTAATACATTCGCACCCCGCGAAGACGTTATGTCCTTTACCAACTCTCGCTCTCTCGGTACTCCACTCCGTATCTAGTGACCACACCTGATTCGTCACCATACGTTTCTTTCTTTCTTTCTTTCTTTCTTTCTTTCTTTCTTTCTTTCTTTCTTTCTTTCTTTCTTTCTTTCTTTCTTTCTTTCTTTCTTTCTTGCATTTCGCGCTATGGCAATGCACCCGCAGCTGCCATACAATGTAGTAATGGGCCGAGGCCAAGAGAGGGTCGGCTTTTCCCTTCTGCATGACAGCAGCTAGATCATCCGACGTACGAGACAGAAAAGGAAATGATAGCGCTAAACGAAGCAAGGACAGACAAGTCCACGGAATTAGCGCTAACTTCCAACTGCTTGGAGCTGGAAGCCAGCGCTGGTCCCGTGTACTCGTCGGTTCCTGTGTCGTTTTGCGTTACGATTTTCTTTTTCAGGTCATGAACGAGATAGCCCAACAAAGCGTTCTGCAAAGCACGAGACGGCCTTGACCATTACTTTTTTTAATTTTTTAAGCGTCTACTTTAAAGAGCTCCGCGTTTAAAAAGCACCAACAGCATAAATTTTAACTTTCAAGGAACTAAGAAAATGTTGACGCACAGTAACATACATGACCTCCGCTAATCTTCTAAGCAATGTCAGCTGGAAAAGGCTCAAGGCAAACAAGCAGCAGTTACAGCTCAGTTTGCTCTCTCTGTGCGCCCAAATCCGCGCAGACTTCCTGCCGTAGCAACGAAACATTGGAGCTAAACAAAGAAAATTCTACCCGCTCAATTTGGTCGAAGTGTTTAACATGGCATGAGCAGATTGTCAGGCGCATTGCGAGACTTCCTGCCCATGTTCCCCGTCACACGTGCATGTACCGCAACGAAAAAACCAAAGAAAAAAAATAAAATAAAATACACTACAGCTCCCACGCAAGCGCGGATTCTCAACTGCTATGCTTCTCAACTTACCTGCTCAAGGAAAAAGAGAAGGCACGGATCCATAGTTTGTTGTTTTCTTTTTGTCCCTTAGCGGAGCAGTGAAAAGGGTGCCGAAAGACAGGACGTGATTTTAGGCTGCTTTACATCGACGAGCGTATTGTACAGAAAGACATAATAAATCCTTTTTGAAGCTTTCTGATTTTGTTTTTTCCAGTGGATAGTGCAGAGCGCCAAATTCGTTTCAGTTCGCGTTGACGTAAAAGCGCTTCAAAAGGAGCGCCGGTCCCGATGCATTGCTTTGGACCTGTATTTGCATATGCAATTACTCCCCCACTGAAATTTGGTTGACGGGTAAGATATTTTTTTTTTTGCTGGTCTTGTTTTTATCACTGCCACAGACGTCCAAACACTTTAATTCATTTTCTTCATCACTGAGTTTTCAGCCTCCTTCTGCATCTCATCTACACTTCCCGTTGGAATTTTAAGCCGCATCGCTATCCTCTCAAAAGTCTTACTTTAGGCCTTTCCTCACGGTTGTATATACGACGTTTCGCCGTCAAGACATATTTATTTTCTTTCTTCACGCCTATTCGAAGTTACTAGCTTTATGCAAGGTCACGCAACTCTTAAAGAGCGTGCTGGCGCAGGCTTTATTTAAAATTCCCAACATTTTCGTTTTTTGAATCCTTTCAGCTTGTCTGTCTTTTGTTACCCTTTTTCCGTTCTTCACCTCAAAGACGCGTGCAAGCTCACAAACGCGCCTAACGTTTCCGCTACGGATCTTGACTTCCTGCAATGTGTCATGGGATTCAACGAGACACACCAACATGGAGGCAAAAAACCGAAAAAAAATAATGTAAGAGCAAGAAAAACTGAGGAATAACAGTAGCTCTAGCTCACCGACTTATCTTTACGTCGTCGCCGCATCTTCACCCACTCGTCTTTCCCCTAAACTGTTCGTGCTGTCATTTTTTCGCTCACTTGGCGACATCACTTATATCTATGTGTGTTTTCATCTTGTTTTCCCTCCCTCTAGATTTGCTTTTGCGATTCTATTTGCTACTTTGTTATCCACCATATAACAATATCGATTAGGCGCTCAACAAATTGGAAAGGCTTTCCAGCATGTGTTGCAACAAGCAAGCAGATGTTTCAAGGGAACGCACAAGTAAAAAGCGAGAAACTGTACTAAAGGCAGAGAGCGGCAGCCGTTCGTTCGCGAGCTGACGTTTACTTAAGCCACATTGGCGGTACACAGGACAATATGGTTCCAGCGCAGCGGTCACCTAGACAGAGATTCGGTACATATAATACCAGGAAAAGGGATCGTTTCCTATTGCGATATTTTTGCAATATAGGCTATGCCTCACATGTTTTTAACACGAAGGTGTTTTATGCCGAGTCCACCAAGAAATCAGTGGCGTACTTCCGTAACGGAAGTGGATCTCTGGAAAAATGAACATACACTCACAATGAAAAAATTCCACCCAGTCGGACTCGAGCCCACCTTCACCCGGGATTTGACGAGAGGAGCTGGAAGCTCTGTCGATACACCATAAAGATACACCACCGCAACATTTCTCATATGGGGAACATTTCTCATGTGGGACTTATACCGTTCTCTACAGCGCTTTACAAGTTGCATTTAATTGTCGTCCGAATAAAGCAAAGGTGTGTAGCACAGTGAACTATAGCGTTGAACAAGCAAAGTTAGTGTTAAATTAAGATCGCCTCCCTTATACTGCACTCTTGATACGCTTAGGTTCGCTGCGGTGGTACTGCCATCTAGGAATCATAGATAGAGCGAAGCAGATTGTTATGCTAATTCGCGCCGGTAGTCAGCGCTTCGGTAGTCTCCGCTCTTCGACCACCGCGGAAGTTAGGGGCGTGGTGGCGTCGTGAAGGGGCATGCGTTCCTCGGGCGACGTACGAATGCGGCCGTTACAGAGTTTTCCTCACGAGGCCAGGTGTGTTGAATTGCGACGCGCACTGCTCCAGGAATGCAAGAGCGGCTGTTCACAAGCAAATGATTGGCCTTTCGCTGCAGTGGGCTGTGTTTTCACAAAACGATCCCCTGACAACACGTTCGGTTTCCCTTGCAAGGTGTCACCGTTTGCGGACGCTCCTTGTCTATGGCAGGTTTGCACAGGGCTCTAGCGCGTGCAATTCAGTGTTTCCGGAGCAATGCGAGTCGCTCGAGAACTTTTCCTCGTGTACAAATGTCGAGAATCCCTGTGCTGTGTCGAGGTGCCGCTGATGTCTGCATGTAAGGTGTTCACGTGTTCGCAGTGCCCTAGCCATCTCCCGCCCGTCGATTCGCCAGATTGCCGCTTATGCACCCCACAACTTCGCGAAGGCAGATTTCACTTTCGTGTTGTACCGATTCCTATGACAGGGGGATCAACGACATTTTTTATGTGCTTCCACCATTTTATTAGTGTACGTGTCCTAACAGAATGCGAAAAGTTGTGAGTTCGTGTCCCCTTGTTGCAGCTGCGCTGCCTTTAAGCACTATATGGCTCAATTTGGGACACGAATCAAGGATTTACTGTTTGTGGGGAAGGTCAAACCAACTTACTCTAGGAAACAACGTTCCTCCCTAAGCTTGCTGGCGTTCCTTTCTAGAAAACGTGTCAATATTTAATTACAGCTGGACTATATCTTCATATTACCTGTGTACGCGTCAAGGTTGCGTCGGAGATTGATATGTACATATGCGGACATATGTTATTTGCATGCTAGAATTGATGTCGGTACTTGGTCACCGAAGGAACTTTTCTTTGTTACTTTTGAACGCAAGATAACCGTTATTTCTCAACGAACAATTGTTATTCTGAGCAGTCACTGCAACAACTCTGACCTTCTTGCAATAATTCAAAGCTGGGATGGTAATATAAGACGCATGACGCTACCAGTCTTTGAACTTTGCGCTCTTTCTGGCTTAACTAACCTCGTGTTGAGAGTGACAAATTTCGAATTCTGCGCACGGCAACAACTGTTAAGGGGGTTCACCGGTGAAGATTACTCATTGTCGTGATGACAAACGGGATAAGTGTAACTGATACGTCCCAGTTATCTCACCTACATAATAAGCGATTAACTTTACACGGAATGTCTGGTAAGTATTCCATAGTTCAGCTAGTAAGCGTCGTCCATTGAACTGCTTATTACCGCAACAGATATATCAGCATCGAAAGTATGCGCTAAGGAACGGTCAGTTACGCGTACTAAGCTAACAAGGAAAAGATGCGTACACTCGAGATGCTCATCTCTGCAGCTACTGTGTGAACTCTGACATCAGTAACGAAGTGCTGAGTGCAGGCGCATTAAAAACAACAGCGTACAGCACTATAACAATGACGCAAATCTTATGACATATTACTTGGTGTTGAGATCAATGTCAACGTACGACGTTATTGGTAAGCATAAAAGCGGGCGACTGATGGAGCGACCGTTGCCAAACGCAGCTTCGCATATTTTAACAAAACTACTCAACCTGCGCACGTAAACACTGCGTCTTAATGTAACTTATTTGGATCAAATAAATGTGTCGTCGAGAGTGGCACAAAGCCTGCATACTATTTGTTGAGGAACTAAAGATAGAAGTTGGAGATGTTTATATCGCAAGATGAGTGGACATAACGAAATTACGCAAAAATATAGCGTAATGTGAATGTATGTGTCTCAAGGGGCCTTATATATAGCTTCCGCCTTCTGCGATACGCTGGAGAATGTCAAGAGCTAGCTTATGGAGGACGCTAATAGACACGCCAAATGCACGTATGGCGCGAACTTCAACAAACGGCTTTATCGAAAGCATGGTATCGTCGGTAGGCATATGTAATGTTCATTAACAAGGAAATATCTCCGCCCGCGCATCGCACTGCCAAAGGCATTATGTTTCCAAAAGATTTCAGAGTTAGCGCGACATCCTTGCTCATTCATAATGACCATACGTTAATGTGTGTATTTTCCAAGGCTGCGAATAAATTAATTACTTGAAGTTAACTATCGTATGTTTCCACTTAGTCCATACATGCCATCTGTTGCACTTCAAAATATGACTCAACACGATGCGCCCCTCGCACTCTAAAGGTAATCTTCTCAGCCTCATGCGCCGCATGGAAGGAGCATTATTAGGTAGTTATAAAAGAGTGACCAGCAAGTAAGTTAGGGCCACCTTATTGTGCCCTTACTGCGCAAATCTTGCCATTAATGTCACGGCGAGTTACAGCGCTCTCATCGTTGCGGGCACCGCGTCGTGACGGGACTGGTTACACATCTGTACTGCAGCGGGCATCAAGCTGGAGAAATGTAAAATACTTAAAGAGGCGTCTGTTACTTGAGCTTTTTTCCCCACAAGATACGAACTTGCTACCATACCGACAAGCTAAAGCAATCGTAGAAAACACCGCAGCCAGGCAACGAGTTTTGCCTCGTTAAACGCCAGGGTAAAAGACCGTCCTCTCAATATTTGATTAGTCCACGCGTTCCGATGGACCTCCGCACGCTTTAATGCACCTGTGCAAACGAAATGCTTTTGCTGTGCGGCTGCTGTGTAGTGTCGATGACCTCTCGTTCTTCGGTTCAAGGTACTTTCTGGAAGCCTCTGGAAAAATGCCTCCCGGCAATGCGACGCCGTTTGTACTGCGTTTTTCTCGTGACCTGGTCGGCGCACGGCTAGTCTGGAAAGTAAACAAGCACGCACAAAAATCCGCATAGGCTGCACCGACCCCATAAAACAACGTGGCCTGGCACAAAAATGACCGCGGGGGAGGGGGGGTGCTGAACTGTCCACAACTCTGCGACACCGCCCTTGATTGCCTGTGTGTGTACGTGTGCGTGCGTGTCCATTCCTGTGCGGTTTTTTTTCCCTACTTTCTGCGGCAGTCTGTTGCGTTAGTCTCCACTGTACAGTAAGCAGCCGTGTTTACTGAATGTAACGCCGTGCTTTAACTGCATAAGCGTAGAATACCTTGGGACTGTGGTCTAGTTCGTTTGCGACGTGCAGCGCTACAGTATTGCTGCGCTTCCAGAGTTGCACGGGCTCGTTCGGTCGCTTGCAATGAGCTAGATTATGAAAGTCTACTGCCGCACAAGGTAGCATGAACCGAAACAAATGCAGAAAAGGGAAAACGCCGCTGCTGCTACGGCCCTTTTCAACCCTATTGGTCACTTATAAAGAGGGAAATACTCAATTTGGTTGCTCTGAAAGGTTGGAGGATACAGCTTGTGACAGCTCGACAGTAAATAATGCCCTCCATACCATCGCGTATTTTCCAGGGCCTCTTATTGATAGTCCCAGATCACGACTCTGAAAGCTGGCACCACAAGCAAAATTTGCGAAGCATGAGCAGCGTAGCCGCTAACACATGCTGACGATTGAGTGAATCAATCTCGCCCTGTGTGCATGATTTCTTAACGTCTGGTATACAGGACACTTGAGTTCTATGCGTACTTTTAAGCACTCAAGGGCATCTTACTGTTCGTACTGCCGCGTACAGAAGCTGTCAGGCGCGAGCTGTTAATTTTGGTGCCAATGTTCGTTAGCGCATGATGTACCAGTAAGCTTTCGTGCTCTATTTACATGTTAACAGTAATTTATTGATTGATTTCAGGGGTATTACGTCCCAAAACAACGCTATGATTATGAGGGACGTTGTAGTGGAGGTCTCCAGAAATTACGAGCACCTGGGGTTCTTTAACGTGCTCTCAAATCGCGCAGCACACGGGCCTCAACATTTCGCCTTCATCGAAATGCAGGAGCCGCGGTCGGGATTCGATCCCGCGACCTTCGGATCAGCAGCCGAGTGCCATAATCACTAATCCACTGTGGCGGGGCAAATGTTAACAGTAGAGAACCATGATATATAACTGCGAATACAAAGGGTATGTCGTCAGACATCATTAAATTTTGGGTTTTGGTAATTGCAGTTTCTAACTTGTCCGGAACAATAATTGCAGTTCCTAACTTGTCCGGAACAATCTGAGAGCTTTCCCTGGCACCCAGGAAGAACAGAAAAGGGAGAGAGAAAGGCTCCACAATGAATCCCTTAGATGTCCACCTTGCAGCATGTCTGTAATTTTGTATGGAAGTGACGAGACACATCGCAGACACAAAACACACACATAAATACAACAACGACAGTATGATGATTAATGCCCCTGACTATACCAAACACACTGGTCAAAGTTGTGTTTTCTCTCTGGAATTGACAGGCACTGCGCGATATTGCGGCACCATCGGCAGCAGACCTGATCGATAGCGTGCACTTACAGCAGCTCGTAATTGTCTCAACCGATTTAGCCAGAAACTCCATCACTCTCTAACCATGCGTTTTGCCTGACCATTATCATCGTTGTTCCAACGAAAAGACAGTGAATCTTAACGTCGCTGTTTCCCTAAATCATTCAGCTAGTTTAGATATATTTTTTTGTCTCTTTCAGCAAAAAAATTTCATAGCTTTCCCAATGCATAATGGCTTTGAAAGCATAATGGCTTTGAAAGAGCTATTTTCAGAAGGGTGAATAACCGGGCCAGTTGGTAAAAATTCATGGCGATAAACGCGCAAACACACACTGGACTAAGTAAGGAAACACAGATGAGCTCAGACTGAAACTGAAGTTTATTGAAACAGTATATATGTACTGCGTGTACATAAAGGAGAGAAAGGTAACCTACGATAAGCAGACAACATAAAGAATGAATGTGCCTATTCATTCTTTATCTGCTGCTGCAGCAGCAGCATGCAATATACATAACCATCATCAAATGTCAGGATTCTTCCGGTGTAACCGTAGTAGACGCGCTAATAGGTAACTTACTCCACAGGCTCACCGATGAGTCCTTTGTTTTATTCAGAAGTGTGTTTCTTTTTTCTTTCACTTGACATAAACGCCAGCATCAGCGATGTCTGTTTTATACAATGGCATGCCCACTTTGATGGTTCCTGCTTTCTTTCTTTTTTTTTTACGTTTTGCACAAAGAAGCCACGGCTGATAGTAATGCTTAGCAATACAACGCCAGTTATACAGTGTCTGTATCTCAGGCCGTTGCTGCATACACTTTAACTGACACCAATTAGCTCTAGAGTATAATTTTTTCCACACAGCTGCTTTGCATAAAACTGAGGCCAACGCTTTGTCTCTGACAATTTCACAACTGCCTTGGAGTTTTGAGAGTAATTACGGTTATTGTGCGTAGAACGAGAGTACGAAAGCTCGTACCCAAGAGACAAGGACCACTCATTGTTTTCGAAAAGAACCTCTGTTTTCACTGAGACGGAACGAACAAAAGCACTTAAGGTTAGAGTTGGCTAGAAAACGCTACCACTATGCGAGCATGCTGCGAAACCAAGAACTGCGTAAAAAATTGCCTCGCAAGGGACGTGGCAGCCAAATACATTAGGGTTTCTCAAGAGGGCGGGGGAGAAAGCAGACAGTGGTGTGCTATCATGCATGTGCTTTCACAAGAACGACCAAGAATCAAAATCATCCTTGTAATTAACATGGTAATTAAGTCATGCATCTGTTGCAGGAAAATCTTATTACCGGTTCCGGCTAAGGAAAGGAAGCCATTCCATTCTTTGCGTTATAGTGTCTTTATTCACACTCACTACGAGACATCGGCCAAGCATATAGGATGGATAAGGAAATAAATATTCATTGTTTTATGGTTGCTTGGAGAGATTACAGTCCTTGCTGAATGCAGATAGGTCCCAGCTACAACCCCGATGACTGTTACTACAACGGACGTAGCGGATATTTGGAGCGATGAAACCAAGTTTCAGGAAGTGAAATCCCGTTGCAGAAGCAGACATAACGTAAAATATTGTTTAAAAGCCACCTTATTTGCATTTCGTACCTAGAAACATGGCATATTTCTTACTTAGCATACTTACTAGCTTGCTGGGTGTGTTAGGGACCTGTAGTTCACGTACGTTCCTTTACCGCTTAGTGCGTTATTAGGGCAGCCTATTATCTCAAAAAAGAGGGTGTTCTGGGCTAGGAGGATGGCATTATGCGGCAGACTATTGAAATTGCGGTCGCTTAGCGCGAACAAGTACAAGAGTAGGGGTCAACGTGAACACGAACGTTCTATTTTACGTACATTTCTGTTACACCAAAAAGCTCCGTAGGCTGTGGCATGCACAGCATACCGAAAAAATACAAACGCGCAGCATCCGTGTAGTCACAGTCAGCAATCAAATAACCGTCTCTCTGGACGCCATCGATGTGCCACTAGTACATGACGAACCTCGTGCTTTGATGCGAACAGCATATACAATTTCTCGAGTGGCGGTGTGTCCTTGCTTTTTTTTTTCCCCAGAATCCGACATTTATCCAGCCGTAGATCGCACTTATGCGAACTTTAGTGGGCCGGAAAATATGCTTCAACTTGACCTTTCAAAGATGGCTTATGTTCCCGTGCATGCCCGTTAACGCATCTTCTCGTCAGGCTGACACACGGCTTGCCTCAAGGTACTAGAAACTCATTTACCTGCTGGCGCTAAGTGGGCCTCACGAATGAGAGCTCTGATGAATAGCTCCCATTGAAGGGAGCATGTTCACACGGAAGCGGAACGTCGGCGAGGGAACGTTCGCTGTACCTGTATAACGTTTGTTGTGAGAAACCTTGTGCAAAATAGGATGTCAACAAACACGGCTGTTGTGACGTTTTATATGCGTGTACATTGATTGTTTGCACGCTTCCAGCGAAAGAAGCATGTTCATAACGGTGCGCGCTACCGCAATTCATTATCCAGCGCACTGCTTCTCTCTTTAAAACAAAAGTTGCCTCATTAAGTCGATATGTCGAATTGCGGAATGAATTAAGTAAGAAGCTTGTCAAGCAAAAATAAACGATCCCACGGGCACATTTGCTGAATAAAGTTCTTTTAGTCACTTTCTTTCACAGACTTCCCAAGTTGGCGGGTTCTTCGAGTTTATTAAAATACGAATGAAGCAAAGCAGCGTGAAAAAGGGGATAAGGGGGATATCCGTAGTCCACCAACATTCAATTTTTCTTGTTTCGCTTTAATTCTTCTAGGACTTGAACACGTTAAATAAAAGAGGTAAAAACACTCCAACCATTTTTGGTTTCATGTCAACCTCCCGCTTCAGTATTACTGCTGCAATTGTGAATATAGAGACATTTTCTTTTTTAAAATTGATGGTGTTATATAAAAATTATGCTTGGCTCTTTTATCACAAACATCAATGGCCAGCAGAGCCCAGGGGACTTAGCAAAGCGGCTTCTTCTTCGAAGGTTCTGAGAGTTGTCGCTTTCTCTATCTCTCAGTTGATCTTTCTGTGGATTATACCAAGCAGCACCACCTAGTTGTAGGTGGCGTTGTACCAAGTCGCGTTATCTCTCTTCTTCTATCTCTGTGTATTTCCTTCTTTCTCTCCCGCCCTCTGTTTCTTGTTCTGTCGCCCATAGCAAGTCGCGTTATCTCTCTTTCTCTATCTCTGTGTATCTCTTTCTCTCTCTCGGTTTACCTTTCTGTCGTCCACAGCAAGAAACCCGTGTGCTCTGCGATGTCAGTGCACGTTAAAGAACGTGCACAGACTCGCACAGCACACGTCAAAATTTCCGGAGACCTCCACCACGGCGTCTCTCATAATCAGAGATGGTTTTGGGACGTTAAACCCCATAAATCAAATTAAATCAAATTATCAGTTAGTGCAAAGGCTCTTGCTTGCCTAGAAGTTCGAAATGTCCCATCCGATCAAAAAGGCCAAATTTCTCAGCTTTCATTTTTCTTCCTCTGCGAAGCCACGTTTCGCTGTAGTTTAAAGCACTCCAGGCCTCTGTTTCGCGATTTCTCCCTTTTTTAGCGCAGACTGATGATTGTTTCCGGTAAGAAACAACTTAATTTAGCTGTATTTACCGGCACTCCATTGCCTGTATATTTCTTTGTCTATACGCCCCTTCCTGAAAAATATTGCAAAGCTTCACGTTGCTCATGATTTTATGAAGACACAACGTAAGGATCTCTGATCCCGAAAATTTTCGAGAAGCCCCTCTTAATTAAATAGCGTTACACAAGACAGCCTCTGGCCTTTGCTGCTGATGTGGACAAAAAATAAAGGTCGTTGATTGCGCAGACTGCGTAATAAGTGGCATGGGTGGGACCATTCTTGCAGCGATACCACATTGCAGTATGCTATGTGTGTTTCCATTATTATCTTTTAAATATTTTCTTTTAATAATTCCGCAGTATTGCAGATAGATCAATGTTGTTCCTTTCTTCATGAATTTTCGAAGCTAGAAGCAATAGCTTTTCTACTGCACCGATATTTCTGAACAATTAGGCCGTTATTCCTGCTGGTTACAATAATGCCCTTACAGCAGATGAGGAATGAGCTTTGTTTTCTTTACCTTTTACTTTTTGAAACTGCGGAGTGGAAATCTGGAGACTGCGGTGCGTGCCAGCGACAAGCATTCTATCTGTAAATCTGGATAACGCGAGCACTATTTGCGATTCATTTAAGTATTAGAGCAGCGAGAGACTGCGACGTCAGCGATAAGAAAGGGACGAGCATAAGCGATGGCAGCGAGGCTGATCAAAGGCACAACTGGCTTGCTGCTCTGCGCATGGGAACGGGGACAAAACAAAGAAATAAAGAACAAAAGCTGCCCCTTGCCTGAAAGTGCATATTTGCACCGCGGTTTGTTGAATGGTGTGACCACAAGAGAAACAGAATTACGTCTGCAAAAGCGCTGACGTTTATTTACGCACTTCGCATGTAGTGATAATACAACGCCCTGCTCAATATTAAGAATAGTAGACCTGAAGCTCACGAACTCATGTAGGCCGCAGTGAATAACTGTAAGTGATAAACTCGCGATCTCATCCATTATTTCTTACACTAATCACATGAAGAGTACATGCCGCTAAAATAATTTTCATGTTTGTATTGAATTTTCTTATGAAAGCAAACCATATTGATATATGTGAAAAGAAATGGCCAATAATAAAAGGCTAAGCGTGGGAAATAAATGTTCTACAAGCCTAAGATGTGCGGAGATTATTTTACGTGCGCTTTTCTCACTTTTCCAAAAGGAATAGCGTTCAGTAGACGTGCTAGGCTCTCTATTATGGTTTGACAATTTTGCGCTGTCAAGGTCTGAGACGCACCGAAGCAGTCACCAGGAAGAAGTAATGAATGATGGTAATATGCTTCAGTGAAGTTTTCAGTGTTTTTATAGATTCGCGCTCGCGAGATGGAGATAGCGAGTGGGAACTAATTATAGTCAGCTATGGTTAATGTACTCGAAATAAAGTGTCAGATTACACCGTGTTTCACGTAAAGAATAAATATGTTCGCTTTATTAAAATGGAAGACACGCCGTTGCCACACCACGAGGATTCTGGCGGATTATTATCTTTAACGTTTTCTCATATTGGGTATGTAGTGGAAGCATCGGTCTTTATCTCAGTAATATTTGGCACCTACCTGCGATGCAAATGGTGAGATCGGTTGACATCAGCATATGGGTTAAAAGTTAACGCGAAGTCTCTTGGTTTTCCATAACTGATAGAAGAAATTGCACTTCGCGAAGCTTGCAAAATAGGCCCGTGTACTGTGCGATGTCATGAAGAACCGCAGGAGCTCGAAATTTCCGGAGCCCTCCACTACGGCGTGTCTAATAATCATAGCGTGGTTTTGCGACGTCAAAATGTAGAAACGAATCATCAATAAAGCTTGAAGAATATGAGTTCACTGAAAACACCACTGTGCCGCTCTCAAGGGGCGGTCGGGCTATTCTAGTCAGACGCCTTAACTGTGAGCTTCAACTTTACGGTTCAAATAACTCTACAGAATGATTTAAAGCTATGGTGTTCCTTAATGAGTAATTAAGCCAACCACTGCGGCGAGCGATTTAGCCTGCGTGCTCACGTTTATCAGCTCAATCCTGTCGTCGCAAAGCTACGTCAGTGAATCATGTGAAAACAACAAAAGGTGCATCTGTGCGCTGCCAGCTGTCTCTAAATCCTGAATCAGTTAGCGAAGCAAAATTAAAAAAAAAATGAAACATAAATGACAGAGACATTGCGCAGATAGCCGCTAGGATTTGTCTAAGTGTGCTATACGCATCACCATCATTAGCATCATTGCCACCATCATAATCCCGTGTATGCCCACTGCAGGGCAAATAATGCCTTTCCCACAGATCTCCAATTATTGCGGTCCTGTGCTAAATGCGAACAGTTATATCTCAAGTTTCTTGATCTCGTTTGATCTTATATGCCCACCTAACTATTATGCGGGAGCGTTTTCTACTAATCACCTGCTCTTTCGCTTAGTATTCCCGCAAATGAAGCTATTATAGCGCCAGCAACAGCAGCGACAACGGCGTAACGTGCACTGGCGCAGGTGCCGTCGCTTGCCTTGTCCCAGCCGTTTCAGCTTTATGGCTTCATTTTTTATACAGCTAACCAAGTAGCCGAAAAATCCGTGCGTTTAGTTTTCCGGGCGTTACTTTCTTTTATATCTTGCCATTTCTCTTTCATCTGTGGTGAGTGTACGTGCCGCACAATCAAAATGGTTTGCTAAAGCATGCTTTTGGCTGCGGTACATGTACCTGGTTCAGTAGTCCGCAATTTTAAACGCATTCACTGTTCCATTCCATTATTACGCGAGATTGTAAGCCACGTATTCTGTGCTGTACAGCCCGAGATATTTCTCTTGAGAACTACGTTCGTTAAATTGCAGGCCTTCGCGCGTTACGCAAGGTATGGCCTGGGAGCATTGATTTTGCATTATCCTCGTTATTCTCAGGCCGCCTGCGGCTGTGCCGCTACGTTTTGCAGTGGAAATCAGTGGCTCATTGCTATTCAAGGGAGGACCTTTGCGTTAAGAAATTATTGCTCCCCAGGGACAGTCAAGCGACGATATTCTCTGCAGGTTCACATATGATTGCACGGAGAAGAGATTTTTCTCCCTGTATCCTTACCCAAGTCACCCATGCAGCAGACTTATGCATGGCGACTATTCCTATAGCGACCCCTTGGCGATAGTACAGAAAATCTGTTTCTTTTATTCTTTTTTTTTTGCGCATGTCATAATAAAGCATCGGTATTCCCGAGAAACAGACTTGAAGGGAATCATGAGGGGACATAGTCGTAATGTCAATGAAAACCAGCATTCATCAGCTTAGGGTGGACATGCTTTTACCGCACCATATTGAATTTTGTCATATTTGAGAACGTAGTGCCTGGCTATATATAACAATTCTTGGCTCGCAGGAACACTTTCATCAAAGGTTCTGGTGTTCAAGCTGGAGCTTATTTATTTATTTATTTATTTATTTATTTATTTATTTATTTAGTTAGTTAGTTAGTTAGTTAGTTAGTTAGTTAGTTAGTTAGTCGCTCTGCTAATATATTTCTTGTTTTTCCTGAAGCTCCTCTTATGCTTTTGTGTTTGCTTTAGTGCGCGCTGAGTATCTTTGAGGGTTTTATTCAACAGCATGGGGATTCTTTCTTCTTTCGTGTAGGCACGATTAAAGGAAACTGAAGGGAAGGAAGGTAGTAAATAAATGTCAGAAGTATACACGACTCTAGGGATGGAAGCTTCAATATTAATGTACATTTGCAATGGCCAGGGCAATGTTTGCGTGAAGCCTATCGGCATTTTCTTGAGAAGTAAAGTCTGCGAGTGCGGTTACCGAATCCAGATTTCGATGAAGTTTTCATAGAGGTGTTCAGAGCATATATTGAGTTCCTTAGAAGGTTTTCCACGAAAGTTATTGTGGTCTCGTGCGCCGCTGGTCAAGCTTTAGTTTAAAGCAAAGAGGGCGTCCCACTTATGGTCCTGTTTGTGTGTTTTTACTTTATTTTGTCTGCCTTTATTCGTCTTCTCTTCCTTTCCCGTTCCATTTTTCACTTCATCTATCTATTCCCTCCTCCTGAAAGAGTGGGTAGGCTTTGTGCCCCACTCGGTGGAAGTTGCCAGCTTGTTTCTTCCTTCTTTCCTTTGTAATAATAATAATAATAATAATAATAATAATAATAATAATAATAATAATAATAATAATAAAGCAAGGAGAACTTCCTGACGGATCAGATCGCAGGGATAGTTTAGATGAAAGAAAGAAGGGACCATGATGTTTAGGGTCAACTATCTTTCTACACTGACATACCTACCACGGTAGTCAGACAAAGATACGTTTATACCGAGCTATGCAGTTTGAGGCCGAAGTGGTTAAGACAACTACTAGCCACAAATGTATGCTATAGATGGTCCGCTGCCTACTGTACCGCAATATCGGGCAGTGCCTGCCAGTTTGAATAGACACATAACATGATACTGACATGCCTGTTCGGTACATTCGGGAACATTATTCATCATCTGGTCGACAGTGAGTGCACCTGTGTATTGTGTGTCTGTGATGAAGTACATTGTGCATTACTGATCACATTCGTATAATGTATAGACCCGACACAATATGCATCTCTAGAGGACTCAGTAGGGATCACTTCTGTCTCCATTTCTCGAGTTGCTGGATGCCCGAAAACATGCCGACAATATGATGACAGAAAAAAGTTAGAAACTACAAGCACCAAATCATTAATTCAGCTAGTTTAGGAAAACTATTTTTCATATTCGTATTCATTCACGATAAATCTTCTTTCCCATATGACAACGTTAATATACCAATGGCCATTCCATTAAGTGACAGCGAAAACTAACGTCTAAATTAATAGGTGGAGCCCGACAGATTAAGTACTTGTCGTTATAAACAATAAGAACACTTACGAATTTTTTTTTTATTCGGAATGTTGCCCCTTGGCATAAAATTTACATAAGGAATTTTGAATTGTCGTTATTACTAAAGTTACATGTACAGGAGTCACTGAGAGATAAGAAGTTAAATTTGGCAATGATTTTTCGAGGCTGTTCAAATTCATAAGCAGCCACGTTGTCACCAGTTGACAATTTCAGCCTGTGCGCCAGCTTTCAGAGCCACAATCTGACTCTTTGTAGGACCCCTGCAACAAGCGAAATGACAAGCAGGGCAGGATTTATTGTTGGCTGTCGTATACATTTACAGCTATCCGGTTCATCACTTTCCTCCGTATATAGTGCGTTTTTTTAGACAACACAAGGGCCGTATTCACAGAAGCGACTTACGCTAAGAATAATCGCGGGAGAATACCTTAAGTACTCCTCGGTGCTGTAGTGGTCATGGCTCTTAACTGCTGACCCGAGCAACGCAGGTTCGACCCCGCATGCGGCGGTCGCAGTTTAGAGGCAAAAATGCTAGAGTTCTATGTACTGTGCATTTTCGGTGCACGCTGAAGAACCCGAGGGGGTCAAAATTCCCGGAGCCATCCACTACGGCGTCTCTTATAATCATATCGTTGTTTTGGGGCATAAAACACCAGAAATCAATCAAGCATCTTCAGGGCAAGTCTTCTTTCAAAAAACATTGGCTTGAACGACGCTCCTTGTTCAAGAATTCTCATCGCTTCAATCCTCCGTCTTCCTCTGGACCTCCGAGCTGTTTGAATTAATATGAGCTTCTACACCAATCAAAACACGATTCAGTCCCTTACTACGTGGTCATTATGAATGATCTCTAACAGGCACTCACAAAGGAATTTGGAGCTTTACTCTTGAGCCACAAGCATTTTGCCATGCTACAATGATCAATTATAGCCTGTTTACTATTGGCGCAGCCGAACATCACTATAATAATTTGACAAAGGTGCGCAATTGTATATTGCTTATTGCTCATGTAAGGCGTGTGCCTCTATAAGTTTTCTTTTTGCCCCTGCTACCACCAAATTCGCCATTCACGAAAGAGTCACATGATGATTTCCAATGCTACGACTGTAAACTTTTCCCATACGCGGTTTTCGCTTTCAGAGAGGCACAGACTTGGCTGGCCGTCGTATAAAAGTAACGGGTTTAGCAGAATGTCTATCATGTCGTTTCTTACATTATTTAAACAATTTTCAAGAGGCCGTCACGATATGGTAGCTGTTGTTGTTTTGTGGGGTTTAACGTCCCAAAACCAGTTCTGATTATGAGAGACGCCGTAGTGGAGGTCTCCGGAAATTTCGACCACCTGCAGCGAAAAGCTGCAGCACTGAATACCATGTACTAGCACAATTATCAACGGAAGTTCACGACAATCTCTCAACAAACGTGAAAAAAAAAAGAAGCACCTGAAATTCAGGAACGACGACTTGACAAAATGCACAGAAACAGAAGCTTAATTATTGTCACATCAGCCAGTATCAAAATTTTTTTAACTAAACAACTGAATCGGTTTTGGATGTGTAGTTGCTTCCTAAATGGTTTCCAGCTTATTATAGAAGAGAAGACGCTTGAGCACACAGCTTTCACAATCAAATCACCAAAATACGCGCTCATACGTTGACTAATGGCTTTCTTTCTATTCCGAACCCGCAACTCGTAATCGCTAGTGGGGCATACCAAGTTTAGAAATGGGCACACAGTACCGCATATCCACCTCACTAGTTGAGTAAAATGCAGCAGCTTTAATAGTCTGTAGATTTGAAATTCAAGCGTCGAAGAAAGTCTTGGGGGTAAAGGGGGTAGGGCTGTAAAAAAGGCGTTCTTGCACTACCTCAAGAGCCGACGGAACATTGCACAAGTCATTGTATGCCCCGCTGTCTAGTACTGCTATGTTTACTTCTAGATATAAAGAAAGCCCATAATATGTTTCGACTCGTTCCAAAATTTCCTGGCAGATACCAAGTCTGGTCATCGTTATTCTCTCAGCTTCGACTATACGCATGAGAATTGGGGAGAGCATTTACTCGGCGCACGTACACACACACACACACACACACACACACACACACACACACACACACACACACACACACACACACACACACACACACACACTCTCTCTCTCTCTCTATCTCTCTCAAAGCATGGGCTCGTTGCGTCGCAGAGGCGCAGGCACTTCATGCAGCGCCCGCGGCCATTTATGTTTCCTTTGATAAAGTTGCAACTTGTCAGCTCTCGTGTGTCCCAATCCTCATACGTATACGTGTTCCTTCACAGAATAAACGTTTTGCTGACAAGTTCCAGAGAAACGGGCAGCATAAGTAGCGCCTCGTTGCCTGCAGGCATTTTCCAAAGCGCTGCAACAAATCACCTCGGACGGAAAAGCGAGAAGTCGGCAGCGTTACACAACAGTCGGATAGCGCAAGCATAGCATTCGCAGAGATGCAGTCAACCACGTGGAGCTACATTGGAGAGCGCGGATTAATCAAATATTGAAAGGAAGTTCCCTGCCTCAGGCGGTGTTCGGACTGCGGTCTTACGAATGGCTGAATGCTTTGGCTTGTCAGCCATGGAGTATGGTCCCAGTGTGAAAAATAGAAAAAATAAAAGTTGATGACGCCCATTTTGTTACGTTGATGCATAAGTACCTCTCAAACACAGACTTAACAAGTGTGACGCCTGTGGCAATGCTTGGGCACGAATTGGTTACGACATTGATGTTGATGCTGTTTCACAATTATATGGCGATGGAGTGCTCTCTGCTTTTTCCTATATTGCGGTCGCTCCTGCCTTGAGGCAGGGGAGAGGGTATTCTGATGGCTGAGAGCGTGCTCTTACACCAAGAACATTCAAAGGTAACAGAGTACACGAATGGGGTAAGTGGACATACGCAAGACCTAACTGGAAGCGGTGGAAAATACATACGCGCTCATAAGATACGCCGGAGGAAAGATGTCATGCATGCTGAGGAAATACTTGGAAAACTTTATGGTTTTGCCAGTTGAGTGCGTGTACAGACGTTTTCACCTCTTTCGATTGATTAATTTGTGGGGTTTAACGTCTCAATACCAGCTCTGATTATGAGGGACGCCGTAGGGGAGAGCTCCGGAAATTTTGACCACCTGGGGTTCTTTAGCATGCACTGACATCGCGCAGTACATGGGCCTCAAGATTTCCTCGTCAATGTGACACATATGTGAGCCTACGCGTATACTACATTTTGCGACGAGTTCCGAGCAATGTTTTGCTCTTGGCGCTTTGGCAAAATGAACGCGCGACCGCTCGGCTACAGAAGCGCAAGCGGCGAGGTGTTTATACGTATAGCTTGAAACTGGCACCATGCTAGAATCTCGGCGCTGCCTTCCGTCAAGGAGGTCCGTGTTTACACATAGCTTACGGGTTGGCACCATGCTCGCGTAGCATTGTTCGCATATGTCGGCCAGAATGTTTCTTCTGCGTAGCAGCTCGTAGATCGGACCGCGACGCAAGAGCTACGGCGCATGGCTAGTCGCGCTGACCGAAAAGCGCACTTACATGCGTGTCCGAACTACGCATGCAGGGAGAATCAAGCTGCACGTTAGTCACGCTGCAGCTCAACGCTTGGCAGGAGACCGCAGTTCGGTGGCACAAAGCGGAATCGTACCGACCTTAAAGCTGCGTCTTACTCCGTATAGTAATCTGTGTGTTCCTTTCGCATGCACTGCTTCGCCATTCTGGTGAAACTGTGGCATTTTCGACTCCGTAGTAAATAAAATCGAGAGAGCAAACAAAGCGTAAAGCACAACGAGTGCGTGATGAAGGCTCGGCGTGACTTGCAGGCTGTTACACCTTCAAGCTGGTCGGCTAGATATCTGCTACTACGAGAAAATGTAATATGTACCGCAATGTGCAGTCAATACCCACCAGCTAACAAGCTAATAGCCCTTTAGGGGCTTTCACGGTTTTGACAGGGGTGTTCGCGAGACATAACGGCCTGCGTGCTGGAACACATGCTGCGAAGGCTTTCCATTACGTTGAGCAGCTAATCGATATCGTTACACCACTGATAACGATGCAGCAAAAAGAACGCAAACAAGAGAAATAAAAAAAGCCGAGGATGGGTTAGGTCAAAAATAAAGCCTCCGAATGAATGAAGGAGTGAAAAGACAAAATGCGCAGGGGGTAAGCGAGCGGAAGGACACGCGACGACGTACAGACAACTCGGTTGACGAGTGAATTTTATATGTTGTAGCTGTTCTTGCGTTGTTTTTTTTATTTCTTTGCCTTTTTGATAGGTGTGCTTCTTGGCATCTCGTGACACATTGCCGGAAGTCACAGTGGCATGATCCATAGCGGAAAAGTCAGGCCTGCATTTGAGAGCTACCGCGTCTCTTTCAGCCAGTAATGTACAATAAAAAAAAAACAATACGACAGGAAGCTGAGGAAGTCAGAAAAGATGGAAGAATAATGAAGATGAAAGGAACTGTTGAATCAGAGAGTTGCTCTGACACGCAAAGGGTTTGTACAGTCTTTTATTGGCATGAAAGGTGCACCATAAGAGAAACTACGAATATGTACACGGAAAGACAGGGAAAAAAAAACACATACTAGCTCTCGAGAAATGAGAAGAAATCCTCGTGTTTGACTTTTGCGAAAAGACGGCATAAGGTTCTGAGTGGCAGCGAAAAAGGTAGCAGCATTAGAGCAATGGAAGGTCGATGAGCAAAAAATGAACGAACCGTTGCAGCGTTTGTAAGTAATGGTGAAAATTACCACGATAGATGTCATTAATTGTTTTTGATGAACATCCTTCCAGACGCACAGGCCTGCGCAAAGACGGGCTAAAGCTAAGCATCATCTCTACTGTTCGTCAAGTTTCTTAGTGTCATAACGATTTTAGATGACGTTGGGAGGTCTGCAAGCACTACTACTTGTCATGCGAGCTACCTTCTTCTGTGGACGTCTCTAACCAGAACGCTCTTGCCTTGCGTGCATTCATTTTTCCTTCCCTTTTCTTTCGTTTATCTTCTGTATGTTTCTTTTTCATTCTGTTTCTCTATCCACTTTCTCATTCCTTTTTTCCCGCACCCCAGTGACGGGTAGCAAACCGGATGCCATTTTCTGGTTAACCTCCCTGCCCTCATTCTCGTGTAACGACGACTTTGTCGGTCTCAAGCAAGCCTTGTGGCACATATAAAATAACAACACGCATTATGAGCGTTAAATTTTCTATATAGTCCGCCACTGTGGTCTATAGTGGTTATGGTGCTTGACTTCTGACCAAAGGAATTGCGTTGGACCTCGCTTGCGGCGGTTGCATTTTAGGTGGACGAGCAAATGCTAGAGGCCCATGTGCTGTGCGCGTTGTGAGTGCACGTTGAAGAACCCCAGGTGGTCAAAACTTCCGTAGACCCCCCCCCCCCCCCCTCCCCCCCAGTACGGCGCGCCTTATAATCATACCGCGGTTTTGGCTTATACAACTCCAGGAATAATTAGATTTTGTAACCATCTTTCTTCTTCGTATAAAGCCACACAACGCCACACGCTCTTTCACGCAACCTTGTAGGCACCAGGATGGTAAAAATAAATGTAAAAGAGCCCCGTGGAGCCTAGAGTCTTTTTCGCCGACAGAATAAGTGAGAAAAATATAGAAGTCGAGTGTTAGCTTATCTGACTGACAGATGCTCCGTTGGGGCGCGCGTTATCTCCGGCCTGTGTCAGACATTCCTCTCCGGGGATTTCGGTTAGAAGCAGGTCACCGAACCGAACACGAACCTGAACTGAAAGCTACACCGGAGCTGAAGTGAAGCCGAACCAGAATAAGAACGGATAATACCGGCTATCGGTTCGGAACGAATTGGTTTAAAAAACTGAGCCATTACAATTGTTTCAGTTTAAAAAAGAACAGAGCGATTCAAATGGAGACTCATATAAGCTATCATATTGTACGTATTACTAGTGCAGCACAGATGAGTGGAAGCAAACGAGACGAAGGAGTTCACTTATGCAACACATGGGGTAAACAGGTCCACCCTTTATACACCCTATGAATTCGCTGTCTTGCTTGAAAGAAAAGCAATCTATTACATATCTCAACTCGCTATTTTGATGGAGATAAGACATATGATACACTGCGCTGTAACTCTTCGATTAGGGAGCGCTGCATTTCATATTAGACGCATCACTGACGTCCTGTCATTTTCTCTCAGATTTCAATGCGATCATGCGCCGCATGTAATCATACTGTATCACATGTAATGTGGCTCCTTCTGACAAAAAGAGCGTTCCACACTCGCCGC
Source organism: Hyalomma asiaticum (assembly GCA_013339685.2). NCBI lineage: Eukaryota > Metazoa > Arthropoda > Arachnida > Ixodida > Ixodidae > Hyalomma > Hyalomma asiaticum. The sequence continues at coordinate 119,519,709 of CM023482.1, read as the reverse complement.
CATCACTACAAGTGGCCCTTTTTTACACTCCCAGGATTATACTCCCATACATACCCAATAAAGTGTACAGGAGAACGACCCCCTTCGTAGCTCAGGCGGTAAAGCATCGGATGCGTTATTCGAAGGTCGTAGGTTCGGTCCCTACCGAAGATAGGCGTGCTCTTTCGTCTACTTTAATTCTTGTCGTTTATTCCATAATTAGTGCATTACAATTTTCCCTTTTCTTTCCTTAGATTCGTTGTTTGTTTCGTTATGTAGTGTTTGCGTATTAAATTAGTGCATGTGTACCAAATTACGCGAATGATCTTTTTAGTGAACCATACGAAATCTCTTTTTTTTTTTTGGTCCTATTCATATTCCCCGGCCGTTCTTCTCAGGCATTCCTGTTCGGCAAGCCTGGGGATCTAATATCTCGCTTTTCGAACGCCTGCATAAATTAATGGCCTTTTGCCTGCCTTCAGTATTGTTAGCAATCAACGTGCGAAGAAAGTGACGGCTGAAGGGATTAGAGATGGATGCGACGAAACGCCGCGCACGCTCGCCATCTAAAGCCGCCCTTATAACAAAGCCTCGTTCATAAGCGCACTCTTGTAGATAAATTCTTAAAATTTCGCTGATCTTAAAAGGCCGTGTGCTAGAGGCAACAGTAAGGACAAATGAAATTGAATAGGAAATTATTAAGTACAAGTCCCGCTGAACCTAACATACGAGTGCAGTTAGATGAGCAGTGTTGACCGGGTGTCATGCCTGAGCCTCCTGAGTGTGTTGCATGCATCATGCCTGAGCCTCCTGAGTGTGTTGCAAATATCTAAACATGATATGCTACTGATATGCAGCTCGGATTTCACCCTTTAAGTTTACAAGTGTGTCCCACCTGCCGAGCTCTTTCTGACAATGCTTTTTACGCGCGGTCGGCGAAGTTTCTCGCAGCGTTCAGTGCATTTGATGTAGCCGGGAGCCGCAAATTGTAGTTAGTCAGCTTACAGCTTATTCTGCTCTGAAGAATAGTGACGGTTCAAAAAGGCGCAGACATCTGTCTTTCTTTAACTGCCTAAAAATTAAAACTGGAGTATTGTTTGTATCACGGCATTTCATGTTCCATGACAAAGAATAATGTTCACGTAGCAATTCCTGCGTTTTTGAAGGGCACGTCTTCTTCTATGTGCCTTGTTTCGTGAGCAGGCAGTGTTCGCGATGGCAAAGATCACTAATCATTACTTGGACTAGGCATTACAATGCTTTGATAATTTGGCTGCTACCTGCAGTTCCGAGCAGTGTTTTACAGGCAGCACAGGCGTCAGCGATATCAATCGGGACACTGCAGTATAATAAGACATTTGCCTGCTGCGGTCCCTGCTACAAAAAAAAAAAAAAGTATGATTGAATGTAGTGCAGTGTATGATTGCTGAGACAAGCTCGTTCTGCATCCTGGTCTACTTAGCGAAACAAGCTCGTGTGTTTAACTTTCCCCTTGGCTATACGACTGGTTTTTGTGACGGTTGACTATCTTTGCCTACATGACTTTTTGAGCCGCACATTCTTGGAGCTGTATTTGCTAGCGCCTGGAGTCACCATTCTTTCTCAGCATGCAGCGATGCCCTATTGAAAAAATCGCTCACGTATGTTTTTCTTTCTTCTTTTTTTCGTCTTCTGCATGCCTGCAAATACGGCAATGAACAATGACCACCCTTATTTAAAGCAGCAGACTTTTTCTATTGGTAACGATCATACGTACGCGCTTAGGAGATGTGGGTATTTGGAAAGGAGACGTGCATACACCATCGTCAATGTCATTTAAGCGTTTTCACATTACCGTCACGCTAATGCGAGTCGCCAAAGTTGTATTGATTTTTTTTTCAGTGATTGTCCAGAGCACTGCGTGACGTGCATGCTCTCGTTTATTTGCCTCGTGAAGCTAGTTGTTTACGAAAAGCTCGTCACAGTGCTTACTCATTTAGTTCCTTTCATATTATTGTTTATGTTGTGGAGAAAACAAGAAAACTAGAAAGAGCAATATGAAGTAAACGAATTCTTCCTTTGTGATTAGGAACAAATACCGGAGATACGTTCATTTCAGGTGCTTTCACGTGCATACGGGTTTGTCGCGTAAATGGTGCTCTGTTGCTGATTATTTATTCGCGAAGCACACATAAGTGTCCAAAACAGTGCGGATTGCAGAGGGTGAGGTGAAGGCAGGACATTAGGCTGAGTAAACGCAAATGAGTTCTGCGGAGTGACGGGCAGCGTGCAGAAGGTTCTGTTACTGCTTCTGCTGGCGTTCGCCAGAAAAGAGACGGGTTATAAGCGAGCAGCAAACACACTTAGATAAGTGTGACAGCTGCGGATCGAAACAGGGGGAGCGACAGAGTGGACAGGTACTCAGGCTAATGGCTTTGAAAGTTTTTGGGGAGCCATGTTTGTCCCTCTGGAAAAATGTGGACAAGGAAGAGATGAAGGAAAACGAACTCGCGGAGCTAGGTAAAGCACAAACTGTCCGTAATGGCGTCCTGCGCAAACACGAGGCTTGGCTCGATGATTACGAACAACCATGGAACTTCCGACAAATTGCCGCACTATAAGTGAATCGAGGCAACTTGGAAGGATTATACAGGAGAAAGCGAAGCGGCGGGCATTCAATGGAACAATTCCGAAACAACAGCAGCTTAAAAAGAGAGAACTCGGAGGTAAGCTCCCGAATAGTAAGTTTGTATATGAGTCCGCATGTGTGCATTTTTCTTTTATTGGAGCGTCCAGAACGAACTCGCGAACTTTGTGACCCATCCCCTGTCCACCTCACGCTATCTTTTGTCCTTTATTCGATAGAATATGACCCTGAAAGTGCAATACCCAGAGAAAGAATAAAGACAAGAATACGCTAATCTTTGGTGTCGTATCCTTCTGTCATTTCCTTTTGCTGTGGTGTGGTTTGTTGAGATAAAGGAACAGGCTGTCTTGATTTATTTTTAACGCAATTTGGGTGATTCGAACGTATATAAAGCATTCGCTTAGATTTTTGGATGCTAGTGAGGTCGCACTGGTTGATACTCTCTCTTTTTTTCCTATCTTGTCTTTATATCTTGCTTTACTCTACTCCAAGTGCAGGCCAACCAATGAGATCTCCTCTTGATTATCATCCCGGTCCTTTTCTTAAAGCATACATAACAGTAGATAGCAAAAGAAAATAATAATAAAGAAAGTGAATTCCATGAAGCTTGCGTAGGCCATGCTTTCAAAACACAGCAAGAGGCGAGATTTCTCGCGATGCGTTCAATTTCCCATAGATGAACTAGCACAGACACACCAGCCTCGAAAGAAGCCTCGAAGGAACTAGAAACAAAACCAGACACTATTCCCAACGAGCGTAAATACAAACACCGCAGGACGGCGCAGCCACTCAATTTTTCTTCATACAATAGCCATTCCTTTTTTCATTTATTCAGCTTGTCGCAAATATTTGTGGTGTGTCTGTTTCCGTCAAATACACTCATCGCAAAAAAGCATGTGGCGTTAAAGATGTCCCAACCTGTAATGCTAATGTAATTGGTGGAGACTAACGCTTTGACGTTTCGTTTGAACGGCAAAACGCCGCACGTCTTGTATTTACTCTGTTACCCGAATGAGGGCTCACAAGCTTTCGAGTTGACCGACATCGGGTTAGCCGCGCGTGCAGTGTCGATTAGTTCGAAGGAAGGTCGAACTCCACGCTGGAGTGCTTCGCATAATTCCGATTATTTCGCCCCGTTTTGTCTCCTGCTTAGTGATACCCCGTTTTACACCCCCGCCGACGAAGGAGTCACGTTCCTTTTCCATTTTTTTTTTACTTGACGTGTCCTGGACCCCGTCTGTTTAAATAACCGTGACTAAAACCTGCGACATCTGCTTTCGACTAAATGACATGTCTGCAGAGGAACGGCAGGCGAGCCAGAATCGTCGCATCCATGCGGCACCCGTTCCTTTGTCGACCATGAAATCAATAACGCGTTACCGTTGTCAGGCTTCACGTGAGACGGTTGAGTGCGTATAATGGCGTAATTATTTGCTTACAGCCAGGAACACCACGAAAGGAAGTGTAGGTTTCACCATGGCGTTGACTTTTTTTCTCTTCTCAGTGCCTTCGTTATGTGTATCCTGGACTCACTTTGCCAGATAATGAACAATCTGAAGGTTCTGGTGAAGCATGTAGCAATGGGATAACGTCCTGCTATTAGACAACTCTGTGTTACCGTCACGGTTTTGTAGCCGCACTCAGCCCGCAAACATGTAGAGTTTAGCACATTACTTTTCTTGCGCACTATCTGCTTCCTGTGGCTGTTGCAACCGTACCTCATTTCGCTCAGTAGAGCTTGGGGCCTCGATGTCCGTTGATATTTTCTTCCATGGGTTTTGCACAATTATTTTCCCCTGACAACTTGTTCTCTAAGCAAATATTGTTCATACTGTCTCAACTGCGGTGCGCAGCCCATGGTATATCACTGCAGGTGATAATGTCCACATCCATATCCACCGCGCTATTACTCTCTTTCTTCACCTTCTCATTCCTGCAGAAAAACTGCGCCGACAGTAGGACAAGCGTCGGCTCATCCAGCGGGCGCGTCGAGTGGTGCTAGCAAACGGGTCCCTGGACGGGTCCCCCAACCTGGAAGTTCACTTATCTTGTTTAAATGTTCTCTGTCTCTCTCTTTCCCCTTCGCATTTCGGCAAGGATACGACGGCCTCCCGCCGCTTTTCTAAACTGCGCTGCATTGGATTCAACGCGTTTCATATATTACTACAACTTGATCGCGAACTATTGCTTTTGTCAAGAATACCGTGCGCTCAGTGTGGCTCGAGGATTTTTTTCTAGATTCCTGCAGTTTTGAATAGCCTAGATGTGGTTTAGTATATTGATCGACACCTCTTACCTAAAGGTTCCACACATGAGAATTGTTATCAAATGTTTTCAGCTAATTCATCTTTCCACGATTATTTGCTTTACCATCTGCCTCTCAGCTCATTGTTTCAGTATTTACTTTCGTTCACTCCACCGATCATCCACCTTTAGCAACAGCAACATTCAACCAGGTTGATTTAGGTCGTCCATTCGGGGTCTCCACCGCTTAGTTTAATTATTAAAGCAAAAGCGCTAACTTGCTCACGAAATGCGGAATGGGACCGTCGGTGTGGCCACGGTACCAAATGTTGAAAACCCGCGTCTCGTTCGCTTGGCATATGGCAAAATTGGCATAGAAATGTGTAAATGTAAGAAAAACGTGACTCATGGGTGACGATATCAACACCTTCATATGCTTATCATTTACACCACAATTAGCGATAATGGAATCCTGTGTGCAGCCCATTCGCATGGTTCGGCCAGGATTATATGTGGTTGTGAGCCCCACATGACAATGCAAATTTCGAAGTCCGGCTGTAATTAAAAAAAAAAAGATCGAAAAACTCCCGCCTCGATCACTTGGTATATAAATAAAGTTGGCATGGAAAGGCAGGAATGTGAGGCTAACATTGCCGAAAGGTCGTGGCATCAAAAATAAAAATAAATGACGAACCCAAATAAACGAAACCATAACTGTGCGTAACGTTGCGTATGCCTCGCTTCATGCTGCACGCGAACATCAGAAAAGAAACGCGATTGCAGATGTGCAACTCAACAACGGGACACACAGTGAATTTCAGGAAGTTTACTGCACGTCACGTGCTTATAAGAACTTTAAAGTTTACTTGAACAAGTGCACATTGTCCCATTATTCGAGGGTGCAATTACTACATTGTCACAGTGCCATGAAAGCGTCAAAGAAGGCGATCACCACGAGAACAAATAAGACGGCGTAAGGGGATTAGTAACCGCATTTCATTTTCTTTTACCACGATGATTATACTCTGCTTGAGCTTGTTCGTTGCACCAATTATTTTACTCGCCTTCTTTATTAAGTTTAACACACTCAGATTTCTTTAACGAGCTTTAACTTGCCCGACATTGCTGAGCGATTTTAGGGCCTCTTATTTTGTCTAACCAACTGGCTCTTGGCCTCCTCCCCGGAGTGAGTTTGTGCCATCCGATTTAACTTACATCTACATCTACAAATGGCCCACAGTTTGGGCTGTACAGGCGATATCTCTCAAATAATTTATGCATGTTTCCATTCAACATTATACCTTGGCCTGTATTAATACCAAGACATGTGCTTGCATATACATGTATATTCCTGTAGTCTGCCTTTTATTTTTGGGCCAATATTTCTGTCTGCCGTATTGCATAAAAAATGAAGAAATGAAATAAAATTACCATTATTTATTTATTTATTTATTTATTTATTTATTTATTTATTTATTTATTTATTTATTTCCAATACTGCTGCTCTCAGCTGAGAGCTTAGCAGGAGGGCGATACAAATAGTCAGTACAATAAGTGAAAAGTTGGGATAACAATCAAATGTACAAACGAATGCAGACAAAAAGAGATTATAAACTATGTCGACGATAAACAGTGCTTACATAAATACATACAATGAAGTAAAATACATACAATTGTGTAAAGTTGAATACCATGTGCACAATGATACAGCAATATAACATCGCATGGTAAGTATTCAAAACAAAGGAAGGAAGGGATTGCAACCGAGAAGGGTAAATGGGGTACGGGTATATGCATTATGGTATGTGATTGGGACAACGTTAGTTCTTTGTGTCTTCAATTTTCATAGCGAATTCCGAAAACGATTTCGTGCTTGTTATTGATGGGTGTAGTAGATTCCACTCTTACCAGTTTCCTTTGACACGAACGAATTGACCTGAATGATTTACTAAAAAAAAGACCCTGTCAGGAAGTCCTTTAGTTGCTAGTACGCGTGAGAAAATGAACTGCATTTGATAGTAGACTCCCGTAATAAAACACGATTAAGTTTGTGGATAGAATTTCGAAGGAGAAGCATGAAGCGGGAGAAGAAAGTGATGTAATTTTGTTTTCCTAATGAGCTCTTACATTTTTCCGCTTCCCGTAAAAGTGAATTGAGAGCAGTAAAGACGCTGAGCTTATGGACATGCAGCTGCAAGTGAAGCGAATATCCAATTTAGGAAGGTGAAAATGAACTGAGGACATGAACGAATAATTCATGGAAGAATCTTTCGCAGTAAATTAAGGGCGCAGGAAGAGAGTCGTTTTTTTTTTTCTCTCCGCTTTTAGATTTGGCCACTTACGTTAACATTTTCGTTGTGATTAGATCTTGCATTCCAAGCGGGCGCAGTAAATACACTTATTTTTTCGCCACGTGGCGCTACTGATGTTTCACAGAAAGAGCTCGCGAACCTTGGGGCAAGAAAGGCGGCATTAGTAATTCAAATATTTAATCAGAAAGCCCTTAGCAGCACGAGCGTGCTCAGGAATACATCATTTGACTAGAGCCAGTAATCTCATAGACAGTTGAAGTCAAGGGAAAGAGTTTTACGAATCGGAGTATAAATCCATGCTTGATTTACTCACCTTTGCCGAAATAAGTTGAACTGACCCGTGCGTCTCTATATTTTATAATAGTAGCACCTGTTATAGACATTGCTACTCCTGAAAATAATAAGAAAAAAATAGCATTTATAAGACGTCAGTAGCATAAATACGGTAAACGCGGAAAGTCCTGAAAACGAATGTTAGAATAATTTTTCTCTAGAATTGCAACCGACCCCGTATTAAATATAATATCTTGAGATTGCCTACTTTTAAAAAACTTCATGAAAAAAACGATGCCGTCATGCATCTGAAGTCGACTGCACGTTTTCTTACAACAAAAAGAGAACGAAAACACAGCATAGCTTGCCTGCAGACTCAACTTCGTAAAATATCACTATTGGAGCTCCGGATAATAATAACTGATCTGAAAAACATTTTTTTTGTTCAGCCTACCTGAAAATTAGATGAGGATGTCGCAATAACTTAACGGCGTCTATGTTAAGCAGAAACACCGGGACAGTTTAACCTCCTTTTGCGCCTTGATGTGCATAAAATTCAGTATACGTTGTGTGCTTCGATTTCTACTGGTGGCAATACTAAAGCAAAAGGTGGAGTTCAATTCAGTTTATTTACCTTAATCACCTCCCGAACGAGGCATTGCATAAGAGGTGGGTTACCAATATTGCATATGATATGCACATTGGTCAATTTCAAAATGATTAACTACATGTTGTTGAAAAAATAACGGGCAGATAATGGTGGCAATGTCAGCCGAGAGGCCGTTCCAGTCGTTTCCAGTTCGTGAGATGAACAAGGCAAAGAAGCAAGTAGCTCGCGTGCACATGGTCGTGTTACTTGGTGGGAGTTAGTGCTGCTGTAGGGCCTAGAATATATTGTATATTTCCAGGCACCGTAGTGCTGCGGTTAGAAATGCGTGCAGCGGGCACAATATGCAGCTTGACCGAGGGTGCTGAAAAATAACTTTTGAAAGAGCGCAAGGCCAGAAGCACGTCGGTCGATTACAAAGCGAATGTAATTTTAGAATATATTTTAATGAAGTTGTTTGGCGCAGTTGGACGTGCTCTTGTAGAACACTGAATATTTTCTGCTGCCCATATTTGTTATTTTTCAACAGGCGGCGATCCCTCAACCGTAACTGCATTAACAACGATGACCGCATATTAAAGCACATGTCTTAGTCTGAACGTGCAAAGGCTTCTTCTTGAATTACGTCTCATCCGCGAGACGTTCAGTGCAGGCTAGCTGTCCCTTTTATGCTAAAGAAAATGAAGCTTGGAAAATTGAACTTTCCCTGTAGCTCTATAAATCGCATTTAAGCTTTTTTTCTTCCCCGCATGGTCTCGCTGAAACAAGGCTTACAGTGCATTTGAACATGGACTACAGTAAGGCATGCTACGATACAGAGACGTTGAGAATGGTACAGAGGCACAATCAACTTGAGGTTTCTTTTTCGCCTAAAGCTTAAGGCTTCCCTTTTACTACCAAGACATTTACTGGTTGTTTTTGTTTTATACTACCCATTTACTAACTCGGTTTGCCCCTTGGCCTAGCGAATCATGCTTTCTTGGGTTAAAGCTGGTGGTCACGATCCTGGACACTGTCGGCTCCATTGTTGGGTGAAGAAGGTTCCCTAATACGTATCAGGAAAAGTTCTTTCACACACAAACATGTGCGTACCTTACATCGCTGTCTCCTCGATTTTCCCTTTGTTTTCAATCGCATGACTTCACTGCTGTGCGCTAGGTTGCTGATGCTGTTGTTGAACGTGATTTTCTTCACCTGACGTGAGAAAGGGTAGCTGTCCGGTATCACGACGGTCAGTATACAGCTAGATGGTCAAGAAGGATAGCCCACATATACACGAGACATCAGCCAAAGGGCAGAGTGACCTGGGCTGTCACGTATTCGACTGCAGACTGAAGCAAGCGCACGTCGAAAAGTTCGGGCTGCAGTGATATCTATCGCAACGCCTTCCGTTCCTGAAACTGCTCAACGGTGGACGTGCCGTGAGAAGGCACTGGATTCGTAGGGCGGCTTATCGCGGCACTGTTTGTCCTTTTGCTCTAAGCAGACGCGAAGGGAGGTGAAAGGTAGAGGCAGAAAGGAAAATGGGGGACAGGTGAGGTGTGCAACTTCTCTAGGAGGTAAACAATACTGAACTAGTTAGTCAAAGATAGAACGAAAAATCTTGGAGGTAGGGCTTCCGCATCCGCGAGCCTTTCGAGTTCATAATTTATGTAAGGTTCCATTATCGCTGTAACATTATTATTTATTTTCTTTTATATTAGTAGAATGTGCAAGTAATCGATATATCTCTTATGAATACACTGATAAATCATCTAGTTCAGCTTCTGTATCACTACAAGGACGAACCGATAGATGCGTGAAACTTAAAAAATAAAAAGAAAGCTTATTAGAACGCGTCACGGTAGCGGGATATGGCAGGTACCCCGCTACTTTTAGCTAATGAGAGCTATGAGTTAAATAAAAAGGTTTTTTTTAGCAATTGAAATAAAAAAATATTAGCACGTCCAAAACGCTGCCTGAAATAGAACATTGAACAAGTGTATTTCTTGGGCTTCAAAGAAAGCAGTCTCATCAAGCCGAATATTTCGGAAAAGTTATGGGGCGAATGATGGAGGACGAATTTGAAAGGGAATGCTTACGGTGCCATTTACTGACTTGCTAAACCAAACTAGCAAACAAAAAGAAAAAAAAGTTCAATGAACATTATAAAAACAAGGAACAGGTAAAGTGCTTTTGGTGATTGTTCTTTTTTACCAGGCTCTTTCCCTTGCCAATGCATAATGCTACATAAATCCAAGTCGGCGTGAAGCTATAATATTTCATAAAACTAATACAAAGTTCCGGGCGAAACAAGGGCACCACCACATGGCAACTGTTGACATTTTCGGGGCGGCTCTGACCTTTTCTACGGAACTAGGACAAGGATAGCTGAAAAGTTGGCAGCTGTCATGTGGATATCACCCCCCGCCCCTTGTATTCTCCTTGTTTTACATATCATTCAACGTCCTCGAAGAACAAATGCGTCAAGCATCATTTTCACAGGTGCGATAGCGGCGAGTGAAAGAATACAGAAATCGACAAATAAATGAAAAGCAAAGCGCGCAGATGATCTACAAATGACGCGACATGTGCTATATAAAGGTATACTTATGACAAGAAGAATGGCTTACGAGAATAAATGGGAGGAACGTGGCCGCTTGCTACAACATCGCCCCTACTGCAACGTCACATCGTCGTACTTCTGTGCTTAGCCTTCGAACTAATAATATTCTTAATCTACTTCGCAGGGCATTCATCAATACTTCCTTTCTGATTATGGTGAGTTCGGGCGCATGCAGCATGCGCACAGATTTTCTACAAATGCTGGAAGAAACCACAAACCAAAATTCAAGAATATGATTGCCGCCGAGAAGAACCAAATTCGAATGTAAGCACAAATTGAACAGGTAAGTAATACCTGACACTCGGAGACAGCGTTTCCACTTTGCTTTGACAGCTCTAAGTCTGACTCAAAGGCAAGGTCGTCTTTTTCTTGTACCAAGAATTCCCAGTAAACAAAGTCACTATTAGCAACAAGCCCACGCATTTGAAGTATTACTCGACAATGCTACCTCGAGGTCTTCAAAATTGTATTCGACAGTCGTACCCTATTCTCACTTTCCAACGAAGGAATAGAGAGATTTCAACTCGTACGCGACTAATGCTTTTTATTATATCTAAACTGAGTGTACATCGTTCTTCACATTTTCACCCTTTCTGTAGACGGTTCAAACACGTTAAGGTGGCCCAGTGCTGTATGATTGAGGTTTTCTGTATTCCGATGCTTGAGGCTTTCTGTATTCGCTTCGAAAAATATTTTACTCTACACAAAAGTTTTTTTGGGGAAATTTCCTATAGAAAACAGGTAATACGCACGCAAACACTCCTGCAAATCATCTCTTTTGTTTTTAAGTATCCATGATAAGAAAGAAATGATAATAAATATTCGGTTTCTGTGGCTAAAAATAGCGAGATAACAAGCGCATAAAAAATAGTGATAGAAAGCACGGTGCCTACGACATAGCAATAAAGCCGCGGGGAACGACGCCACATCGGAAACAAGGAAGGAAAGCATTATTTTGGAATCCGGCGAGCCCGACCTAGGATTCTCTGAGCTATACGACTGAACAAACAGAGCCCAACTGGGCGAGCGGCGAAGTTAAACGGCACGGAAGGTAAATAAACAACCCACTATAAAAGAACGCCCGCAAGTACAAACAATACAGCTACCTCTGCTTATGGCAAGGAAAAAGGCTAACAAAGGCCCAACAATAGATCAGGATATCCAAACAGTCGGTGACCTCAGCCGCAATGGCCGTCTCAGTCACCTGCGTTATCCAAAAGATGTCGTAACTTTCGAAGACTCCATCGCTGTAAAAATACGTTTCTTCTGTGCACGAAGCAAAATTTAAGGTGAAGCAATGTAGTGTTAAGGACATGAAGGTTATCGTACAGAAAACTGCGCACTGCCATCCCACACTGCTGAACGGGGGAGGAGGAAGGTGAAGTATACGTGCGCGGGAAGCGACAGACAGGCAAGGAAAACAACTACGCCTGTCAAGGTCGGTCTGTATTAGTTCTGGCTTCCAGAAGCGCAGAGACACTTTAGCATTTCTAGGAACAGTATCCAATTCAATTTACGGTGGCTTCTGTAATTGTGCGACAAAATAAAAAAAAAACTGCAACAGTGTATTCGTCCCACTCAGCTGCGCTGCTTTAGGAAATGGGCATGCCAAGATTACTTGCTCTCACACTTGAACACCGTTCTAATGGATTGTCTTTCAATAAAAGGAGCTAAGGGACTCGCGACCCGTAGACCCAAGGAGGTTTAAAAAAAAACCGTGTGTAGTACAGCGAGGAGCAGCATAGGGCGTGCTAAATGGTCGTAACGCGAGCACAAGTGTACCAGAAGGTATTTCGTGTTGGTCTGATGAGAAAGTAAAATGCTTCGCAAAACCGACTCCTACATATATTGCCGAACAAGCATGCGGGTGGATTCGCTTCGGCAGGCACTCATGGTGTTTTGCGAAAGCCCGATGCGCTAACGTTCGCCTTGAGCACTTCCACGTCACTGTGGCGGGCATAAGGAAGAAGCGTACCCATACGGCACTGCTTGGACTGCTATTCTACATTGAAGTGAATTATTTCAGCTTCCTCGTAACAGAATTATGTCTTCTTCGTACATTCAAATTTATCGTCCGAGCTATCATGTGTGTAGGTCTTAGTTAGGTTGTAATTTACAATTTTTTAAGGGATTTTATTTAGATATAAATTATATTTTCTTCAGGAAAGCATATGCACCATGGCGGAGGGCTTGCTGGGTGCTACGGGTTGCTACAGGGGTTGCTTGAAAGGATTATTCCCGCCGTGGACGCCTACGCCGATACCGATGCCGACATCGACGCCGACACTGATGTCGGACTTTCTGAGAGACGATCTCTTTGGCGATATCGTGTTAAAGGGTAAGGAAATTTTCAACGAACATATCTCCTATTTGCGTGAATTCTATCCTGCAGCTTTACGTGTCGTTCGAATTAATATAGCCATTTCACATTAAGACAACATAGGCAACTGTAAGAAACAAGCGTAAAATAGTCCCCCCCCCCCCCCCCTCCCCACGTAGTAACCACTATGGCGAGCGTCATTTCGCCTTGGGATGACATTTGCATATCCCTCAAGTGTGTCGCTTTTTTAGCGCGTTGTCTTTTGAGTAAGGGCAAAGATTGTACTTAACCTAAAGAAAACAAGAACTAAATTATATACTAGAACAAAATGCAATATAGAGGTAATCAGAGCGAAGGACGAAGAACTTAAAGTCGCCCTAAGCAACAAGCTCGAGGCCTTAGACGAAAACGCTGACGATTTAGAAGAAATAAACAAAACCATAACGAAAACAATCCTTGAAACAGCGATAGAAGTCGTGGGTAAAACAACAAAGCAAGCAACAAGTAAGTTGTCCCAATCTACCAAGGACTTCATAAAAAAACGCCAACAAATGAAAGTAACTTCATCAAAAGATAGGATAGAATTCGCAGAACTATCAAAATTGATCAGTAAAGCCAGGCAAAGAGATGCAAGAAACTTTAACATGAGAGAAATAGAGAAAGCAGTGGAAAAAGGCACCAGCATTAAATCGGTAAAAAAGAGACTGCACTTAGGACAAAACAAAATGCATGCGCTAAAAGATAAACAAGGTAACGTTATCAACAGTTTCAAAGAAATAGTAAAGGTAGCAGAAGATTTCTACTCTGAACTGTACAGCTCTCAGACAGACCATACAACCTTAATAGAAATAGAATCAGAGGACACCGGAATTCCATGTATAACCGCTGACGAAGTCAAAAAAGCTGCCCAAGGCATGTCCCGCGGCGAAGCAGCTGGTGAAGATGGTATAACAGCCGACTTGATCAAAGACGGAGGAGATATTGTACTTGAAAAACTTGCATCGCTCTTCACGAAATGTATCAAGACATGTAGCGTACCGCGCAGCTGGAAAAATGCTAATATAATCCTTATCCACAAGAAAGGTGACATAAAGTAGTTAAAGAATTACAGACCAATCAGCCTACTCCCAGTAATATACAAGCTATTTACAAAGGTAATTTCTACGAGGATAAGAGAAACACTCGACTTTAACCAACCGAGAGAACAAGCTGGTTTTAGGAAAGGTTACTCGACAATGGACCACAGCCACGCTATCAACCTAGTAATTGAGAAGTACGCGGAATATAACAAACCTCTTTATATGGCGTTTATCGACTATGAGAAAGCATTTGACTCCATAGAAATACAAGCGGTTCTAGAAGCTCTCCGTCGACAAGGGGTACCTGGCGTATACGCGAAAACCATAAACAACATATACAAAGATTGCACCGCCACACTACTCCTACATGAGAGAAGCAGAGAAATCCCGATCGGGAGAGGCGTGAGACAGGCAGATACAATATCCCCGATGCTATTCACTGCATGTTTAGAGGAAATCTTTAAATGTCTAGACTAGGAATAAAAGGGAATTCGAATAGACGGAGAATATCTAAGCAATTTAAGATTTGCAGACGACATTGTGCTCTTTAGCAATGATGGTGACGAATTACAAAACATGATTGATGACCTAAACAGGGAAAGTATTAAAATTGGATTAAAAATGAATAGGCAAAAGACCAAAGGTATGCTCAGTAGCTTAGCTAAGGAACAGGAATTTAAAATCAACAATGAAGCCTTACAATGTGTAAACGAATATGTATACCTGGGACAGTTAATAACAGGGACTCCTAGCCAGGAAAAAGAAATTCTCCGTAGAATAAGGATGGGCTGGAGCGCATTCGGAAGGCATTACGAAATCATGACCGGAAACTTACCGCTCTCACTAAAGCGAAAAGTATTCAATCACTGCATTCTCCCAGTACTAACGTACGGTGCAGAAACGTGGAGGATAACAAGAAAACTAGGGATGAAACTAAGGAGCACACAACGTGCAATGGAAAGAAAAATGATAGGGGTAACGCTAAGAGATAAAAAACGAGCGGAATGGATCAGAGAACAGACAGGAGTAGCCGATATTACCTTATCAATTAAAAGAAAGAAGTGGACCTGGGCAGGACATGTCATGAGGAGGAAAGATAACAGGAGGACAGTAAGAGCGACGGAATGGATACCAAGAGAGGGAAAACGTAACAGAGGTAGGCAAAAGGTTAGATGGAGCGATGAAATTAAAGAAGTTTGCGGGCATAAAGTGGAACCAACTCGCTCAGGATAGGGTGGATTGGAAATCGTTGGGAGAGGCCTTCGTCCTGCAGTGGACCTAAACAGGCTGATGATGATGATGATTATGATGATTATGATGATTATGATGATGATGATGTCTTTGAAGGTGCTTTTTACCGGTAGCAAGCGCAATGGTAACAAATTAAAAATTACTCAATAAATAGTTACAGCAGGACAATACAAGGAAGAAGTTCTGAAAGCGAGGTGATACTTGTTTTCGGCCGCATCGAAGCAATCTTTTCAAGAACAGCTGCCCCTGGTAAAATTGTCTTGACAATTACAGACTATGTTTCACAGCGCAGGCTAATATTTTCAGAAAGCTAAATTTTCGGAAGCTTTTCTATTTTACTATACATCTTTATGTATTAAATGTATTTCTTATATTTTCGCACTCTTTAGCTTTTACTGCTGTTGCTTACCTTTCATGTACCCCACTAATGATAGGAGGTCCCCCGGACAGTTTCTCACTTTCAGACCTCCTGATGCTGTGTGTATTATGTAACCCCCTTTTTTGTACATGCTACAACAGAAAGACTTGAACTTGAACTTAAATAAAAGTAATGTTCTGAAATACATTTATGAAAACTTGAATACAAGATAGAGGAAAAGAGGAACAGCTGTAAGAGAGTTGCTTAGGGAAAGAAATCGCGTAAGTGGCTACCCATCGCCGTTTTAGTACTGAATCTTTGGGAACTCGCCTCCGCCACACATCTTTCGTTGGACTTTTG
Organism: Hyalomma asiaticum; assembly: GCA_013339685.2. Lineage (NCBI taxonomy): Eukaryota > Metazoa > Arthropoda > Arachnida > Ixodida > Ixodidae > Hyalomma > Hyalomma asiaticum. Next base: position 119,503,695 of record CM023482.1, on the reverse strand, counting down.
GAAATTTTACGGAACTACCTCAATGTGTTCCATGCTGCTATCTCACTTGAATGCCTTTCCCACACAGCGGTGCTGCTATGCTGAACATCGATCATATCATCTCATTCGTTTTCACCTCTCGAGCAACACCAGGCTCTCCGAAGAGCAATGTAAATCTCTCATTTGTTTTCATCTCTCGAGCAACACCAGGCTAAGAACAATGTAAACGCTGTTTCCTGTCTTGCCGGCGTGAATTCTATGGAGATTTACATCTGGGTTCTGCCTGACTGTTACGTGCCTGAGTTCCATTATTTTATTGTATGTTGGCCAACTTAGCTCTCCACTTAACGTCTCTGCAAGTATGTCCTTTATTTAAGGCTCCTACTTCACAAGAGGTTATTGTGCACTGCACTCTCTTAAGATGTTCCTCCTTTGAACACCCTCCTCGGCTATTAAGATGCGCTGACATACTCGCGCCTTTGATCTGGACGAACGAAATGTGGTATTTTTTTTTTTCTAGAATGGTCAACAAGAGGGGACTCGTTAGTAATCTCGCCCGTACATGATGGCAAAAGAATAAATAAATGGTAAAATAAAAAAAAACGAGAAGCACTGCGAATCATTGTGGACTGCGCTCTGCACATATGTGCCGAAAATGATGCAACTCTTCCCTTCAAAGGCGCTGCCGACCAAGTATACACGTTCTATTCTCTTTGATGTGCAAATTATGTGCCACCACTTCAAGTAGCGTGGCCTAGCGGGTCAGTATTATGCAAGGATATCAGAGTTTCCATATAGAGGCGGTCTAAACGAGGTGGTTACGTTCTACTCTGATGAATTTGTTTCTAGGTATATACATGGCGGTGAGTTCTTGTCAAAGCAGACTGAAGATGCTTGCACACAGATTGTTTTTTTTTTTAGGAAAGGAGAACAACGATGCAGATAGTTTCTAGTCTCTCGCAGTTACTCTTGCTTCCAAACGACGACCCCATCGTCTATCTCTAGGTTCTTCATCATTAACTGTGTGTTTCATTCATAGTATCGAAAAACAAATAAATACAGCGTGCCGACGCTATTTCTTATTTTTGCACAGAATAGGCCTACCTGCGCTAATTCTGTGCGCTTACTCCACTTAACTTGCCCCTTAATTTAATTATCTGACAGATTTGTGAATTAAAAAAATTTACGCATCTCCACGAAGTGAACCATGACGAGTGGGCAAAGAAATGGGAATCGTTCGGTGTTACCGTAAATCACCCGTGACACTGCCCACTCATGTATGCAAATGAGTGACAACGCCTGTGTATGTTTACACACGCGTTGTCATTTATGCTCCTGGTCTTTATGAGGTTCCTCCCCTCCCACGTCGTAGATCTTGCCGGCTTCCGGATTACCTTTAGTTAACGCGCACGCTGCGAATCCTTATGGTTCAACTATGCACAGGAGAAATCTCCCACCAGCACTACATTGCAGGTCAAGATCCTGTGCCTATATATATGGGGTGGCCGGTGAACGGTTGTGCAGCGCGAGCAGTCGGTTTTTAAATGCGAAGCATTTCTTAGTGAACTTCGGCGACTTTGAGCGTATCTATCTATCTATCTATCTATCTATCTATCTATCTATCTATCTATCTATCTAGCCGCCTACGACTTTGTGCTCTCCTGGCCGTTTCGTTAATTCGATGTACACGAAAATTGGTATGGCACAACGTGACTGCATGACGAACATAAATGACGGGTCATGATATAAACATCATGACATGCATGTCATGAGCGACATGATTTACATGCCACGGTTTCGTGCTCTCCTGGCCGTTTCGTTAATTGGATGTACACGAAAATTGGTATGGCACAACACGACTGCATGACGAACATAAATGACACAGCATTGCATGAGAATCATGATGTGCATGTCATGAGCGACATGATTTACATGCCACGGTCTCGGTGCTCTCCTGGCTGTTTCGTTAACTGGATGTTCACGAAAATTGGTATGCCACAACGTGACAGCATGACGAACATAAATGACAGGTCATAACATTACAATCATGACATGCGTGTCATGAGCGGCATGGTTTACCTGCCACAGTCTTGCTGTTCTTGCGGCCCTTTCGATAACCTTGTATGCACCAAAATCGGTATTGGGAGCGAGGACATACCGTGGCGCCGCCACGCGGGAGAACCGGTGTGACGCGCAAAGTTGGATTGCTCCGACAGCACTGCCTTGCTCAGCGCGGAGCTGCTTTGCGCGTCGCCCTCTTATTGTTGTTGCCGTTTATTCCAGCTAGACGATATCTGTAAAATACTGTTGTGGCTACGTTATTGATTCTTCAACAAGGTAACTAACTCTTCCGGAAAAAGAATATAGGTTCATTACAATGCAGTTTAGACACCGCGTCGACTGCTGTTGTCTGCTATGGTCACCGGCGAGGATACCGCGCGTGCGCAGTCCGCTGGCTTTTTTCGGTGAGATAGCATTTTGATGAATGAAAATGAATGAAAAGTAAGCATCAAGATGGTTTTAGCGTGCGGTTGCGGTAAATACACATAGCTTTTGGCCGCAAGAAAGGCGTGCGACGTGTTTCTCGTGCAATTCATTCATTGTATGTTTGCATCAGGAAAGGGGCCGCCGTTGACAAGAAGAAATCGAATTAGCAAATTTGTATTAATGCTGAACACGCATACCTCTATGCAGCGCGATGCGAGTGGTTCCTTCATTTTTGCGGAAAGCAGCAGGCATAGAGCTGCATTCTATCGCGACCTTTCTCACATGATTTAAGGTGTACACACGACATACGCACATGCGCGCCTCATTAAACCTCGTTATTTTCGAACATGGGGTTCACCTTAGGACGTTGTGGCTTGATCACAACTTAAATTCTCGCCAGTATGACCCCAAGGACACTAGCCTGGAGCACAATTTTTCATTGCTTCTCTTTCTGTGGCTTATTTTTCCCGCGTATTCAAGACGGTCGTCACACGGCGATTTTCGATCGCGGTCGAGCCAGTTCATGGCTGCATTTTTCGACGAATGACTCCCGTCCGTATTTTGCACGAAGGGGCCAATAGCGATCGAAAATACAGCGTAAGACCGGACGTATTAGTTTACTCATTTGAATGCACTAGCAGAGACTCCGGAACGGGGGGGGGGGCGGTCCCACCCCCCCCCCCGCCCCTACCATTTTTCTAGAGGGGGCTCGCCCCCCCCCCTCCCACTTTCCAACCGTTTACGCTGAAATCAAAATTCTTTTAGAAGAATTTTCAAGCTGGTGGTAGTTAAAAAAAACCCCAGGTGGTCGAAATTTCCGGAGCCCTCCACCACGGCGTCTCTCATAATCAAAGCTGGTTTTGGGACGTACGTTAAACGCCACAAATCAGTCAATCAATCAAGGTGGTGGTTCTGTGGTGCAGTGCTTTCCAAAACACTGGACCACACAACCACGTGGGTTGCGCGGTGTGCCGCAGGTTTTCAGTACTTCCGAAAGTTCCAAACATTTTGAAATGTATACCAATGTGAAATAAGCGATGATGCAAATTTGTAAAATATTAAACGGCTAAAATGAATTAAAACAATAATTGATTTCATTAATATTATAGTAAATAATAATACATAATATGCATTTTAAATAAATTAGAATCGACAAATACTGAGAACAAAAATAATCAACGCAACATGCAAAGACAACAATAAGTGCCCCCCCCCCCCACACACACACTCCGAAAAACGTTCCAGAGTCCCTTTGCACTAGTCGCTGCAAGGTGTAACTTATTGTGGTCTAAATGACTCAGTGAAACTATCAGTGTCCAGCATCTGCACCTTCATCGATAAGCCGTATGACACTCCGCGACTGCTGATAGAAGGAGAATCTGTGTTTGAAGCTGGCCACGTCGTCGTCTGCAGTGTAAAAGGGGAGAAAGAGAGAGAGAATATTTTATTGATGAAGCCGGAGATGTTAGCCTGGTTAATGGCCTGGGTGTAAAAGGGGAAGAAGTGACACTGGCTGGGTTCATTTTGCAGACGACGTCTTTTAGAAAATAACAAGTTTCCAATAACTCCGAGCGCACTTTTCAGCTTTTGTGGTCGCTAGGTGCCCGCGAACGTGAAATAAACGCGAAGCGACGATGTTTGTAGATAAAAACGCTGGCGAATGGCCCTTGAAAGCGCGCGTGAACTGCGTGAACCGTCCGCTTCGGCGGAGGCTCGGCGCGAGGTGGGATCGTGGGGTCACGTGATCCAACTTTGCACGTCAGAACGACCGCAGCGCCAGCCTCTCCAGTGGTGGCCCTCGCGCCCAATAGCGAGACAACAATGCAGATCCATTTTACGATCCTGATGCATGCTTCGCATTTCCTTGATTCCCAATGCACGTGGGATCTGGCATTTTTTCAATAAACTCGCTAGCAGACGTTGCCTGCGTCAGCGTTGTCTCTCGCAGGCGAGGGCGCGTTATCGTTCCTTGCGAGCTGGTAGAGCGTTCATCGCAAAAAGAGCATTTCCATAGTCAAGGAGCGCCGTTCGCTGTCTCTCACGACAGCATACGATGCTGTGCCGTGAGCACAGATAACGGACAACTTGGGCGGACGCACAATCCTCGACCCTAAGGTGCATCGTCCCTAAAAGTAGCTGCACGTTTTAGGGTTGCGCAACGCAAAGCGGAACAGAGGGATGCAGAGGGCAAAAGGAAGACGAGCGCTTAAAGCCGATTGAAACCATATTGTCTCATACAGTCTTTTATGTAGGAAACAGAATACATATGAAATGGAACATAAAACAAAGATACCATCATTGCCTACTGCTGTTCGCGCTTGTTCTAGTGTCCGGCCTACGTGGTCCTATAGTTGCTTACCTTATGCCTTTCGTTTGAACTGGAAGTCAGAGCTCATCCTCGTCTTTGCAGTGACCCCTTTCATTACCGTATGTTGCATCGTCTTGTCGATAAAGCCCTTTTGCGGGCATGTTACTGTAGGCACATTGGTTATGTATAGCGTTATGTAAGCGTTATACGCATGTTTTAATGGCGTGCGATGACAACGAAATGCGATATCAAATGTAAAGACGCATTAAAGAATGCTCTGTGTCAGAATTCATATAAAAACTACGTTCTAAAATGTACGACTAAATTACATTTGAAATTCTCGGTGCAACTGCGCGAAACAAAGAGGTTCGCTGGAAATCGAGCTGAATTATTTTATTTTCGCTTTTTTGTTATTGACGAGTGCGCTCGCTTCCATTTGCCGCACTATTTCTCCTAATTCGAGATTCGTGCCGGGATTGTTTCTCGCCTCCGTGCTTTCCAAATGGGATTTCCTATCTTTTTTTAAAATTTATGGAGAGCATACTTTCCGACTCCGATGCATTAGTGGAGAGCTCCGGTTCAACTTCATTTTCTATTTATCAACATTTTCTGCGCACTGAGATTCTGAGAAAAAGAGAGTAGAAAAGATATAGCTTCCGCGAAAAGGAACAGATATATATATTTTTTCAAATTTAGCTTTCTGCTAGAGAAACCTTTTCCATCGAGTACCCTCTCTGTCGGTAAAGAAGCAAGTCGCATTTTAATTACATTTGCCTGGAGTTAAGGCCCCGACTAAATTGAATTTTCTAGAAGGCAGGACGAGAAACACGGTCGCAATTAATTTCGGAAACACAAAGAACAATGCGGCGCGATTGACAACTGAGTAAAGAGGGAAAGAAACCGCGCATGTGAGTCGCAGGAAAGACGATGTGACGACTGCCACTAAATATTCTGATGCCAGATTTTCAGAGTTATTTATTCACTGTGCACAGCAATATTTGAACTGATATGTTACTGGATCTACGCCCCCTGAGAAACTTCAAGAGGAATGGTATGTGAGAAGGAAGCTAGGAAAAATAAACTTGTCTTTTCTTTTTTTCTAAACAACGTAGCAACCTTCTTATGCCAAGTCTTAATATAAAACTGTGAGTTATCTAAAAGATCGTTAATTTATTCATTTTTACGCGCTGATTTTTACTTTAGAGAAATGCAACACTAAATGCCGAAATGCCAAGTTGTTTGCGTCAATTGTGCCGTAAATTAAAGATATATACTCCACGCGATGGTGGTCTGCTATAACTGAAAAGGGAAAGAGGATAGTTTCCTGGGGACTTCGGTAGCACGCTTACGGAGGTGTAAAGGCTGGTAGACCAGTGAGCTTGGAGGAGAGTTCTTTAGTAAGAGCTCGCCGCATTTACCCAGTGAACGCGGCTGTTCTACCTTCAGATGAGTGCAAAACAAACAAAATGATGCGCACAGGTCGCAACGGTATTAACACGCTTATGAATTGTGCATTACATATGAAAGGAATATGTGAAGCATTTCTGAAACTGCTGCCACTGCAATACACGGAAGTAGGCAGCGTTGCAACTGCGCCGGCCATGAGATGCCCTATGTGGGAGTGCCTCATTTTGGGGCCCTCCTGACAGAACACTGCTACCGGGCTGCCCTGGGGTAAGCATGGAGGCCGACAGTCCCACCTTGCCAATTCTTGACAACACTTGAGCAGGTGTCACCTTCCGTGATAATTGCTTTAAGATGATAAGTAGCTAGGATTTATCTAGTACCGGAGTATGAACGTACGCCGTCTGTATACTTGAGAGTTTCGGCCACCGTACGTAATGTGCACGAGTGGTGCGCATGCAATTTCTTTTATACGTGGCTGGCGCCAGCGGAGAGGCGGGTACTGACTCAATGCGCATATTGGTAGGACGTGTGTACAATGTTTTAGTTCAACTGTTTCGGCCAAGCACTAATAAAATACGAGTATAGGAAGCGGCAGCCCTGAATACACAAGAGAGGCTCAAGCAGGCATTTTCCCGGAGCGTCATACGGAAACAGACTTGTTTTCGTCGCTCTGCAATGCCGAAGCGATGCAAACATTGAGCTCGTGTTTGGAAGAAAATGAAAGAATAATATTTATGGCTTCTTACATAACACACACACACACACACGCACACACACACACACACACACACACACACACGCACACACACACGCACGCACATCGATTCTCGTGTGTATGCCATCAGTTTGAAGGCTCGCATATGATGCGAAACGAGAAGTATTCTGTATTCTAACAGAACGATACATATCCTAAAGTGCCAGGGCACACAGTCTTGACAAGTCCGCGCATAAATAACATGTTCCACATCCCATGCGCTATTCATTGGTTTTTGGCGTCTCTACGCGTATATTAGAGTATATTAGACGGAGACGTACCGTAGTGAAATCCGGTACCCAGTATCGGGTTAATTAACCAGTGTGCTTGCGCATGCGTACTCCTTAAAACAAATTTTTAGTACTTTCGTACGCTGTAAGGCCTTGGTTAAATACTTTTACACCCTAGTAAAAGTTCGTGTGTTATATTACGTTACTAATTCCCCTCAGTACACCGTAGTTAAAGTATCCGGAGATACGGTGTGGGGTTTACCCCCCAATAGCAGAAAAAAAAGTAATCTCGAGCACTAAATAGTGTCGAACTTCCATTCCACTCGTTTATACACCCAGAAAAATATATTCATAGCAAAGAAATCGCTACGCAATACCATCTTTGTTGGACGGTTCGTTCTGCATTGTACTGTAATGTCGTCGCAAAACGCGGCTTAGATGAGATGCCTCGCTTAGGGGGTCACTAAACTTTCGAATTCTCCGACATGATCCTCGTCGCCGGAAGCCCACTGCTATTCCACACAGTGGGGCACAGTCGAACGCCGAGGCGCGACCTTGTATGTCCATAGAGCATCGACGAAAAAGGCAGACCTGCACAAGACGCATTGTGTGTCTGCATCAGTACGCTTGAGTATACAGGCACGAAAAAAAAAAAAAGAAACACCACCCTCGTAACGCGAGGCAATGACACACATTTCATTTGCCCTGTCCGACGGTCTCGCAGAAAAGACATTCGAGGATGACGACCTATATCGCCTCTTCGTATACAATGTTTGCGTGGGACATTTCCGAAAGCGATTGGAGAGCTTGCACTATCGGCGCCAACGTTTCGTCCTCGGTCGAATGCGACGCAAAAGAAAGCAAAGTAACAAGAAATTGAACTGTCTTAGTTCTTTCGTTTCTATTGTTCGAGGCTGTTCCAAAAATAAAGTGCGAATCGATTTGAAGTAATCGAAAGAAGAAACAACACATCCGATGGGAGGGCGACTGCGAAGACGATACAAGGATAGTAGATGGCGCGTCGTTCACTGTTGTCTGGGTGGGTGCCCCACACTTGAGTAAGCGGGCGACTGTTGGCACACAGGCAGACAACACTTCCCGCTTCCAGTGGCTCTCCACGTTTCATCCAGGCCGAAGGAGAACCTTTCAACATACTTTTGTACTGCTGCCGTGTAAATTTGTTTCTTCACAAACACTTTGTTACCTGCATATAACGCTTTCTCCTTTATTTCCTCCTGTCCTGAGAAGCTGTTATCCATTATTTTTCTCCAGTGGGATTGCACTTTCTCGCAAAAAAGCTTTAAGAGCTTCAAGGCTTGCTTATTTTCCGAAGACACTCCGCGAACATCCCCTGCCTCCTCCTGGATGTAGTTATACGTGCTCTTTCTCTCTCTCTCCTCATCTTATTTTCATTGTCACGAATTCCACTAAAAAAAAAAAAGTCTGGTAGACATGCGTCTGCGTGTGGATAAGCAAACGGCCTGCTTTTGCTCTTTTTATTGTTTTCAATGTCATTTCACAGAGTGCAGTTTTGGATTCTATCTGTCTTTAAAAAAAGCCAAAAACAAAACAAAAAAGAACAAAAGAAGACGCTGCGAGCGATACCATTTCTTCGGCGCCATGAACACACTCAAGATGTGTCGTGCAAGACGCGCTTGTACGCCGTCTCTGCGTTGTGTTGTATAACGTTGCCGTAACGCTTTTGGAGGCGCCTTTTAAGTTTTCGTGTGTCTGCCATTTTGTTACTTGATGAAACATGCGACGAGTGAGCGGGGCCACATTCCCAAGTGCGTCTTTGCTCCTCGTATACGATCAAGCTTGGTGCTGATCTTGTCGGCGCCGTCTAAATGTGTTCGCAGCTCTACCATCCGCAGTAAACATGTAGTGAGGCGACGTCAGGTCGAAGGATTGTGTATCTTGTTGCAACGTTCTTTCTTTCTCTCTCCTTCTCTCTCTCTCTCTCTCTTGTATGGGGGTTGCGTGTTTCTCAATACGTTATGCACTGGCGCCCTTAGCCTACGCTATAGTAGTAGTACCACGCTACAGAAATGTTAGGAATAGTATTTCGTTGGTACTTGAGGCCTGCTACTGGACACCCCTGGATACTACTTGAATGCACATGAAAACTGCTCGCACAGCAGTTCAGAACTACTAAACCTACGCTCCGCAAATTCGGGTCGACCGCAGACTGAACTTACGCTTACTGAGTCCAATCAGCAGCCATTTTAATGAGAAGCGGTGTCAAAGCATTTACAATGATTCCAACAATCGTTCTGAAAATTCACGTATGCAAGTAGGCGCTAGTTGCACATTCTAACATTAGTTCTAGTTGCGCATTCTAAGCATTATTTCATTTTCCTAAGGTCATAAGTTTATAACCGTTATTAAGAGATAACATGCGTTCCTGTTGGTAATCCTTATAGCTTTCCGATCTCGTAGTAGCTCTGGAAGCAATTCAGAGTCTTCACGAGTGCTCCAGCTGTATCTACGTTTCTTATGTGTCCTGTTTTCTTTGCTCCAGCGAGCATCGATCGAGAGCTCCAGTGGTCAGATCGGAGAGTTCGTTAACGCTCTCGAAGTTAATCGGTGCAACGACCACCACGCATAGATGTAAAACAGCGCGTTTATATTCCACTGCTTACCCATCCGTGAACCGGAACCACCGAGAAGAGACTTCCCCTAACGACGAGGCGTAGCGAACGGAGTTAGCCATCGCCTGATCTGCTGGCGCACGTTGGCCGAAAACTCACATGCTCGCTGGTCTGCTTCCCCGCAGCTGCATCGGCAAGGAATCAATTTCCTGTCGAGGAAAACACAAAACCGAGGTGAAAAAAGATGTCATTACTCGGTTTACTGTTCTTACAGAGGTGGCATGGTAGGGGAGGATGAACAGTAAACAAAGAATATGAAATAAGAAAAAGGACCACCACGTCGAAGTATGGCAGCACGTTAAAGTGGTCAAGTTCATTTGCCCGCTACAAATTTGCGTACAAGGTCCTACGCTTTAAACAAAAACTCGAAACTATCCCGTATTTTTTTTTTTTTCGGGATAAACACTGAAAGAGCCAAGCAGTGAAGCGGAGTAAACATCGATGCTCATGTTACCTTACTTCCATTTACACGAGTACAAGCCTCAGTTTTACGACCAGTACAGGTTAAGCAGGAAAGGCTACAATACTCTATATCCACGGAAGTCCATGCAACTGTAAAGACTAGAAAGCCGAACGAGCAAATAAACCACTATGGAAGTGACAACAACACAGGCTGAAGACGCCACTATATTGAACGAGATCTCACGATTTCCTTAAAAATTTAAATATGCGTGTCGTGCTTGTTTTATGCATAAGAGCGGTACAGGAGGACAACATATTATTACTTCATTAACTGTCTGCCCTTCCTCTCCGCAATCAACCAATCTAAATCGCACACAGCGAAGCAGGGTTACGCCCAGTTCAGGATGCGCCACAAACAGCCCTTCGGACGAGCGTGAAGACCGTGCTGCCGTACGTAGGTTCGTCTTGAGACCAATCGTTGTTATTGCACCAAAACAAGGAAGGCACGAAGTTCGAGATAAACTGAAGGCCGGCGATCCAGTAGGAGAGCGATGCGTTGAACATCGCCAACTAACCGTTATAAGTACAGTTCTTGGAGAGCCGATCGAGACGAAACAACAAGGAAGTGACGCCAGCTGCTACCAGCCCAGCCGTTTTCGATTGCTTCAATCAATCTGCACTTGTGGCCGCAGATAGAGCTGGCGTGTACGGAGTGGGTGCACGAGAAACAAGGAAATGGCGTTAGCGCAGTCCTGCAATATTTTCGGCCGATCTGGCTCCGACAAAGCGCCTAGGCTCTCTGTACATGGGTAAGTTTGCTCTGCCTTTAAGTTTGGCATCGTATCGGAATGCTGACAATCCATCTGAAAGTGTCTGCGTTGCCTCCTTTGTGTGACCATTTTCTTTGATAAAAAGTACAATAAAAAAATTAACGAGGTACGGTGAAGGGTATGGGAAGTCCTCCCTGCCTAGCTAGGCATATGTTGAGAACGAGATAGCCTAAAGAGCACGATCGAGTTGTTTAGTAAGAGAGCGGGAGATAGAACGAACGTTATGAAGAAGCCTGAGAAATTCTAACGCTAGCCAGTAAAAAGCAAAGGCTGCCAGACGGCGTCCCCGCACATTTTAAACGACTCCTTCATGTTCATTCACTATACGTTATCTACAACTTCGTGCATTCGTATTTTAGTCTTGTTCATAGCGCAATAAAGCTTTGGAAAAGCTCGATGTGATTACATTTGCGCCAAAATGATCACATCTGGAAAGAAAGGCCTCTTCGTAAAGACCGAGCATGACTGGGAACGAGCAGAGCGAACGCATACTGAGCAACTGAACTACGGTTCTCGAGGATAAAGTTAACTGTGGGGCGAAAAGTTTCCTCTGAAAGAGCACTCCATTCTCTCCTAATTTACCGTTCCGTCGGTATCAGTCAGTACGCATTACTGCTCTACGTTAGCCATCAAATATGTACTTAAATGGGCCCTGAAACACTGTTTTAGTAATTACCAGAAGAGCTGAGTGTTCGTGACCATTTTCTCACGAAGTACTCGACGCAGCAAAGCTTCGGAGAGTAATGAAAATGGGGAAAGAAGCAGCGTATGCGCGCTTAATGACCTTGGGTATTTCATTTTTCTATCTTTTTTTATTTTTGGCGTGACGGCGAGCACGCAATGCACCTTAAGATAGACGCTGCAACTACACAGCACAAGAAGCACTACTGTTGTGCTGAAGTCTGGCCTATGCATCGATATATAAGAAGTATCAGGGCTAAGCACGTGACAAGTGACTGACTGAAGAACGTAGCGTTTGAAATAGCATGGCTCCATACGCCGTGCGCCGTTTCACATAAACATAGAAGTTTACAGGAATAATTAGCCGACCACATCTGATCGAGGTCGGAGTTACTGATGCTAGTTTGTGTGTACCCGAAGAGACAGCGACCTATATATTTAGTTGTGGAAGTCGAAACAAACAAGACAAATATTACGGAGGATGTTATTGCGGTCATGAAATCATCTAAAGAACGCGTTCTTACCTTCATTTAGGTAGACGATATGTTAAATTGTGCAGCCTTGCCGAGAGGAGAGTGATTAATTATATGCCTATGAGAGATAATTGCATTTTTTTTTGTGTCTAGTGCACTGGCAACTGGGTCACGTGCTCATGAATACCTGACCACCGATCCGCACCGTTTCCTGACTATAGCAAAATGTTTCGCGTAGCCCCATGGATATCAGCAGAGTCCAGATCTAGCAACTGGTGGGAGTAGAATAGAGCTATAATATTCCTACATCCGTCAGTGTAATTGTAAACTGGGGCAGCGTTAATAATCGTGACACTTAAAAATTCAGCAATTTACTGCTCGTCACCTTTGCCGCGCTAGACTCACTCATACCACTCTAAGAATTTTATAAACCAGGGGCTCCCAGGCTGCGACCCATATTGATATTGACAGCGTTTGCTTCTGCGTTTCCTTACCCGCATAAGATGTAAGTTCGCTTCGGTGAACATTTTTCAAGACTTGAAATGGTGTTCGCCTTTCGGGGAAGGAAAACAGGGAAGGAAAATGGGCAATAAACATCCATTTCCGAATGATCGAGAGTCGTGGAGCATCTTCCATATAATCTACGTCGTTGAATGCGCTGCAGGTACTTTAATGCCGTAGGCCGCGCAAACCTTAAAAATACATTTTACAAAGCAATTTCACTAGAAGCAAAGAAAACGACGGAGAAAGGATGCTTACTGTCTGACGTAAAGAGACAGTGCAAAAGCGATGACACGTCTAGCCATGTCATATTGGCACCAACAGCATTCTTGTAAACAACGTCAAAGGTCACGCATCTCCCAAAGGACGCGCCGAGAAAAGTGGGCGTTCTCTTGATGATGCACAGTTGATGCACACTCGCAAAGCGGGAAATGTTCCACGGAGACAGGTCGTCAGGGCGCCTCCACCCACAGGCCCAAGTTGCTACGATAGTAAACTAACACCGAAAGTTGCCGGGGCCCAGCAACGGAAAAGAGACAAACTGCAGGAGCTCGTGAGCCGTGGTTTGAAACGATACTCGGTGCACCGTAACTTCGAAAGGTGAAAGCTATGCTCTTTGCGCTTTATACTGTAGGCATCCTTCAGAGAGATACATTACGGTAAAACGGGTGGTGCAGGATGAGCACTCCTTCAGTTATCACGCTTCTGCAGTTTTCGTTCTAGTCAAGCTACGCGCTCGAAAAAATAAACAAATAAATAAAGGAAAGAAATATTGTGATGTGTTCGCCGACTTTGCAGGTACAAAGGAAACAATCCCGGAAACTCGGGTCTCGGTAACGATATCTGAGGTTATTTATTTTTTTGCTTTTTGTTGCCACCTATATACGAGCTCCTTGATGCCGCTTAAGCGGCAATATTGCTAGCTACACTCACGGTGAGTGAATCAATGTTTTTTTTTTCTTTTTTTGATAAAACCGTGCCCGTGAAGAACGGAAGAAAGCACTAAGAAGATTGAGCTATGTACAGTCCTATCGCTACGAAGTAAAACGGTGCAGTGTAAAAGAGAAAGCAAACGGAAGAGGCATAGGCTTGGTTCCTGAGAAGAGAGGGAGAAGGAAGAAAGGAAACAAAAGAGATGGAGGAGAACGGAGGTTAACGAGCTCAGAAGAGAGGTAAAGACATGTGAAATGTGAATGGCTCGCTAGTTAAAGAACTTAACCAGTTGTGAAATATTCAGTTCCCCCAAGAAAATTACCAACTTAGTGGTCGTTTGCGCCAGTGTACAAGTATGTTCACGCTCTTCAACTGGCCTGCAACAACGTAAAACAGTTGATTCGTTATAATAATAATAATAATAATAATAATAATAATAATAATAATAATAATAATAATAATAATAATAATAATAATAATAATAATAATACTTTCGCCACATTAGTCAGGTGTGTTCTAATTGTGCTCAGGGTCGCCTTTTCTGACGTGATTTTTGTTTTATACATTGACCTGCTGAATTTTCCTTCCGTACACCTCTTCATTCCGGGTATTTCATTGCCGATTCGCCCTTTCTAGCCGTGATTGCGCAGTTTTCTGTTAATCTCACGGCGGAAGTTACTAATGCAGCCCTAAATATCGCTTGGCGAGCGATGTTATGAATGCGGATGAGATCTGCAAGGCCGTCGATGAAAAAGAGCGAAATATCGAAAAACTCCTTTCCACAAAATAGTGCTATAAGCAATTTATAAGCAAGCAACGACGCAAAATGAGATAAGGCGGTCGCTGGGTAATTGTTCGTCGTCACAGCATCACAAGATTGAGAACACTCAACGAAGAGTACCAGTGGATTCCCTGCGCAATTTGAAGCCTGGCTTATATTGTTTTGCGTCCGCATTGTGTACTCTATGGCTACCGAGACGTTGCACATTTCACACGATGGGTCCCTATTGACCGTTTTAAACTGAGAGTATGAAACAAATATTAGTAACGTTGCAAATGTGTCACCGAGTCGCCTTAGCCTGATGGTAAACTTTCATTAGTGACTGTTCATTGAGCGCGGTGTAGCAAAGCACACATGCCCTTTCACTTTTTCTCCATGCTCGCCGCCTCGTACACGAAATGAAAACGACGGCGAGACAGCTATGCAGTGATGTGCTGAAAAAAAAAAAGAAAATTGACGAAGCGCTTTCACATCTGCGATAACTCCTAAGCTTAATATGCCTAAATGAAGCCTGCCAGAAACTCCCCCGTCGATCCGTTCTGTCATAAGCCAGTTGGATTGGTATGCATTCGACGGCATATCTTTCGCGACAATTTTTTTTTTTCATTCGTTCTAGCCACGCCGAGTTCTTTTTTTTATTGTCCTCTTTCCAGCAGGCTTTGCGCTACGATGCCAGCATGTAGGAGAATGTTTTCTGTGTTGCATGCAGGCTGTCACGCTCGCGCAGAAAAAAAGGAAGCGCCAGCGCCGACGTCGTGACCAGAATACGTCAGCACAAGTCATCGGTGACCGCAGGTCGATGAATGCGGTCGCAGCGCATACGACTTCCAGAAAGCTGCGTGGTCGAAACCGTCTAACCATGCTCTGACCTCGGCGCTGGTTATAGCGAACCGCTACACTACTGTAACCAGCGCGACAGCCGCTGAGCAAGCATCCAGAGCTTTTCCTAAGGACGTTCCCATTTGTCAGTTTGTCAGTTTAGGTTTCGCTCTATCTAACAAGGAGGTTCCAGCCCATTGAGGCCCGTGTACTGCGCGATGTGAGTAAGCGTCAAAGAACCCCGGGTAGTCGAAAGTCCCGTAGCCCTCTATCACGGCGTTTCTCATAATCATATCATGGTGTTGGGACGTAAAATCCCAGAAACCAATCAATCAATTCCAGCTCGTATCGCAGCTTCTTGCGGATTTTTCGGACTACGAGCTACACCCTCCTACCTCTTCGACTTTCAGGCTCTCCCTCTTTCCATAGGCTTATGGTGATCGCCTTTTTTGGCGCGCATGGTATTATGATTTGGATACTAATTTTGTGATATTATGATTATGGTATTATGATTTGTACACTACCGCCAGTTGGGTCCTGCAATTGCAACCTCACGCTATTTACATTGCTGGCATTTTGCGCATTATTATTCATTTACTACTCATATTTGAGGCTTGCCCGCTGCACTAGAACGTTTGCTACTCTCCGTAAGCGTTGAATACTTATCTCTATGAAGAATTTCTAGCTTAGAGGCGTTAACCATCAGCCAGTCGTACTTTCAAAGACCGTGCTCATTCGCGCGTGTGTGCAGGCGTAAAATACATAGTAGCAGCGCAGCATTCGACAGGGCAGCGACAAAAACATCTTGCTAGCGAATGCATAGTAATGATCCTCAGAGAACATCTTGTGAGAACATATGTGTGCTTTGTGCATGTCTTCTAACTAGCTGTCCTCCTGTTTATTTTTTTCCTGCTCTTCCTTTCTCTATCTTATCGTTTATTGCCCTCTCCCCCTCCCCAGGAATAGGGCAGCCAACCCAGCACGCACTTGGTTAACCTCCCTGTTTTTCCTCTTCATTTCTTTCTCTCTCTGTTCAGGTAGTTTTACAGCTAAACTGGTCAAGCAGAGGCATTCTTTGATATAGTCTTGTAAATAGGAAGGGTCCCTTATACCAGTAAATCTTTCTTGCCTATCACAGCATATTTAGGCAGCACAACATTTACATACAGATCGTCACCCATTAAAACTAAGCGGCAGCAGACTAGAAATTTAGGCAGCTTGCGCTAAAATCAGGCACAGGCCAAGCAAAAAGCGGCGTCGCCCAGTCAAAGGACCCTCCTCCAGCCAATAGTGCCGCTCTGCCAACGTGACGTCGAGGCAGACCTCCTTCGCGCCGAGCTCTCATTTGTCTCTTGAGCGCGCCGGAGAGGTGGTCTGCCGCGAGGTTAGTTTGGCCGAGCGGCACTGTTAGCTAGAGGGGGGTCCTGTTTTCTTGACAGCTGCTTCTTTTTTTTTACCTGTATCCGTGTACAGCGAGGCAAGACTGGGCTAGGCGCTTGTGGCCGACCTTGCTTCTACCAGCTTCTACAAGCTCGACTAAGTCAGATTTGCCACATAACTAACTAGTACATGGTTACCGGCGGGAAGATGTGTCATCTTACGTAATTTGTATTACGTGTCCAGATTCATACTGGCTTGGCGAAAAATGTCCGGTTGTGTCGTCTCCTTACTTAGTTTTGGCACGGACATGTCACGTGATTATCTGTGACGTCATGTTACGTTTTTGAGTCGCGTGACTACATGCGACGTCATCTTACATGGAAAAGCTACCTGTAACTACGCCACAGGCCACGCAAACGCTGCTATGCTAGGTAGTTGCTAGGCGACGTGACCAGGTGTAACGTCATATTACATAACCTAAATCCCGCAATTAGCTGCGCCATCCGCAATCTTACGCCATCACACTAGCTGTAACTAAGGTATACTAAGCAAGCGAGGATACGCGGATATGCCAGGTGGTTGCTAGGTGACGCCAGCTGGAGTACAGCTGGCTGGGTTGTGCCATGTCTTACTCTCTTCCCTCCTCCTATCTTTTCTCCTCACCCCAAATTTCCTTTCCACCCTCTTGCTATCCTATACTGTGCATGTATGTGCTATATATTCGCAGCTGCTTGGCAGATACCCGCTTTCTGTACCGCATAATGCCGCAGATTAGGCAATGTATAGAAGTGCACGCGCACCAATGTTAGCACATGGCACCCATGATGATAGCCATTTACTGCTCGATACACACGGCCGAAAAAAAAGCTTAAACACCTCCGCTGTTAAAAAATTACAGTGAAGTACCACACTCTACAAGGGACAACAGCTCGACCAGCTGGGATGCCGTCCTCCGCAACACTGCTCTCTTCTGGCCGACAAACCCTGGGCTGTCCAGCTGAAGCACGATATGGCCGAGAGGTTTGGCCTTCCGGTTCCTACATGGCAGTGACGCGCTGAGGACCGAGACACGATCTGCATGACCTCATTACAGTTTTCCCGTACCATACCATACCATACCATACCATACCATACCATATGATACTATACCTACCATGTCATATCATGTCATACCATGTCATACCATGCCATACCATGCCATACCAACATGACAAAGGGTATGACCTGAATGGTTAGGCGTAGTTTCTCAGTTGTTGCTTAGTGTGCCATGGTTGTGCCATGGTTGTCATGAAGGCTACGCCTTGGGATATTGACATATGTATAGTGTGCATTGGGAGAAAAAACACGTACGTCCCAGCACCGTCAAAATTAGTGTCTCATCCGAGGCGATAATAGTGCTTTCGTCATTTCTTTTTGCTATTAATTTGTGCAATGCAGCAAACAACTGTGTACGGCTGTGCCCTGGAAAGCACGTATGAGCGTGTTACATTTCAAAGCATCCTAGGCGGAAATACAAGCGCTCGGAGATTTATGAAGTACACACACAAATGTGCACAAAGGCGAGGGCCGTTTTCACTGCCGCTTTGGCGACTTTGCGGGCTTTGCAGTCAGTCTTGTGAAACGGGTCCTCAAACACGAAAACAGCAAGTCCGACCTAATGAAGGAACGCGCTTTTGTTTCCATACCACAAAGGCCTTTTGTGTCCGACTGAAAGAAATGTGGTCCTCTCAGTTGGCCCTAAGGAGAAAACGAACTTGCGTTCAGAATGTGCTACCATTGTTTGTCGATGTGCGTGGGAGTATATCAGGTCTATTACTAATGACTTTAATGACGCAAAAGAAGGAAATGCGCATGCTTAGACTGATGACGAAGAAATGTCGATCTATCACAGCGGAACTTCACGAAGCGTCCACTTTGAGGAAGGAAGCGAACCGAGAACTCAGATCATGTAAATTGTTATTTTTTTAATCAACTGTAGAGTTTGTCAAATGTCCCGTGAATCTGTTTATTTTTTTTTTTCGCACAGTGACCTCTCAACTTTCTTAAGCATTTACGATGATTAGTAAACATAGAAGAGCGTTACGCGCTCCCTTCAGAATTATATTTGGATCTGTCTTTCCATGATACTGGTGTGCGCTAAGCATAGTAAAATCAGAAACCAATGCTTGTACATGAAGATAGCTTCCCCCCATAAATAGTCTTAGGGTGGATAAGCCAGAGTAGCAGGAGCTTACGAAGCGCAACTGCAAGAGCAACACCAAGCTAGTTGATACTTCCCAGTGGTGCGATAGTTCGTTATGTTGCACAGTAGTTAGATTCACCCTTCAATGTGGGACACTCTTCTTGGGAAAAACGTTCTTGTCTCTTTTTGTTGTTGTTGTTTTCTTGCTCTTGAGGGCCATCGGTGCAAAGCCGCGTTTCTGTGATCCTCTGCTCAAGCGCCCCAGACAATGCCTTAGCCCATCTCTCCCACAACAGGCGTTTGTCCATTGGTCGCATAGTTTTGCTTCATTCATGTGAGGTGCGGGTATAGCTCGATGCGCCTAGTTTGCAGTAGGCGGCGCGCACGTTTTGCTGACTCGCATCTACTCGCCGCCGTACGTGAGTCAGCCATTTGAGTATAGCGGGAAAGCTAGAACCGGCGGAACTCAAAAAGTCAACATTTGCTCAGCGTGGTGACGGCTCGCATGTGCTTCTTTTGTTGCTCGCTGAAGACACCCCTAAATGGTGTTTGACGATTACAAGCGAACAACATTGTATCAAGGGAGCCATAGGGGGATTCAAGATTAGCCTGATCACAGGCTGTTTTCATTCCCTTAACCTTCACTGCAAAACAGGTGGAGCTTAAGGTGTGCTTTCCAGAATACCTAATAACCTAAATGATCATGTGCGCGAGGGGCGTCGTGGCAAAGGGCATTTTTTCACTCTTATTTGCTTCGTTGTTCATTGATAAGGTAAAACTTGCTCTTATACCTTGTCGATATGCAGCGGCATTTTTAATTAGGGAACAGTTTCGACTACCGTGGTTTATTTTGGTACACTGGCTGTGTTTCTGAAGCTTGCTGTATAGATTGACCTCGTTCGTATAGGTAACCTTCAAGGTGAAAAAAGAAAACCACTTTTTATAAGACTGACATGGTACCATGAGAGATGCTTCCGGCCTGAGATCTTCCCATTAAAACAAGTTTCTCTTTTTAATTTTTTTTTCTGGTGGTCAAACGCTTACTCACATCAGCGAAAATCACTCCCGGTGTCTTCCAGGAAGTTGCTTCAAGTGTCTTTCCGCGAGGGCGTTTTCTTTTTCTTTTTTTTAGGCTGCACTGTTTGTTGATGTCATGAAATATTGTGCGCTGAGCCGGTAACGTGGCATCAGTGCCTGACAACGCGAGCATGTATGCTTTGGTTTCATTACAAAAATCACCATATGTTTTTGTCGGAAGCATTCAAGGGAAACAGTGTGGCATAGAGATTAAATTACAACTGTAAAAATCAAGCATTGCAGAGAGAATCGCGTATGTGACCGTTCCGAAGTCATTCATGGTTTGTTTTCTGGGTTTATTTAACTTTAGTGCTGTTGTGCCACTTCTGATTTGTTGCAAGAAAAATAGTGCGAACCTCTTGTCACCTGATATGTTGCTGCAACTGCAGTTGTAATCACCAACTGTGAATCACTGGTCGGAGCCGACAGTTTAGAGAAAAGGAGTAAAAAGAAAGAATAAATTGCCTACATGATAAAATTTTCATGATTAACGACTTCCTGTCACCACGGGCTTCGGAGCGAAAAATTGCGTGTTCCATTAAAATAAGGCCCGTTGAAAGACACCGTGCTTTATGTAGACTTCTAAAGTGTGGGGCTTGGGCAACACCAGCCCCAACATTCGAGCTCTCTACCGTTCTCCACTTCAATGACGTCCACTGAACTTCGATGAAGTATCTCCTGCCTAGTTTCTTCAATGTTCCAATGGCCGAAAAAGCGTTTGCTCCGTTTCTTTCTCTTTCTTTATTATTTTTTTTTGAAAACGATAAGAAAGTTCCGTTCACTGGTACGTTATGCTTTTTGTTCGTCCTTTCCATATCGCTCTTCCAATGAGCCGCGACAGTGATTTATGGGATGGATTGTGTACGAAAAAACAAACATATACAGGTAGCCAACATTCTCTCGTCGATGCTTGCTTGGTGCGAAAAATTACAACACTTTTGATACTTCATCCCTATATTACTTCTTTTTTCTCCATAGCGTTCTTTTGTGCTGCACTCTGAATCTACATTTTGCTTGTGTAAAGTTCCAGATCAACTGCTTACTGCATGTCTGCCAGGCTGCATAGACTACACTTGTTCATTTGCACTTCGGTATATTACGTTTCATGAAGAAGAAGAAGTAAAAGAGAGGGAAAGGCAGGGAAGCTAACCGTTTCAGGACAGCCGGTATGCTGCCCTGCTCAGGAGCAGAGGGATGGAGGAGGCAGAGAGAAAGAGAAGGACGGGTAGCCCATAGCAAGGCGCGCTCACAATCGCGCGGTCACAGTCCGTCGATCTTGTAGGGTGCGTGACTTCACTGTCCCAACCACTTGTCCAAGTCTGTTGCTTTTAAAACCTTATGCACTGCCCTCGTCGCCCTCGGGTGCGATGACTTCTGCCGACAGTATTCAAGGATGGTTTCAAGAGACATACATGTCTTTTGTCAATGTGCGCCAGAGCAGGCGCCAATGGTTGTTTGTGAACATCATATCGAAAACAGTCACACAGGATGCGTTGTAGCGTCTCCTCGCTACAACTTAGTTTCGCATTGTGCAATGCGAACTTTCGGGGAATGGCCTTGTCGCTATGAAATGTAGTCAGGGAAACATATTCATTGGGCAGAAAACTATCATAATATACTGCATCAAACCTTCATAAATGTGATGAGGCGAAATAGGCGGAAATCATAGGCTTTTGTTCCGGTTATGACTGCGTTGCGGCTTTAATTAACCTGAAGGGTTTAAGAAAACATGATTAGTATTATTGTGCACCGTTTCAAGGGAGACGATAATACTTCAATATATTCCCCGAAGACGCGGGATATTACTATATGGAGTGCGATAGTGCTTTATACGAAATTCACTTTCTTGAACACCGTGATTTTGAAAAGCGTTGCTGAATGTAGACCGTCATGCGCCACGAATCATTCATCAAGGTTACTGGATGTCCAATATGTCATATTGGGCATAGCGTATAATCATATGACGAAGCAATTTAGCAAAGTGAATGAATGACAGGTACAACAAAAAGCCAAGTACATGCGGAATCTCCCGGCATGAAAAGAATGGGGAGATTGAGTGTATTTTTTTCCATAGGAAATTCAGTCAGAAAACGAGCCAGCAACGCAGCATTCAATTTTAGCCATGATTCTGTATATTCGTTGTTGGAACGATAGCACTCATCAAAATGATAGCACTTTTTTTTATTCTACACTGAATATGAGATTCCGATTCGCGCCATCGATCTGGGACACCAATTTCTCAAATGTGCATGTTCTCTCGTGTTCATTGATTCAAAAGCCGGAGTCGGACGCATTTCGGCACACCTATTTACTTTGCTGAAACATTTCTATCTTACTGCTGTTATGTGAGAGGACAGAAAATATATTTTTGCGATTTACATTTACGGCCGATTGCTAAAGTAAGCTGATGCCTTCTTTCCTTTCTGCCTCTATCGCGTTGCTTTCTCAGGCAAATACAACTGCATGCGATTCAATCAGTCGCATGAGCCACCTTTCTCGGGCGCTATATCTCTGCGCTATTTATGCAGTGTAGCTCCTGTTTCTAAAGCTAAGATTTCGCATTCACGCCTTTACTGCGCTTAAAATGTTTTGCTTCAATGTCCGCCACGTATTTCTATTTACACAATGGTGTGGCGGATACAGGTTAAGAAATAGTTGAAAACATGATGTTAAGATGAACCCTACCCAAATAACACGAATTATTAGTTGCCGCCCTGACGAAGACAAGTCCGCTTTTCGAAACGTTGGCTCCCGCGACATTCCCTGTTCTAAATCGTACTTTGCGATTTGTTCAACGAATTATTAGAATGGTTTTAACGCTTTAAATTCCACTACACTAAACAAAAGTAAGCATATTGGTCGTTTTTAGAACTCTTGCGCTTAGAAATTCGTGAGACGTTTTGTATGCAACACGAAGTTAGGTGTATGGTGATACGGCTCCGTGTATTTCGGAGACCACAGAAGCCAATGCCATGTTGGGTGAAAGCAGCCATTCTGTGTGCCGCTAACATTTTTCAGAAAATAAATTTATTTTATTGGAACCTTCCAGGGAATACTCATTTCCATTTTCCTAATGTAACAATTCGTTAATATCTTCCGATTTATGACTCATTTTTGCTTCAGTGCGGTCGCACACCGAGGTATGGGCTATGTTATAGAACATTATCATTAGCATTCTCATAATGACTGCTATTATTGCCCGTGCCCTCCTCTAGGGAGTTCTGAAGTACCGACGAAGGATTAGATGTGGTGCTGGGGAAGAGCTAATAATTGACGGAACCGTGTAACTTTTCGTGCAGCAGTTTCAAAGCGCGTATTCGAAACGATGTCTAGAACGCTAGTTACCG
This sequence comes from Hyalomma asiaticum, assembly GCA_013339685.2. Lineage (NCBI taxonomy): Eukaryota > Metazoa > Arthropoda > Arachnida > Ixodida > Ixodidae > Hyalomma > Hyalomma asiaticum. Next base: position 119,480,473 of record CM023482.1, on the reverse strand, counting down.
TTGACGCTGTCTTTTTTAATGCACGTGCACTCGAAAGAATTCTCCAAGTTTCTTATTTAAAAAAGATGAGTACATCGATGGTACTTCGAGAAGGACTGTGGCTATAGTGAAAGTCACAGTCCTGAACACGAGGTGTAGAAAATGCGATAAATCTTGCCTTCTTATAGACTGGTCGCCGTCAAAACGCACCATAAGTAACCATTGCCATGAACTACTGCGTCACTGAAGCATTTCCTTTCAGTCTGAAACAATTTTAGCGGATAAATTTTCTTCCGGTTAAAGGTGCCCTGGTGCGGCTCTCTGCTCTCAGCCACTGACATAATTTATGCAGGAAACGTACTTACTAGCCAGGATCAATTCTGTCCCTTTTTGAGAATGTTTTTCTTCGCACGACTTGAAAATAATTGGCAGATTCTCTCTTGTATGTTTGAATGTTCTCACCCATACAGCTAATTCTTTATAGTCGACTTATCTGTTTCTTAGTTTCCTCTTCTTCTGAAATAGTTAATTTTGAAGCTGCATTTTCGCACTACATGTTTTGGCAGTGAATTTTCCCGATAACAACGTAACTGCTCCTCTTCAGGAGAGTAACATCGAAATCCATGCCATTCTTTAAAGCTTTTTCTAAAGAACGTTTCTCCCCTATCAGTCGCTCAAGACGTGTCGTATATGAAATACTAGAGACTTGAGCTTTTATAAAATTAATTTCACTTGTAATTACGTAACCGTCCCGAGCAGCTTCCTTTCTTTTTTTTTCGCAGCCAGGGGTTGGCAGTGCAAGGCTTATGTGCATTTCACATTAGTTTCGTTCGCTTTCTATCACACAGGAAAGCCAGCGCCAATTTGAAACCAGTAATCCTATAGTAGCTAAACCAGAACTACGAGCGCTTTTTGTTTCCTTTATCAAACTTCTATCAAGTTTCAATATAAAGGCACTTTCAGAGGTCGCAGTTTGCTGCCGGTGTGCTACCAAGTGCGTTAATAGAAGTTTAAAGTTTTATCTCACTTGAACTTTGCCGTATTTCATATCTGTGCATTCCGCTCACACATCAGTCTTTACCCTTTGAAGTGGATCCTTTTGGTGAACTTTCGCTACTGTTCCCGCCTGTGGCTGATGCTACCTTGCCCTATAAAAAACAGGGATGAATTTCGTATGATAACATTTAGCCATTTTTACCCTTTATGGTGACTCCTGGGCAGCTCTGTTCTTCTCAAGATTACGAATAGAGAATAAACCCATCGTGCCTAAACACACACATGCCTGCAAACATGTGTCCTGAAGCGCCGTTTACGGCCAAAATAATGAATGAATGAATGAATGAATGAATGAATGAATGAATGAATGAATGAATGAATGAATGAATGAATGAATGAATGAATGAATGAATGAATCAAACAGTGCCAGTCATCCCCATACGGGTTTCCACTCACTGTTCTTGATTTATCAAGGTTATTTAGTTCAACTGCACGGTTTCAGTACGACGAAAATTATTTAATTGCATGTGCTTGTAAGTGAAGACATAAAAGCTAGAAGTTGTGTCAGTGCTTCAAGACTTCCTACAAGTTGATCTGAGAAATCACATTAACAAAAACGTCGGGGAGCATATTCTGTACCTGTCATTGTTATTGCTCATTTGCAATGGCATTCTAAAACTTAGCTTTGAATCTTAAAGAATGTAGTTTAGCTCTTCCATACAGAAAAAACAAATTACTTTTAGGGGCGAAGCTCCTTAAAGCGGCACCCGTTCGTCCCTCGTCGTAGTCGTAGTCGTAGTGCGTAACCAGTCTTACGCTTTGACCTCCAAGGTGGTGCCGGTGGGAGATTTCTCCTGTGCGTTGTTGAACAATAAAAAATTCGCAGCATGCGCGTTAACTAAAAGCCGAATTCTTCTGTCTCTCATACCCCATTAGCAGCCATTGTTTACCGTCCGAGTTGCCTTCAGGAACATCAGGTGGCGCGCGAGCTCTCTCACTCTTCCATCTCCTGTCTTGTGTGAGACAGAAAGAGAGAGAGAGAGAGAGAGAGAGAAAGACTGTCCGTTTCTAACGATGTTGATGGGTTTGTGCTAGCGCGTTACGGCGCGTGTAAGAAGCTGGTGTAAGACGCTGTGGCCTCTCCGCCTTATACTCTTTCAGCAGTCATGTGATGGCGTCGGCAAACGCGGTGCGCGTTCCGGCCTGTGTAAGGGGCTGCGTAAGACGCTGTGGCCTCTCCCCCCTTACTAGAGTGTACTGCATGTTTGTAACGCGTTTGTGCTAGCGCCCCCTTAAACGCCAGATCCCAGCGTTCGAATAGAGTGTTTGTGACGTCTTTACATGATGATCGACTGGGCGAATTACACGGAAGATTAACGGTTTATCGGTGGTTCACTCCGGAGCTTCGCCCACTCATCATCATTCACCCCGTGGATATGCTGTGAATTTTTTTTATGGTCTCCTTCTAGACGTAATGAAATATAAACGAAAGCGAAAATTAAAAATGTAGAGATGTCTTTCTAGTTGAGCGAAGTGCCTAATTTCTTGTACAACGGGCTGTGCAAATATTTGATCTCCGTAAAGTATTCTGCGTATACTCCTCCTAGAAGTATAACCTGTTCTGCAGTCCTTGCATGATTAAAAGCATACTTGCGGGCTAATTCGATTAAGGAGTCTCGTGCGTTTTCATATATTTTCTTTTTTAAAGACTACACGTTTTGTGCCACACGCATATGGCCGGAACTATGGTACTGCTATTAATCATTTTTTATTTTGGAATGGGAAGTTGACGTCAGCATAATAATTAGCAAACAGAAATCAGAACCTGTTGCAATATCTAGGACTAAGAATTAGCAGCCGCAATTTTAGTTGGAAGTATGTTTCCAGTTATAGCTAGTTCTCATGCGGTTGAATAAGGAAATTTTTCAATAGGCTTCATTTTATTTTCATTTTTATTTTGCTTATTGCAATCACCGTCTCCTGCCTTTCTTTTTAACTCAAGAGACTGATCTGATCCGCTACCAGGGGTTATACAAAAAGAAAGATATTACGCTAGAAATGTTCGCAATGTTACGTTGCAACAACTCCTAATGCTCGACATGTTATTAATGAGTGCAGATCTGAATAAAACACCAAAGCCCCTTTTTCTTAAAGAAAGATGGTTGAACGCGAAGCTACCTAGCAAGCAAACTCAAAGTAATTTTCCAAAGCCAGTGACCATGCAAAGAACCGAAGAAATGCCGAGCGGCCCGATGTGATATGTGCATATGTGATTTTACTGCTTGTTCGGAATTGTATTTTTTCTCACCGGTTAAGAATTGCATTTGCTCAACCTTTAAAATGGGCGCATATAACTTTTTTTTTTTGGTCAGTTGAGATTGAAACGACAAGTTTACATTTGAGAGAAAGAAACTTAATGGCATATGCCCTGCTAACACTTTCTGTAGCTATATTTCAATCGCCGATAGCGCTGCAAATAAAAGTATTTTGAATAACTTATATGTTACCTATATTTCATTAAACTTTTTCATTGTGTTTCTGTCCCACGTTTTTCCTATGAGCACAGAAGAAACAGGCTTGTGTCTTTCTTTGAGCTCATAGTGGTATCCGAACTTCAAATGAGCATAACGAAAGAGCGTTTTACTAAGCACGTCGTGCATGCCAGTATAGTAAACACTGCAACTCAAACCTGATTTAATTAGTATAGTGTAAGCAAAGACAAATGTAAGCTATTGTTCACGTGCAACTGTAAGCAATTGTAAGTGTTTGTAATGATTACAATATGATGACGGAGCACATTTACAATGAGTACTTATAACTCGTTGCTAAAACTGCAGTGCGAGCAAAAAAGGAAAGAAAAGCGGACCGCCGGAAATATAAAGCTCTTAGTGAAGTTTTTTTTTTTTTTTTCAATCTTGCTGGGCTCTCACTAGGTAAATGTAAGCTGAATATAAATAATTACCATCCGTTAAAGACGGTTTCAGAAAAATGTTCTTGGTAAAGAAAAGGCAAGAATGATTTTTTCGCGTCACAGCACCGCAGTGGTGAGTCTTTTAAGCTTTCTATCTAGAAGTATTTCCAAACCCCAAGAAATGTTTGAATACTGTAATCCCGTTGCGGCATGTCGTTTATGCTGTTCATTATCCGGCTTGAAATAATTTTATCGTAAGAACGCATAATATCTGACGTTTATGAACAAGTTCTAACAGAGAACCTCTGCGTATAATCGAAAGCATGGTTCATTAAGAACGCCAGTTATTATTGAGTAAAAACAGCCTGAAGGCACACTGAAAATACTGTTAGAAAATATTTGAAACTCATTCGAGACAAGAGTAATTTTTTTTCAAGAGGTACAAAAGAAGTTAATTAAACGAGTACTGCAACTGTATTCGCTTTGCTAACGCACATATTTTTTCAAATGTGCACACAGAGGGGCATACACTCGTTTGCTCACTAAGCATAAAACCACAAATATATTTTATTTACTTTCGGGCAACAATTTTCATTATACGATCACGTTTACATATAAATCTCCGCTAAAAGAGGTCCTAAATATAAGAAATGCAAAAGGTTAGCAATATTTCAGTCATACGCAAGTAAGCATGTTTCAATAAGGCTTTCCTTCTCCGCCACTGCGCAGTATGCGCGCTGCATGGTGTGCAGGGTATACAAAAATGAAGTGGAAGAATCTTATACAACAGAGAGTGTTCATTATTTGTGTTCTTTCATGCATTACGCACTCCATTTCTATTGCACTCCTGTTACGATGTGAAAAGTCGCAGCTGTCACTGAGTCCGCATGTCTCTTTCTCTTTAAGCTTTACTGATTTTCTCAAGAATGAAGAAACGTCCAATATATAGTATAAGTGACCCTTTAGATGTATACATATAAGCAGTATTGGACTCCCATAGCCCAAGTCTGTCAGCTAAGCAGACATTACTTAGGCTCACTCATAAAATATGTTATTTTGCTTGTAACACGCTCGGAGACAGGGAAATATATTACTCACACAAGTCCACCGATACGCGCACACAAAGTCTAAGTTCACCTCCAAAACTTAAATAATCCTAGTTGTTACACTGCTAGATTGCAGAGCTGCAATTACTCTATATTTATTAGATGGATTATTTTGGGCTAATGAACAGCATAAACGGCGTGCCGCATCGGGCTTTCGTTAAACAACAACGCTTTATGTAAATAACAAAATCAAGTAGATTGTTATGAAATATTATGAGAAATATCAAGATATACACAAGATCTCACTGACCAGAACATAGCCTACCGAGATATATAGAAAAGAGAGTCGGAATAGGGTTATAGTGATGACGCAGCCAACAACCACCACATGTTTGATACCGAAAGAACACTTCAAGCAAAAGTTAACTTCTTCGTAGGTAAGGGCAAATTTAATCGTCTACAACCAAATCAAATTGTATAGATAAGCTTTCCAAACGAGAAGAGGGATAAAATTGGGAAAGGCAGGAAAAAGGGACGCACAAAGGCAGAAACAGAAAGCCCACTCATACCACGTTTATTATGTTGTTCGAAAAGTCAGGACAAAAGCAAAAGCAAAAAGAGGTAAAATGGATTAAGAGCCCTATTGCTTCCGTAAGCTCATGAGTCAGGGCTTCACATCAGAAACAAGGAAAGAAGCTATAACTTTGGAAATCGACGAGCCGACTCATGGATGCTTGGGAAGTAACAGGACGGAAAAGTCTACCCAGTCATCCTTGTTCGGATGACTGGGTAGACTGCCCATACAGCAAGGACGTGGAAGATGGACTCGCGGAGAGAAAAAAAAAAGAAACCTGCAACGCATTTCTTCATGACGTGCAGCCAGCGGGGTGGGGGATAAGATCCCAGATTTACCACGACCAAAGTTTATATCTGCCAAGGAAAAGAATACTGTTACGACGGAATGGGCGGAATGAGAGTATAAGGTTAGAGCAAAGCGAAAGTACGTGCGGCGGATATTAATTCGGCTAAATATTTCGCCTTTCTCGTTACTGCATTTGACCATTCTAGGGCTTTGTTGCAGGCATAACGTTTCGATAAACAGTTCTTTGTTTAAGAGCTCCGGCGTCCTCAGTCCGGGACCACGGCGTCCTGGACTGAGGACGCCGCCCACCTGAGGGCGACCATTGTCGTCTGCTCAACAATAAAGTTTATTTCTCTCTCTCTCTCTCTCCGTTGTATACATTTCTATTTTACGCGCTTTGTTTTGCTTTAGCTGTATTTACCTGTGCTTTCTATAGCTATAGATAGTAATTAGTTCACTTTTTGTACCTAATTCGTTGCATTTTAGTATTTCTTAGTGAACTTGAATGATCTTTTCATTGATTGATTTCTGGGTTTTACGCACCAAACCACGATTTCATTACGAGAGACGCCGTAGTGGACGATTACCTGGGGTTCTTTAACGTGCACTGACATCACATAATACACTGGCCGCAACATTTCGCCTCCATAGAAATGCAGCCGCCCCGTCCGGGATTCGATCCCGCGACATTCTGCAAATCGCTCTCTGCAAAAAGGCCCGATGCCGGCCTTTTGCAGAGGGGCGGGCATAATAGCGGAGCCATAAACGCATGCATGATTTACCACAGCAGCACCTAATAGAACTGCAGGCAGATGGTTTTCATTGCATAATTTTCTTTGCGCTTTTTAAAGTGTTGCTCTCCTTATTACAGCGAACATGTATACCTCTAGGGTTCAAGGAAACTTTTGTGTCGTCGTTGTAGGCAAATAAAGCCAGTTAAAAACAGAGTCATGGTGCATAACCAGCACCCCGCGGTAGAAGAGAGGCGCACGGCGATGGGAGCGCGGCGCATGCGCATAAGTCATCCAGCGCGGCGCATGTGCCCAGGTGGTGTTACGTCAATCCTCGGCTTACCGACCAGAAAGTTCTTCTGAATACAAGGTATTTTTCTTTTTGTTTGAATGTAAGTACGTACAATGTCGATTTGATTTCGCCACAGTTGTGGCTGCCACTGCCATCCGACCCTTGGCACCTCGTACATTTTTATTCTATGATAAGAATGCATAATGTTCTGCTCCGAGCAATATATTTGACATTAGAAAGTTACCTTGAACCGTTAAAAAATGACACTCACTTCTGAACACGCCCTCCTAAAACCTGTTCGTTTTTAATCAACAAATCAACGCTTGCAGCAAAGGAGGCGAGCAGCCTAGAAAACGTTTGAACTCAGTTTATATAACGAAGCAGGTGGGCCATCAATAAAAAGAGGAAATTGCCTTACAAGGCTCTGCAGCCAACGTTGTGGTAATATGCACGGGTCGTTGCAGTCTACTTTTCAGAAGAGAGTGAAATAAAAATGTCCTGATAGATGACCGACGGAACTACGTTCTGCGATGAAAGCGATGTGTCTAACCTTCAGCGTCTCATTGCCACAACATTCACGCAATATGCTGTCGCAGATTTAACATAATGATTTCGCTCAAAGGGCGCCTGTAACACACATTTGTCAGTTCCTTACGTTTCCGAGCTTAACCTTCAAAGAGGGTAATTTATAATGAATCGCATTGCATGCAAACTTATCGAACATATAATCTACTCTCACCTGGCAAAGCACCTGGACAATAATTCATTTTTCTTCCCGAAACAACACGGATTTCGTTCCGGCTATTCGTGCGAATCTCAACTTGTTGAATTCACGACCGACTTGCACCTAAACCTAGACTCATCCTTTGCAACCGATGTCATTTACCTCGATTTTTCTAAGGCGTTTGACCGCGTTCCTCACCAGCGTCTCATGACTAAACTTTCTTGCCTTTCAATCGATCCCCTGATATTGTCATGGATTCGCTGCTTTTTAACTGATCGCTCCCAGTACACCGTCATCGAAGGCGAACCATCTGTCGCTACTAACGTTGTCTCCGGAGTCCCACAGGGCTCCGTTCTGGGCCCGCTTCTGTTCCTAATCTTCATCAATGACCTTCCTGCTCAAATTTCATCAAGCATCCGTTTGTTTGCGGACGATTGCGTTCTCTACCGAGGTATCTCTACTATTAACGATCAGGCATTACTGCAGGATGATTTAACCTTAATCCAAAACTGGTGCTCGACCTGGCTCATGCAGTTAAACGTTTCGAAATGCAAGTTTATGCACGTGAACCGTAAGCAACATCACCTTCACTTCCCATACACGCTGAACAATTCCATGCTAACACAGGTGGTATCTTATAGGTATCTCGGCGTAGAAATCACAGATAATTTGAGTTGGTCTAAACACATCACATCACTTTCTGCAAGCGTTTCTAGATCACTAGGTTTCTTCAGACGGTCACTTACATTTGCTTCGCCCACAGTTAGACTAATGGCATACGAAACTTTCATACGCACCAAACTTGAATACGCATCCCCTATCTGGAACCCCCATCAAGAGTACCTAATTCAGCAGTTGGAGGCAATCCAAAACCGAGCTGCTCGTTTTATAACTTCAAAATATGATTCTAGACTGAGCGTCACTGACATCAAAACTTCGATTGGTCTAACCCCTCTGGCATCCCGTCGCAAAATAGCAAGTCTCTGCTTTTTTCATAAGCTCTATTATAACTTTCCTCAACATCGCGAGAGCCTAATCGTACCACGACGTCACGACGTCTGTTTAACTGTCACAGTGTTCAACGCATTCATGGTTCAACTAACGCTTTCAACAAATCATTTCTACCGACTGCCATATCAGATTGGAATGTACTCCCTGACGATATTGTTAGTGAAAGGAGTTATCTTAAATTTAAAGATTTATTGTTACAGCACTACTGTCAGCAGGCCGAATAGCATCCCTGTTTTCTAATTTTCATGTTTTCTTCTTCTTGTTTTTTCTTGTGTTTTGCTTTGTTTTTCCAAGCAGTATTTATGTGTCGGCTCCATGTGACCCGGAGTTATCTATTGTTACAGCCCCCCTTATGTAATGCCCCATGAGGGGCCCTTAAGGGTAAATAAATGATGATGATGATGATGATGATGATGATGATTCGAAGAAAAGCAGTTGTAAAAAGTAAGCGAAGGAACGCCCGTCGTATCTTCTAGTACAAAGCTGTTCTTAACAGTCTCCTAGGAACCCGCGCACTGGAGGCAAAAGCTCCAAGTAACAACTCCAAAGTGTAGCCAAAAAGAACGGCTAACGCTCTCCACCATACAAGCTCAATTAAGCACCCGCGCATGTAGGAATGTTGAGCCCTCGGTCATGTCCACTTCCCTTAGCCAGGCTCTTTATCTTCGGACTGACACATAACGCTTGCTAGAAGGGAAAAAATCCCTGGATTTATGACGAGAACTGCAACGAAAAAAAAGAAACGCGGAATTTTTCTGAAATTTTTGAGCGGCGTGCCTACAACAACCGCACTTTACGTAGCCCGAAAAGAGAACTCATGTGCGCAGAAAATTAAGGTGCTTTCTGCACAGATATGAAGACAGGTAATGGAAGACAAGCAGTAACGATGTTATGACTATCAAATCCTGATGAAGTACAGTAGAATAATTTTTTTTTTGCCGCCTGTAACGACAGAACACCAGGCCATGTCGGCGGTTAACCTTTTTGCAACCTTTCACAATCAGTCCTGCATGTCAATTTCATCAGATTACCACCCTGTCGCGGTTAAGTCGCTATATTACGAACACTGCAGGTACCTTTATAGGCTTCGAGTGCCGCTGTTCTGGTTCACGTGTATTGTTTAGTTTTATTCTCTTGTCATTCTCGCACAAGGATGTAGCACCAACGGAAGTGATTTTCCTTTGATCTCGCTTAGTTCTGAAGGTCTAAGTCCAAACGACGCAAGTCATCAAAGAAACTCGGTTAAACGATAAAAAGATAGGAGAGATTGGAGATGGCAGTAGGCGGCAGCCGGTTCTTTGAGGTATGCAATGAGTCTGAACAACGTTACCCCTTGAAGACGCCGCCACGCACTTAAATCGGTGCAGAGGACCTTCTTCGGTATAAGCGTGCGCCTTCTCTTTGAACGAATTAGGTATTGCTTCAGTATTTAAAAAAAAAGTATCTTAAACGTATTTCTCGACAGCCACCCCCTTCCCCCCGTCTAATCCGGCTGGTCGTCTCACGCGTGACTTGTTTTTACCTTTTTCTGCATGGTCTTTCGTATTCTGTTCTTAAACCAGCCTGCGTCTACAATCCGTACTTGTAGACGCAAACAACTTACTCAAGCTTTCACGAGAGCGAACTTCGTATGTATGCCTACACAAAACTGTGGTACAATTATGTGAACTGGACTTTTTTTTCGTTTTGGTTCAGTCGGCGTAGACTTGAGAGCTTGTATTGTTTGACAAAGCGTTCTCTCACTCTTAAAAGCAACGGCCACTGAAGAATATATTACCGAGGTGAATATTAATTAACTATACAATGATACAGAACAAGGGACAAGTGTAGATATAACAGTTTTGTACATATGGCAGCAGTGTTCATTGTGCCAAAAGTAGGCGAAAAGTTATGGAAATGGACATATTGCCGAAGGAACACAATGAAATTCCGAAATATTTATTTCGGAATTTCACCTAACTGAATATTAAATGCGAAGTATTTCATGGCAAACTTGAGCAGCTTTGAGACTATCTATCTATCTATCTATCTATCTATCTATCTATCTATCTATCTATCTATCTATCTATCTATCTATCTATCTATCTATCTATCTATCTATCTATCTATCTATCCGACTACGTCTCGGTGCTCCGCGGTCGGCTCGTTTAGCTCGTATACACCAAAATTTGGATGACAGGGTATCAATGCATGAAAAACATGAATCATTGATCTTTACATGTCTAACGTGATATATTTGTGAAGTATGTCACGATTAATGATACTGTAATCACGTGTGGCGCATACCCGTATTGGTCGACTCGTGGCATTCGTGTATGAGCCGCAGGTGTTCGAATTTTGTACGGGCCACGCCAATCTAGGGCGAACCAAAAAATATATTTAAGATGTCGCTTGAACACAATTAGAAACAGAAAATGCATGCCGTTTGTCGATCGCAGCATGGGGTAATGTGATGCAGACGTAACAAACACATAAGATACACAGGAACGCGCTGTAATCTCAAGCGGTAGGTCGGTATTGAGCAAGGGCCGCCGAGGCGTCAAGCAAGCACGCTACCGCTATCTACGGATGCTGCTCCTGCGCGGTAAATAAATAAACCTGTAATGCACCAGTGGATGAGATGATGGAACTTGTGCTATAGTGTCACTTGCGCTTTTTAGCAATGTAATATAGCGATGTAATAAGTGATACAAATGTTCTGCAAGCACTCAGCATGCTTTTGCCCAAGTTATATTGATTCCCTAGGAATAGATCAACGAACGACGCTCATGATACGCACATCACCGCGCCGAGCGCGCATTTCCCTTCGACAAAACAGGAGTCTGTGCTGTTCACTAATGTCAGTGTCAACGTTACGTCATGTTATGAGCTGCAATTCAGTCACCACGATGCTGTCGAGTTTCCTGTATAGCCCATGTTAAGCATGCACTTTCTCAAGCACGTTGGTCAAAGACGTTCATCGTATTCGTAACACTTCGCTGAAAAACACACGGCCCCCATGGGTAATTTCGTCGCTGAATGCTTCGCATGACGCAGGTTCCCACAATGGTTGGGACCTACACGACTTTTTTTTTTTTTTTCGTTCCGTGCACTTCCACCCACATCCTAGACATGCACGCGCTACTGAGGGCTATGCATCTTTAATATCCTACGATGACTATAAACGAGCGCTGGGGCATTCCTTCGGCGCTTCGTACCCCCTGGCAAGGCGGATTAGTGCTTCTAAGAACGAACCTCGAGCGTGCAAAAATAATAGTGTTTGCTGACAGCGAAAAGTAAGTCATATAGTTTATCTAGTAGGCAATAAATCCACGAGAGCCCCTTGGTGCACAAGTAACGCTCAATCCTCCCACTATCCTTGTGCCTTGAACTTATAGTTCGTTCGTAACTTTATTCAAGTGGTACCCGACCCTCACTGCGCTGTCGCATCATCCTTTATTTAAGCCGATTCCACACCGACGTAGCCCAGAAATCACTACAGGCGCCCCGGTTCGTAAAATCCTTTAACTGTGATGTATGCATGAGTGCATGGCATCTCGTTTAACATAACCAGCGTACTATATACATAAACTATCGAGCTTTAGCACTAGTGAAACCATGTCAAAGAATTTCTCTGTTTTATGGAGTGTGAATTAAAAAACCTTCTTGCAACATCCATGTATCTAGCTTTGTTGGAAGTGCAAACTAGAAGAGAAGCTCAGGGGAAGATGGATGCTTGAATCGATGAACAGATCGCAAAATACGATTGAGTACAGGGAATGTCGCAGAAGCCAACGTTTCGACAAGTGGACTTGTCTTCGTCAGTGGACTTGTCATCTTCGTCCCTGACGAAGACAAGTCCACTTGTCGAAGCGTTGGCTCGTGCTCCTGCTCACCACCTCGCCTCGCTTCCAGAAGACCGGCCCGGTGCCTCTTTTTGTAAGAGGATATCGGCATTCCGCGAGTGCCTCCCAAAGAATTATACTCCTGCTGAGAGACTTCCGACGCCTCCTTGGTGTTTGGCCCGTCCAAAGGTACGGCTGACAGTGCCAGGGATTCGGACGAAAGCGGAGCTCTCACCGCCGGCTTTAAAACAGCTGTCTCTACTAATGCTACATGAGGACTACAGGAATCATCTTCAGCTTTACACTGATGGCTCAACAGCAGCAGGCAGATCTGCAGGAGCTATGACCTTCCCTGCCAAAGCAGTAGATGTGCTGTTCAGGACGTCTCATGGCACAACATCGACAGCCGTGGAGCTTGAGGCACTACGCACCGCACTTTGCGTGATCGATGGAGAGCCACCACAGAAATAGGCCATCTTTACAGATTCCAAGTCAGCCCTTCAGTGCCTTTTATCGGCCTTACGTAGCGGGCCGCAAGACCAATTAGTGCTTCAAACACGACAGCTCTATCACGAATTAACCGACAAAGGCCATGACATCACGTTTCAGTGGCTACCAGGCCACTCTGGAATAATCGGCAATGAGCACGCAGATAATGCTGCGAAACGTGCCCACGAAATTGGAGTGCTGCAAGCCATCCCACTGTCAAGAACGCATGCAGTAAGAAAACTTCGCTCGCTTGCGCGTGATATGACTATAGCGCTGTGGAACACTCCTGGTCTTCTGCATACCCGTCTGCACCGCCTCGACCCATCACTACAACTTCGAGTTCCGCGTGGGCTTACCCGCTGTGAAACTACCGTACTTTGCCGCCTGTGGCTAGGCACGGCATTCACAAGAAGTTTCAGCTGTCGCATTGGACTGGAAGACAGTGCTGCCTGTATTCACTGCGGCAGCGAGGAAACAATTGTGCACGTCCTCTGCGATTGCCCTGGGTACTGCTCCCAGCGACAGACTCTCGCCACAGAATTGTCACGCCTTGATGGTCGACCGCTGTCCGAGCAAACCATATTGGAATGCCGGACAGACAGTGTCTCGCAGCAGAAAGCCACGAAGGCTGTGCTCAAGTTTTTGCACGCAACGGGCCTCGTGAACCGTCTGTGACACATGCCGTGCTTGTGTGTGTGCGCGATTTGACCTCTCTCTTTCTTTATTCTTTTTCCATCTCTTTCTGTCTCCCTTCACCCCTTCCCCAGTGCAGGGTAGCAAACTGGATATTCTCTCTTCCGGTTAACCTCCCTGCCTTCCGCCCATCATCTCTCTCTCTCTCTCCCTGTTCTAAATCGTATTTTGCGATCTGTTCATCGATTTGTTGGAAGTGGTGATGATGGTATGGGCGGGGTAATTTTGGCAAACCTGACCCGCAATCGATTCGCTTGAACTTCTTATTTGCATAGTCGCAGTTGGTATATCGCATAAAGCATTCTGTAATCCCATCTTTTACAGAAAAGTCGGTATAATGTGAGGTATTTCCTTGCTCGTTAGTCACCCTCTTCAACGATACAGTACTCGCTCTGGACAAAAAAAAAAAAGAAAAGAAAAGGGGAAATTGCCGAATTTAAGGATACATGTCGAAACTAAATCTTAACTCGTTCTTAAAAGTGTGAGTGCTCATTACAAAATATGCATTGTTTTTTCACAAAAATTTATAATGTACCTATTTCTCATTCTTCCATGTCGTCGGTGTCAGTGCGCTACAGACGTCACTACATAAACTGAGGAAACCTCCAGCCAAACAGCAACCACTAGAGTGACAATGTTACAAATTCTATTCACAGATATTATAGTGAGAGTACACGCCTACAGAAAGGACCCTGACAGTCTCAAACGCATACCGTCAGGGACAGGGAAACGACTAAATTAACACACACACACACACAAAAAGAAAACGAGATCTTAGAAAGCTCCAAGCTGTACCCGCTTAAGCCAGTACTTGGAGTTTGCTCAACCTTCCTGTACTCGCACTTCTCATAATCTTAATCTTTTGCCACATAAATATAGAACCGCTTTGTACAAATATAGCTATTTTCCCTTAACAATAGAACGTTGGAATGCACTGCCCGGATCCGTTTGAACATCACCAACAGTCGATTTTTTGTCTGCAATCGACATGTAATGCTGTCGCATTCCTGCCAGAGCCCATAAATGGGCTGCAGTATGTACAAATAAATAATAAAATAAAATAAAATAAATAATAAAGCCTAGCCGTATACCTTACGTCAAAGGGGCTCGTAGCGTCCGAAGTTCATTTGATAACAGAATATGATCCTTTACTTATTGTACGTACGATGTATAAACATAGTCGGAGCCCATAGTGCATCATCTCGCGTTTACTCACTTGGAGAGACATACACGGGACTGATCAGTTTGAAAATTGGCTATCATTTATTTGAAAACAAAGAAGTTTAAAAATTGATAAGTAAAGATGCAGGCCGTGGTGGATGAGAGTAACACGGTACCCTGTATATGAGAGCCATTCGAGAGGAACGTAAATAGAAACAAAATTGAAGCCAGTTCCACGCGTGTGCAATAACGCGTGAGTAAACAGCGGACCTGGTAAGCAAGCGCCACCATCAGTTCATTTCACGCCACCATGGCTACCCCACACAAGGTAACAATGCCAGAAGAACAACGTGAATATAATGCTTGACGAAAAGAACAAAACCGACGTGCTCAGCAGCAGCATCGTAAGCAAAACCCAGCAGCTCTAGCACAAGACGCCGAGCGTATGCATGCCGTTGACGCCGCAGTGAGTAATCGTTGTGGGTGTAGTTTACAGCTTCGCTGTCCAACCACCTTCACCCTAGCCTGGATTGGAGCTATAGAATTAAGAAAGGCTTCAACACACCATCGGGGTTAACCCAGGGCTGAACATCGGGGCCTCGCGTTTCAGCTTAACTGGTTAACCATCTGTACAGAGTGCTTGGGCGGTGATTTTTACTGAGTAATGTTACCATTTCACATGCTTCCTTCGCCGTTAGAAACATTCTCCTATACCATAGTTTAATTATAATTACAACATCTGCTTTATGTAAACGCTATCATAAGTGTGTCAGTTCCAGAGATCGCTGAGGTGCTTACGTGCGTTTCAGCCACTGTATGTATTCGCCTGTCGACCGGGAAATCGTTTGCAAAAATTACTTCCGTCAATTCAAGGCCGGTGTGACGCTTCCTGAATTGAATTCGTGCCCTGTGGGTATCGAGAGACCTAACTTCTACCCGCTGATATTAAGGAGGGTGCTTTAAGCAGGGAAAAGTTATAGTTGAGTCCGCTTAGAAGACTAAGCGTAGAAAATTGTTCCGCTTGCAGATAATTTTTCGCACGCTTGTCACAAATGTAAACAACGTTATATAACGTCGCTGAAAAACGTCAGGCGGTCAAGACTGTTGCAGTATCCTCCGTTACGTCGTACCTAGAAATCATATCGTGGTTTCATGCATGCAAAACGGAAAAAGTTAATTGGGCTTTCAATACGATATGTCATATAAATTATCTGGAAAATGGAACACCGCTGTAGACAGGCAATATTATGAGAATGTCTCAAAGGGGGCCCGAACTTTGCAAAGAGATGTCGACGAACTAAAAACAATCTCACAGTTTCCACATAAATGCCGCGAGACCCATTCTAATTCCGAGCCTTTCTAGTCAGGGTACGAAACAAGTTCCTTATACCTTTCGTGTTGTCATCCATGTGTCATAAAACCAGCTCTTTTTTTGCTACAAAAAATAAAAGTAAACTGCCCTACCTAGTACGCTTCTTCGCCGCCCGCATCGAAGTGCGTTTAGAACGTGATCTAATTTACGGTTCTCCTTGCACATACGTACAAATCTGCTTCCGCGTTGAGAGCTGCTGCCAAAGCCCCTTTACACACTCGCGAAACATGTGGCTGCCGCTTCTCCTGTAAAGAAACACTATAGACTCCGTGCTTCCTGGACCAAGCAGGAAGCCAGCCATGAAAAGAACAAAGGCGGCTAAAGTACTGTCGTTCGTTATTTTTCACGTTGAACGATGGCCCTTTGCACCAACGTAGACAAGACCCAAGTCTTCCTTTGTTCCATAGCAACGCTCCTAGCGTACCTCCTAGTCTTGCCACCTGATTGCAGCGCTAAGCCACCGCCTATATACGACGGCGTGAAGCGGTGGCCGAACAAGAACGCGAAGGGCGGCCGCATTAGTGAACCGCCATTCACACGTGCTAGGGCCAGGTCATTACTTGGCGGCTTCCTTGCTTGGGAGGCGCCCCGATTGAATTTCCCATCGACGCCTCTCTAATAATGGCTGGCGGAAGTGTTTGTGTATGGTGGCACACAGCGGGTCGGGAGGTGAGTGCCAAGTCAAGGAAAACCTTTGGATGAAAGCTGCCCGATGCTGAAGAGGTCGTTAGTGCTGAGAATGGCTGTGAGCACTCATTACAGACACCCATCCGGTTTAGTGGAGTTGCGAGTCACAGCGTAGAGATATTAAGTGCTATTGCAAGGGTCCTTTATAAGAGTCCTTGCTTAAGAACATACTAAAGAATGCAATGATATAGCCATTCTCGGCATTGTTGACTAAATTAGTTGCAACATTCCGCCAGGCGAGGAAGTGGCACACTTGAAATTGACTCGCCACCGCCTCTGTACGGATTTCTGCCACATGACCATTTTATTTATCTCGTTTTTGCCCTAGTTCGCTTGCGCGGAATGCGTCTCTGTAACCGCGTCGGTTTCAAAACTAGCCTAAACTTCGTAATTGCATCCTCCCCTATCATCACCAAAAGGTCACCATACACCAGAAGGCAGTGCTAGTTATTGTAGAGATTGATGCGCTGATTAACCATCCAGAATATGTCACCGCACGTCATTGAAAATGAAGGTCTAAGCTCTAATTATGATTTCTAAATCACCGCGGAAGGAGGCAGCCCAAGGATACCTCTAATTACGTTGCAGAAAATAAGGGTGTAGTGGGAAGGAGGAATTAAAATGAACTTGAGCATACATATAGTTTGCTGACATATGTTAACAACATGTTTAGTACTTAAAATTGAGCTTTTAATTGTTGTCATTCACGCTTACTTATATGCCTCTTAGGTGGTAAACAAATTACGATGGCAGGCGATGACAAGCGGCGCCTTATTTTCTTAACAATGCTTGTGGCTGAGACTGTTGGTACTACTCGGGAGGCAAGATGACTGCCAACTAAGACACATCCTGTTCTCTTTCTTTGTTGCTGTCTTAGCTTGCGGTAATTTTCATTTCTGGGTTGATTCTCTTCCGGGTGATATATATTTTCGATATCAAGATATCAAGCCCGAAATGGGTTCGTTTTGCTAAGCAGAGGAAAATAATAGAAGGAAAGAAACACATGCGCGAGAGAATGGGTGACAAAGACAAACGACCTAGGACATATGAGAACACAGCAGTATCATTGCTGTAAGACAGGTCCATTCGAACAAACATCGTTATCGTTGCCTCGAACATTTATGTACGGGCATATCTCTGTTTCATTTTACTGTACGGGAACAATTACCGGCCATGCAAATGGGCGTAGACGAACACCTAGCACAAATACCGCATGTCTTTTGTTGCAGAATGTACGTCCAAGCAGATTCCTCTAACGCTGTTTAAATGAACAACGACTAGTACCTTCGAAGCGCTGGTTCTTTATTCGCTGGCACGAGCGGCAGATTGAACTGTTAGGCTATGAGATAAATTTGAATAATTCGTGTGTAAACTAATCTATGCTAAAAACATGATAATAAAGACCAATGAAATATGGGCCTTGGTAAGAAAGAAGTGAACGAAGGCTGAAAAAATATTGGCAGATCCCACGTGCAGTGGGAATCAAGGAAAGGCGAAGCACGCATAAGGAACGTAAAGTGGATTTGCATTGTTGTCTCGCTATACCGAGTTTGGTACATATGAAGTTAACGAAACCGCCGCAAGAGCACCATGACTGTGGCATGTAAAACATGCCCCTCATACACACATGTCATGATTCTAACGTTATGACCTGTCATTTACGTTCGTCATGCTGTCGTGTTGTGCCATAGCAGTTTTGGTATACATCCCATTAACGAAACGCCTGGGCATGTAAATACATATGTTATTGCTTTTCAAGTTATGACCTGTCATTCATGTTCGTCATGCAGTCATATTGCTGCATACCAATTTTCCTATACATGCGAAACGGCCAGGAGAGCACCAAGACCGTGGCATGTAAATCATGCTGTTCATTACGTGCATATCATGATTTTCATGTTATGACCTGTGATTTATGTTCGTCAGGCAGTCATGTTGTGCCATACCAATTTTCGCATACATCCCATTAGCGCAACGGCAAGGAGAGCACCAAGACCGTGGCATGTAAATCATGCCTACTCATGACGTGCATATCACGATTTTCATGTTATGACCTGCCATTTATGTTCGTCAGACAGTCATGTCGTGCCATACCAATTTTCGCAGTACATCCTATTAGCGAAACGGGTAGGAGAGCACCAAGACCGTGGCATATAAATCATGCCGCTCATGACATGCATATCATGATTTTCATGTTATGACCGGTCATTTATGTTCGTCATGTAGTCATTATGTGGCATACCAATTTTCGTAAACATCCGATTAGCGAAACGGCCAGGAGAGCACAAAATCGTCGGCGGCTAGATAGATAGATAGATAGATAGATAGATAGATAGATAGATAGATAGATAGATAGATAGATAGATAGATAGATAGATAGATAGATAGATAGATAGATAGATACGCTCAAACTCGCCGAAGTTCGCTAAGAAATGCTTCGCATTTAAAAAATACGGCGCCCAATGGTCGGATGGCTCACGTAGTGATGCGGCGGCTGCACCTAACTGGAGGAATGATAAAGCAGTGCAAAAAGAAAAAGAAGGGGGGTGATGGGGAGACAGATACGTACGAGTGATGCGAAGACTGAGGAATAGGCGAAGCTGGTGGCGCTACCCTGCTCCTTACCCTCACTTTCCTTTCCCACCAGTTGTCGTACTATACTGTACAAGACTATGCATTGCTCTTCCCTCTCAACTTATTTCTCACTTCCCTTTAACACCCCTTATTATACTATACTGCACATGTCTATGCTATGCATTAACCACTCCCCTCTTCATTTGCCTCCTGCTTACATTTAAACTCTCTTCCCTGAACACACTCCCCCTCCGTGAATGAGGAGTTCTGTGCGTTAAATGTCATTTTTTTTTAAATTTCGCACTCCTTGCACTACTCCTAACACCAAAATAACTAGCCCAAGATGTTTGCTTTTTAACCTCCCTGCCTTCCGCATAAGTTTTCTTTCTCTCTCTCTCTCTTGCATGCCGCGTAGATGAGTTCAAGTTTCCCAAAACGCCATCAGCACATTTCTTTCACATAGAGCGTATAGCTGTCGTGTACTTCATTGACCGCGCCGAAATGTTAGGGACGTTCAGAGTGGTCGGGCTCTTCTTATGCATGTCCTTCCGTGGCTATCCGCAGCATTCCCGCTGTCTGCTTTCTCAACCGAATGACTCGAACTCGCCCAAGCAGCCTTTGAAAGTAATAACCATGATATGATAGTGTAAAAGGACTGCAAGGATAAGTTCACCGCGTATTCGCGTATTCTCCAAAAGCCTAGAGGGAAAAAGTAAGACAGGCATGAAAGCAAACAGAATGAAGAACATTACAAGTACAAAGAAAAACAGAAATGCTCGCAAGCCCCAGTGTGGGTTCATTCGTTCAGGACACATTATTTTCTTGTTCCCACCCCTCATGAAGAACTATATTCAATGGTCTCTTGGCGCTCCTATAGAAAAGCTCCCTGAACCGCAGGTGCACATCGTGATGGAATAGGAGCACGCTTCTGTGAACAACGATGCACTGCACGCTATCGGCTTCAGAAGCCGCATTTTATGTTTTTGTTACAGCGCAGAACAGGGACCTTTTTCGGTTTATTCGTTTGACGACATGTGCGACAACTTAGGAAGGCATATTTTTGTCGGTTCCGTCTGCGGTGTTGTTTTGTTTGTACTATTGCATGGATCTTCCTGTCGCGTCAACTTTTTGTTGTCTGTCTGATTGCCTTCTATCTTCCTTTATGCATTCGATTTACACACTAAAGTACGCATCTACGCTTTCTGCTTGCACTGCTTATATATATGTGTGTATTCATCTGGGTAGTAGAAGTGATAGCCAAGAGAGTTGGGGTAGGTATTCTTCTGAAGTAGCATGTAAAGTATTTGATTAGACCTTGTTAAGGGATTTGAAGGATACCGTGCACAGTGGCCTGGCTAAGCTGTAGGGCTTAGTTATTTCGTGGGAACTGACCACACGCTCCGTTCCTGATCCTAGGTTGAGCCACCCGGCTGATCGGTTGGCGCGTCCTCGAGGTGTGGCGAGGGTGGCATTTGCCAGAAAGAAATCCACAGACTAGGTTGCCGTGGTATGATAGGAATTAATTAATTAATTAATTAATTAATTAATTAATAATTAACTGTTAACTTTGTTCCTAACCAACTAACTAATAACTAACTAAACACTTCGTTGGTAGGGGGAACTGCATGGTTCACCTGGGTGGCATTGGTTTTGGTTCTCCATGCACGGTACCTACTTTCTCTTGCGTCGCGAAGGTTCTAAACATACACCGAGGACATTGTTCCGAGTGAGCGGTTGATGTTGCCAGGTGTGTTCTAAATGTACGACGATTCCAGCAAAAGCCTGTAGGAAGGCATTTGTCCGCACAACTTTCCTATTCGTGGGCGGGGAGTTTATAATAAGCACGTGAGCGCACCGTACCTTCCTGGATTCCTTTCTGCGTCTGCAACCACAGCGCCGTCGAAGTAGGTTCCATGGTTGTAGATTTCATAATGCTCTGCCGGCGTGCTTGAGCGGAAGCACACCGCAGCGCATTGGCGGAGCACTGTGAGTAGTATGAGCACAGAATCGATTTCGACGGCACTCTGGTTAATGACAAAGCAAGGAATCCAGGAGTAACGCTTTTGCTGGAATCGTCGTACATTTAGGACGCCCCTGCAAACACCAACCTCTCGCTCGTAACTATTCCCTCGGCATGTGCTCAGGAACCTCGTGACGCGAGGAAAAGGAGGTGCCGGGCTAGTAGAACCGAAAGCGACCAACTAGAGAAGAGGCCGAACTGGCCTCGAAACTTCGGGCAATCTAAGAAACTGTGTCCGTTTGGGAAATTTTCTCGATGACTGTTTCGCATGACACCGATTGCCGTAATGCGTGGGATCTGTAGGATAATTTAATACGTAGTTCAATGACAGAATGACACTGACCTTCAATTCAGCCACAATTAAACTTGTTTTCATCTATTCATACATAGATATATCATGAAGGCGTGCTCTACGATACTCACTCTACTCGTTCTTCTTAATTCTTAAAGAACGTTGACATTGATATTTTCCTATTCCCATTCCGACAAATTCCACCCTCTTGTCTCGTCTTCCTCGCCCTGTCGTGTCTACGGAGGCACACTCAAGAACGCGAACAAACCTGCGTCCTGCTATTCTCTTGGCTCAGTTAGTTGTAGATGCACGTAAACACGTCCACCACTCCACCAACGTCCGTTGGTACAGTCTTCTTAGCTTTATTTACCCTCAAGGGAAATTACGAGGACGTCTCAGAAAATCTGTTACACTGAAGAGCAACAGCAAGAATACGAAAGAAGAGTTGCATGTTCGCGATATGGCAAGGCACTGAAGGACTGGGTGTGCCCGCTCGTCTTGAATCTTTATTAGCGGCTTTTGATATAGTGTCTTTTTGTACTTTCCCGTGGAAAACACTAAACCAACACGTGCGAAGCGTAAAGGAGCACCAGGCGCAGGAACGGTCGCCATTTTTACCTCGAGGTACGCTACTCAAGTGCGACCCCAGAGGTTCCTTCTTGGCACTTGAAGGCGTCGTTGTCACCCACTCCTCCCGCCACTTCTGGGCAACTTCGTCATGTATAGCTGCATCGAACAGTTTTGATTGTTCCCCTACCCCCTTTCTTTGTAACCGTCACTATCAAGGCCATATACTCTTCAAAGTTTTCAAGAAGTGCTCCTCAATGAAGAAGTTCGAAATTTCTCCTTTCCTTTAAAAGGTTTCTCACTCATTCATGGAGCTACATGCGTCCCTTTGATCTCGTCGAGCAATGCCTTTCTGTGTCCACTAACAACGGCTAGCTCGGTACGTCTCATTAAAATTCCTACCTCACGCAAGAGAACGTGACCAAAGAGAGGTGCATTGCGAAACGATGAACTCCTTTACGTACAATAAACAAAGAGAAGCTAACGTGTAACGGTTTTTCTCATGCAGGAATCGTTGCCACCCTGCTTTATCAGCGGTGCAGGCCTTTGTCATGCAAAGCATGCGTCAGCCTTTCAAGTGTTAGCGAGCAGCTGCGTGTTACATCGAGTGAGATATGGTTCTCGCAACGCCGACCACGATGAGCCGGCGTACCGCATCCCTGCTTACATTATGGTGCAAGACGACTTGGATGCTTGAGTTTTATAGTAAGTTGTAATTTTATTGTATTTTGTGTTGCAGGGAAGTTCAGTACGCGTAGTCGTACTTGCATATAAGAAAGCTCTGTGTGACTGATAACTTCTATACAGCCATGTTCATTCTCAGATTTTAAGCTTGCTTAGTTTGATCCTAACTAGCCAACTACTTTTATTTTCCTTATTTCTTTCCTCTAGATAGCGCTGACCGGAGTGAGCAACTAGGGTTTTTTTTTCGGGAGCCGATTACGGCTAACAGCTTTATTATTAGCAAGACAGGATGCTGCAGGTGGCGCTACTCTACTAACTTCAATTAGGCTGAGTGAAGCGGTATTAAGCCAGAAATTGTACCTTGCCGCAGCTTTGTTGATATGCGCGTTCACGTGAGCAAATATGGCGCGCATATTACATATCCCTTCATCTTAGCCCTTCACTAAAGGATGGCCTATGAATTGAACAGTGGTCCAATAGATTGTTATGACAGATTTGAAAGCCATGATGCCCCTGCAGACAATTTTAGTTTTTATTTGACGTACCCGGAAAAAAAAAGTGTACCCTTCACTGCTGCATGGTTCCGTGCTGGTGTATTCGTTTGTGTCGTGTACTGCATTTCTTTCGCCTATCGTTTCAAACTAACCCAGACTTACTTAGCACGAACGAAGGCCTATCTCAGATATATTATCCTTATAGAAGTATTGTCGTTTGTTCAATTGCGGTCAATTTTACAATGACCGGAATTTCTTCGCGTTCGACAACAGGAAATGCGGGCTGATTCACAACGCACTGCACTCAGACGGTGTGTGCCGTCTTGTCACGGAATTGCCCCATGCATACGACTCGAATCCTGGGAATTATTTTGTCTCCGTCGACATGAAATATAGCGAGTTTTCCGACGCAGTGCTGTATACTGTATTTTTATGCGTGCTACCATCATCCCTTACAAAATGCTTAATGTTAGCTGCTATCCATTATTATAACAGAGACATTGTATTCATAAAATATCACTCAAATAATTGAGTTTTGTGCATAAGGAGGAGCAAAAAATGAGTGACGAGGCGACAGGATGAACGATAAGGTGCGTTTGAACAATGCCTGGAAGCGGCAGTTGTGCCACAGGAAGCAGGCGGTCATGTCACTGCGATTTCATATGTAAGAGAAGAACCCGCCCAGTAAGTCGCGCATTAGCAGGAAAGTCAGTAATCAGCATCGCCCCGCCACGGTGGTCTAGTGGCTATGGTACTCAGCTGCTGATCCGAGGGTCGCGAGATCGAATCCCGGCCGCGGCGGCTCCATTTCAATGGAGGCGAAATGTTGAGGCCCGTGTGCTGTGCGATGTCTGTGCACGTTAAAGAACCCGAGGTGGTCAAAATTTCCGGAGACCTCCGCTACGGCGTCTCTCATAATCAGAGCTCGTTTTAGGATGTTAAACCCCACAAATCAATCAATCAGCATCGTTTCAGATAAAAAGATCGCCGGTCCCTTCCCGCATGCTAAGACGGCTAACGGCGGAAGCCATTCCGCATTATCATAAAGCTTCTTTAACGTGTGTTGCATTATTATCTCTACATGCATCTGAGGTCATGTCAATCTCACTTGGCATAGGGTAACAATCAACCACTTGGGCGCATACTCCCATATCCCTGACCGAGGATGGCGAGTATGCGCCACACGTGATTTTATTATCGTTAATCGTAACGTTCACTACAAACATGCCATGTTATTCCTGTCATGTTGTGCATACAATCGTATCCTGCCAGCCCAATTTTGGTATATACTAAGTGAACGAGACGCGAGTTTTCAATTTTTGATGCTCTGTGTGCGTTGTTGGTGACGACTCATGGCGGACGTCATGTTCCGCCTCTCATCAGTCAGTTAATTTTAAAGCCTTCGTAACGCCTTCTTACAGTGAACTTAATTAGCCGGCTGTCAATAACTGCATGCGGTGCACTGCACAATTGTTCACGACTGCGTCGCAGCGACCTAGGTGTGGACACTTGGAGCAGCAAAGTAGGTTTCACAACATGCTAACATCTCCGGGATCACCAACAGACTTCTCTCTCTCTTTCAGCCATGAAAGTTATGTGGTCCGTTGCGCTGACGGGAAATAGGAAGGGGAGAGGGGGAGGGTTATATCTATCTATCTATCTATCTATCTATCTATCTATCTATCTATCTATCTATCTATCTATCTATCTATCTATCTATCTATCTATCTATCTATCTATCTATCTAAACCACTCCGAAGCAATGCATAACGTGTACGACATTGCTTAAATTTCTCAAAAACATTTAAAACAGAAAAAGTTGGACACGCAGCCTCGACACCTATTTGCAACTAAAAAATTGAGTGCATAAACAACTCGTACAAGAACAAAGGAACAACAGCAAATCGCCGTCCTGACGAAGACAAGTCAACTTGTCGAAACATCGGCTCCAGCGATATTCCCAGTTCCCCATCGTTTTTAGCGATCTGTTCATATATTAACAGCAAATGATATGACTCATACCACTAATGGGTCACGTTGTCGTGCCGGCCACGAGTGGCAGAAATGCTGCCATGCAAGTACTTTCAATCCATCTCCATTTGGTGTGTGTTGACGCTGGCAAAGCTCCCTTTGTTGAGTGCAGGGCTTTTCACCACACAGAACAAAATAGGGAGAAAGGCGCCGCACTTCTTAGGAGTTAGAACTAGCTTCGATTTCCGCGCTTTAGCGGGGATGCTATGAAGCTAAAGGTAATGTAAACAACGACGCATTGTTGTCCAATGTTTCTGTACTTTTCTTTGTTTCATTTCCTTTACGCACGGCCACTGATAGCTACCGCCACACGTGTACGATATTGCCTCCTTTAATAACGGGACAGTGATTGGTGGCGAAAAAAAGAAAAAAAAAACAGGAAATAAGCACACTTCGGGTCCTCAGAGACACTAATGTCCACTTTTCTGTTCCAGAAGTGCCCAAGTCGCCGTCTCTGAGTGTCCTCGTCCGCTAGAAACGACACTCGAAAACAACTCCATTTGTCGCTTTGCTTCGTTGTTTGGGCTCTGCGCTCAAGAATCCACTCGGCTACAGCCTTTCGGCTTTCGGCCAAGCGTAAGAAACGTTGCTTTGATGCAGCGGGCTCGCCGCTTTATTATTGTGTTAGCAACAGGACCGTCAGCTCGGAAAAAAAAAAAAAAAAAAAACGTTGTACACACAGAGTCGAACAGAGGCCGGGGGCCCTTGCACATCTATTAGCGGAAGTTGGAAGGAAAGCGTAGCGAAATAGGGTAAGGGTAGTGGCAGTGATGTGCAATTTGTAAGTACATAGATGTTCGGATGGCTGGATTTGAACTTTGGGTCTTTATCTCTAAGGCACAAATCACTAATTGCTACGCTACAGCCGCTCGCCTAATAAGGCGCAACAGAGCTGATTTCACTGTCGAAGTCCGAGATTATGCGGGAGGTTGCTATGGGAAGCGCAGTGACTGAGAGAGAACGAAGAAGGGAAATGTGCATTAAAGAGTCAAAGCAAAGGAAGCTCTGTATGCGACATCATAACCTACGGTGACGTTCATTTCTAAAATAAATCGCACGCGGTTCGGGAATCGTCTACAATAGAGACAGGCGAAGCAACGGAAGTTGGGCGCGTAGCATGAATATAACGTCGTTCATACCCCTGTTTTACGAAAACCGGTTGTCATGGCCCTTTGTCAAAAGATAAAAATGGCCGTAATGAATGCCCAATACTGCCGTCCATCAAGCAATCCATGTCAATATGTCGTTTTCTTAGACGAAAAGGAAAACAATCTGCCACCGGCGTTGCAGCTTAAGCCTCGACGTGGTGATTTAGGGGCTATGGTTCTCGGCCGCTCATCCGAAGGTCGCGAGATCGAATCCGAGCCGCCGCGGCTGCATTTCGATGGAGGCGAGATGTTGAGGACCGTGCATTGTGCGGCACCAGTGCAAGAATCCAAGGTGGCCGCAATTTCCGGAGCCCTCCACTACGGCGTCTCCCACAACCATATCGTGGTTTTGGGGCGTAAAACCCTAGAAACTAATCAATGCAGCTTAAGCTCATGCGCCTAAGCCCATACCCCTAAGCTCAAGCGCCACGCGCCTAAGATTTAAGTACTGGTTCTCACGTGCGGCATATTTTAGCGGACAAAGCAGCAGCAGACTGCGTAGTTGAGAATTACGGTTATTGCAGCAGCCAAGAAATACTGCAGGCAAAGAAACCCAACTCACAAAATGATTCATGAGAGAGAACGACAAAGAGAGGTGAAGGTTGAGTTGGAGAACCAGAGAAATTGCGGTACCTTACCTGCAACTTCTCTTCCACTGAGAAAAGAAAAGAAAAAAAAAGTTCAATGTCTAAGTACATTCTCCGTGCGGAATTATTGAAAGGCGGGTGGCTTGTATTATTCACGATGAAAAATACGCAACGTGAAACCGCTCTTCGTAGCTCCTTTAAGAACTGCGGTGTAGCGCGAGTCGCTTCCTTTGAACTAGGTGGTTTTACTGTATAATCAAATATTTCATTTAGCATGAAAGTACGCTGAGGCAATATACAAGTACGCCAAGTGACAGTTTCTGCGAACGAAATGTCACGGGGACGAACAAAATTGAATTTTTTTTAGAGTGCACGCGCCGACAAAGAAACGCACTCTTGTAGTTAAACGAGAAAGAAAAGCAGATTTTATGTAGCTTCAAGTTACTTTATCGAAGCGGGGACACGTCCGTGTTTTGGGATAATTTATGGCCATGTATGAGAGAAAATTAATGCCGGAACATTCCGTTCTCTCAGAAGATTAAACGTAATGTCATTGATCACAATTTGGGAGCAACGTTTCACTCCGCTATGCCGCGGACATGAGGTAACAGAATCTGCGCTGTACCATGGAAAAAAAAAACGACCACAATATAGGAGTCTTCTTTTATTCAACGCAGTGCGGGGCCTAGATCATGTGTGGTTCAATGAAAATGAATGTTGTAACGTTGTGACATATTTACCACAAAAGCAAAATCGGGCAAAAAAATAACGAACACGTTTGATATATATCAATTACTTCAATGTGATTGGCGCTTCCCGCGGCCTTAATTTTCTCGCCAACAAAAAGCACTTGTTATTTCTTTAATGTCGCATGCGTGAACCAAGGAAGACAGGTAGCGATAGGTTTTAATGTGCTTGCTGCTTGTAAGTTTGAGATGACATTTCTGAACTCGCTTCTCATGCTTTTTTTCTTTCGTACATGCCACCATTGCGAAAGAGAAAGAGAACTACCTATATATGTAACTAGTTCAAACAACTCGTCGTAGCGATTCCCTTGATTCCCGATTCCCGATTGATTCTTGATTCCCGATTCCCTTGACTTTTTTTTTTTTGTTCTCAGTTTGCTAAGCGGTTGCAACCGTTTATGAACCGGTATTACACTTGTTCAAGGCGTAGAAAACAGCTGCGTATATCGCTCAAGGGAAACGTGCGTGGACTACAAAGTCGTCGTGTTAAGTCGAACCGGATTCCTCAAGGGTATACAAATCAGGCATCAGGCAGCTTGTTTCGTGAGCATGTGTAAGCGGGCGTTTGGTTTGGTCGATTAGTAAACTGTGTTAACACGGCAACAACTTCACATAGAGGACAGAAAAAATCAGTAGAGACTATAAGTATAGAACGGGAACGACAGAGAGAGTTAAGGATATAGAGATCAACGCACGAGTACCGTGATAATATCAGGACGATCGTAGTCGCTACTCATCAGTATAGCCATAAGCGAAACATAACCGGCAGCACAATGATTGTGCTATAAATTATGGAAGCGAAATATTGTGTCATGTTTTTTTCTTAATATTTCTTTTTCTATTTCCCGTTCTTCGGTGAACACGCCGAAGAGCAATGTTGTGGCCCCTGTCGTTTCACCCGACATCTGTAGTCCAGTCTTCAAATAGACACTAATAACGGCAGGCAGTTTTCATGAACAAATATTGCGAAACTGCTATTCGTCACAAAACGTGTTCGCTTAATTAGCCCACTTTAAACAACGCATATTTAGAACAATCAACGCACAAGCAGAAAACATTGTTCAGAGTTTTATGAGCTACTGTAATGCATAAATGAGGCGCACATTCTCAATTCTCCCGGTGCATACGTTATGCTGTTTATGCGCTCAAGCGCTTCCGAATTCATGAAGCTGCAATTACGTACACGGTAGCGGCCTGAAGCTCCGTCCAGTAAAGGCGCCTTCGTTGGGATTCGTAACGTTTACATCGATGCATATGGTTTTATATTGTGTCTTCACGCTCTCCTAAAGAACTTACATTTCGAATAAGAAAAAGTTCGAATGTTTTAAACTGCCTTGTGCATAAATTTGCATTACATTACCGTTGATTAAGCCTCATGAATACGTGAGCTGCGGAGACTTGTAGGCACTCGCTCACACACATGCACTCACGCGCTAGCGCTGGCGCACGATAGAAATTGGTCCACTTTACTGTCTCATTCCCGCCAGCTGTACTGCGAGCCTTAATTCTTACGGAGTTATTCCTTGGCGAGAAGAAACACTTGAGCAAGTAAAGTACAACAGCGAGAATATGGGGGTTAACAGCATCCTTCTAACTACTGTCCCTGTTCACGCAGACCGTGGACAAAATAAAATAAATAAAAACGACAGCGGGGGCGAGAAACAGTTATTGTTAAACACATTGAGCAATTAAAAAAAGACAGTGAAAACATGAGAGTTTAACGCAGCCTCGCTACAGCGACGTGTCCTTCATTACTCACCTTGCAATGTGCCTGGAATTAAGCGAAGCCTGCTTTACCGAGCTGCAATTTCTCGAGCTCAGGCATACGCTGGTTAGAGCGTAAACTAGAAGTGGAACGTGCCACGGTTACTGTTCGAATTAGCGTTAAGCGCAACGGGGCTCGAAAGTACACGTGTTCGCAATAGGGAGAGCTAATAATTATGGCGAGACACCTTTACGCGTCCAAGCCACCAGCCCTGTTTAACTTATCGACCATAAAAGTGATAGGCGGCGCGCGTGCCGAGAATATTATACGACTACTGGCGTTCTGCGACTTTCGCGCCTTCACATCGTTTGAGAACTGCGGGGTTTAGTCTGGTGCAATATGCCACTTAATGCGGCTAGTGTGCAGCAGACAAGATGCATAAAGTCACGCATCGCGGATCCAACAGATGTATCCATGCGATATACCAAAGATATTGTAGAAGTGGGCCGCACATTACTGGAGACGCCAGTCATAGAGGGTGCTCGTACGTAGAGGGTGCTGCTCTTGGACATAGAATATGCACGTTGCGGTAGTTGTTCGCACTAACTTGCTCAACGTGGAGTCAGTTGCATACGACCAACATGCTGCGTCTGAAAGGCACGCGTTCCCTCTACGATCTATATACGCGGGCACGAACTGTCGCATCGATTCCTGTAATTCCGGTGGACGGGTCCTGCAGCCATAATGCGCTCGCACGCGAACGAATGCTTAACTACCGCCACGCAGGGGAGCAGTCACTTGGAGCGTTATGTTCGCTGTTTTATTCATGGCCGAAATCGCGACCACCCGCGGCGGGAAATCGTAATGAGCTCGGGTGAACCAATCTCGGACGCAGTGTCGTGGTGCCGCGTCCCCTTCAGTGTTGAATGACGCAGTTAGGCAACGCCACGCGCACTACATTTCCTTCCCAGATGCGTAGCTGTGTCTCGAGTTGCGTTTTAGCTCTATAACTCGCCATTACGGCGCTGGCCATAAGTGGCTCGTGAGAATGTCTCAATGATAAAAAAAGAACCAGAAGAAAAATGAATAAAACCCACATGAAAAGATAGAAATGGCTCTGGCTACTGGTTGTATACGTTGAAGAGGATCAAGCACAGCAAGAAATAAAATGTTTGCTTACACCCTGTAAGAACTAATTAAAGTTAATTAAAACGCCAATTACACACTGACACGGCACAGAAGTGGTCATAGCCCTACTGCAAACAGGGCTAGCAGGTTGACGTTGGACATGCTGATAAATCCTACGTGTTCACGCTTAAATGCAAGACCACTTTGGACTCCAGCTACACTAGAAGGAGAGAAGAAGGTCATCTGTTATCTGAGAACAATTTGCATCAAAGCTGTGCCCGGGCGATGAACATAGAACTGTGCAGTTCTTGAGCGTATTCTCCTTTCCACGAAATAAAGAATACTTAATAATTCAAGCGGTATCTTTACGATGTGCCTAACCCAGACAAAGAAGTTTTCCTGACGTTTACCTAACGTTAAAGAGGCTTGCGCTGAGACGCTAATTCAAGGAAGATAAAAAAGCATAAATTATTGAAGTAAAGTTGGATTTTGCAAGGGTCTCTGATTCGCCATTTGGAAAGCATTTCTAAGCCGGAAATGTGGGGGAATCAGATCTTGTGATGTACACATATGGAATGTCACAAATCATAGTCAAGACGCGATATGCGTTAGAACATTAATTATTTTGTGGACAAAACACACGTATTGCTCCTCTAAAGCCTACAGCAAGTCGCACAGTACTAGCATTAGCAAATCTTGATAAACGAGCGACAGGCTGGCATTTGTTAACCGTCGGTAAGTTTAAATAGTATTGACTTATGTTGGTCATCCCCTTAAACGAGAATGTAAAACCGACAGACGACGACGACGACGACGACGACGACGACGACGACGACGACGACGACGACGACGACGACGACGACGACGACGACCGACGACGACCACCACCACCACTACTACCTACCTACTACTACTACTACTACTACTACTACTACTACTACTACTACTACTACTACTACTACTACTACGATTGACAACCGCCACCGCGGCCACGAAATTATAACCTGTACACTCACCCGCATCTCCTTCATTCCATCGAGTGATTCACCTTCAACAAGTGCTTTCTTTTCTATATAGCTTTTTGTTTATGTAGGAGGTTCGCTATTTGTACATGGCGCATTGCGCCAAGTATATCGAGCAAATTCATTCGCACTGCGGAGAGAGAGTGAGACAGACATAGAAAGAAACGTTAAGTACATTATCCGATTTTGTTCCGCTCTGGAGGCTTTAATCCTGGGAAGTAAAAGAAAGAGACCGTTGACGCTCGAAGGATGGTGGGTGCAGCAGAAAGGTGTTAGGAGGGAATTTCAGTCTTAAGAGAGGAGGATGGGAAATGGGAAATAAATAATTCAATAGAATAGAATCGGTGAAGCAAAAAGAAACTCCCGGCGAAAAATTAGGGATCTAAAAGGGGAAGAGAAAGGTGAACGCTAATTATGAAGTCGCGTTTTCCCCAGAGACCAGCTGCGAGTTGTCACTGATTTATGCACGCATTTCCCAAGAGCAAATTGACAATGAAATGAACGTGCTGTACAGAACGGCAGCCTAATCCGGGTCTCTTATTTTCAGTGCTCAGGGATTGGCTTGTTACGCTTCCCTGTCTGCGTAGGTGGTAAGTGATGTGTCTTGGAGACAGAGTCTGCGAGTGTCGCCTTCACAATATGTCCGCTCAGTAATATCAGCTAAGAATTAATGTTTACAAGCTCGAAGTGTTGTCACAAAAAACGTTGGTGTCCTGCCAAGATATTATGAGTTCAATGGTGTGAGCATACGAAACGTCCCTGGTTCAATAATGTGCACGAAAGGGGGTATTAATTAAGCAGTAAGACAGATACCTCAACTTATTTTCTGCTACAGTGCATCTCCTTCCTTTGTTATTGGTTATACCCCGACATTCAACTACAATGCACTCAACGGTTTCTGCATTGTTCTCACATATTCAGCCTGTGTCGCTCGCGTCAGAAGATTTATTTTGGGGGCTTCGTGTTCTGAGGTACCCTGATCTAGCTTCGAAGAGCAGGCGTCTTTCCCTGCAATTGTCATAAAGCTCACAAAACACTTTTCTTGTTGTTTCACTCTTGTCTGCCCGATATACCTCCATTGCGCATTTCTCTTACATTGATCCTACGCAGCGCGCCGTTTCTGCATCCTCGATTTCACGTTTAATCACATTTTCTTTACTGTCGTCCACGAACTTATAATATTTGCTCGTTAGTTTTCCCGTCATCTTCCTCCATTGTGCGCGCACATTCTTCATATAAGTGTCTAAATATTCTAGCTGGCTACAGCTGCCACCACTCTCCACGATATTGGGAAGATTATGTTTACTGTTTTGTTTCCGAGCGTCACAAATGCACTCCTGCGCGTGGGGAACTCGGAGAAACTGGCGCCGCATGAAGAAACAACGAAAGCACCGCAAAATCCATATGATGTCTCCTCTTCTATGAAGTATTCTTCCACATCCTCGGGGTGGCCGGTGGACACGTATAGACATATAGAGTGAAAGCAAGAATCTGAAAGTAGCGACATTATTGAAAATATGAGGGAACACAAACAAGCCGAAATTGCACCAAGCATCGGGAAAAAGAGAGCGACAGCTTTACTCAGCATCCAAGATCCTTGAAACGCACGGTTATCACATTACCAAGCGCATCTGGACTCAGACTTCATCTCCCGCGTCGTACGGTCGAGACGTGTTTGTTTGCACCGATCTACCTGGCCCTCCCCGATTCCCGATGCTGATGGATGAAAGGAAAGGGAAGTAAACAGAAAGAACAGGAAACGAAAATACGACTGCGATGTTGACAGTAACGGCGAGATGGAAAGTTTCTTAGCCGTTTCCTCGGCTGAGATTAGAAGGGTAACCAACCATCGTGATGCTTCGCTCTCCTGGCGAGTTCCTTGGTCAGTCTCTGCAGTTTCGCTGGACACTCAGAATTGCAACCAACGCCACAATGCCAGCAGTCGCCTTTCTATTGCAGCCCCGGCGGCAACTTATGCTTTATAGGGCTTTATAAGAAGAGCAGCGGAAAGGTTACGTTTGGCATTTTGGTGCTTTGTCGTTCACATATGGCGGTCTTGAGTCTTCTCTATTTCTTTCTTTCGCACCAGTGCAGACAGAAAGCGGGATTCGAAGAAAGAAACTTAGGCTGTTATTGATTTTATTGAATTGATGGCGAAGGCCTTTTGGTGGCTATCGCATGTGTGCCGGTTCGCTTGCTTTTCTTTCTTTGCTAGCAAAACAAGATATCTAAAGAGGGCGGGAGGGGGAGGGAGGGGGGGGGGGAGGCTTAGAAGACATTTTCATCGTTTGTACAAATACCAGTAGCCAAGTTGCTGATATATAACTTCAGACATTGAAGTACACTTCGATGTTTCATTGAAAATATTTGAAAAGGAAACATACAAATGTTTTATCAATTCTGTTTTGTTTTTTGTACAAGACCGCTTTCACTTTTCTACACTTGATAAACTGCATCATGTGATACCTGCAAGTGCAGCTGATTTTTAATTTATATTGTTATGTGTTATGTGTGCGTGTGTTTTTTTTTATGTCATATTATATACAACGGAGCCGAGGCCTTTGTCGAGCGTTCTAGAAATTAACCAATGCTTTCCTTTGTTCGAGAAGGAAAATAAATTTCATTTCATTTCACATTATGTCACTGTGATACTTTTCAGAGCAACACAGGTATAGCTAAAAGAGAATTTACATTAGTAAGAGACAGGTTTGGTGCACAGTGCCACTACAAAATATTATCTTTTCTTCCTTACGTCATTCATTGCGGATATCTTAGTGACATCGTGTGCTTATTTCACTGTGGACACATGCTACAAGAACAGTGAATACCGAGAGATGTGCCCTGCAAGACATTGCGCGAAGAGCTGAGATTTAGTTGAGATTTCATTGAAGAATTCGCAGAACGGTCCACCTCTATGTCCATATTTTGGTAACAATCACACTCCTACATGAGGCGACGTACAAATATATGCTTAAAATGAGGTAGACGAAACCCGCTACTTCAGACATTCTACATACACACACATACTACTGCACACAAGCATGCGCGCGCGTCCGCACGGAATGACAGAAGAAAGAAAGAAAAATGAGCTCGAGGTATGAGGACCCCTAGTTAGCCAATCGCTGGTCAAGGGTCCTCTCTGGGGCTCCCAAGGCTGGCTCCTCAGGACCTTAATAAACGTTCGCTGTCTGTCTGTCTGTCTGTCTGTCTGTCTGTCTGTCTGTCTGTCTGTCTGTCTGTCTGTCTGTCTGTCTGTGAAGGTATGAGGGCGTTTCGGGACTTTGTGACCATTTGTGACTGCACTTTCAATGACTTATGCCGATGAGAAATGATAGACCCATTAAAAGCTCCGAATCGGCCAGCGCACATTTGCCAGCTGAATACACCAATTGTTCTTTCTGAGGTGAGTAGATTTAATAATTCAACTCAGAAGTATCCACGACCTTTGCTTAATTTTTTAAGGCGGTCGACTACGTTAATCTTCTAGTACAACTCGTTGACAGCTAGTGTGTCGAGCATTTTTTAATCTGTTAGGGCAGTGACTATTGCCTATAAATAAAAAGTGTGAGCTACGCTTGTCCTACGTACGGCTTCTTGTGACTGTGTCTATTTATTTTACACTCCCTACCAGTTAAAAAATGTGTTAATCTGCTAGCTAGAGCACACAAGAAAAAGCCCCATTTGTCGCTTGATGAGTAGCGGCATCGTGAACTTCTCTCACGTTTTTCATTCCGCTGGCTCGCAGATTAGTTAGCTACCACTGGGGAAATATGGTCCGAAAGAAATCAATGAATAAGCCTTACGACAAAGATATGACCTATTCGTGGCAAGATACGAAAATAACGATGGCCGCCGATGAATCTCCCTATCCACAGAGCAGTCATGTTGGGTTCAAGGGCGAGTCACACTTGTCCATTCCACAAAGTTGCAAGTATAGTCCAGGCACTGTTATTTTCAGGACGTTCCATAACATGCAGCATGCCACGTAAATTCCATTTATCTACCCTCTGATATTTGCGTTAATGGCGTACATTGTACATTACGTGAAGTGCATCGTGCTTGGCAGATAATGATGCTGTCGGACGATTCATTGATCGCGCAGTCTCCGCAAATCAGGCGCCTTAAAAGCGTTTTGCAAATTGATTCGTATATATGCCGGCCCGTATCCTAGCGGAGCCCGATGCAGCATAAACTACCTCAAAAACAGTTGCCCCTTACGTCTTATGTGTAATTTCGTTTTTTTCCCCTGGTGCAGTGGCGGTGGCGATTTGCTTCTCTCTCGCAATACAGCGTAGGCTATTTTTGTCCATCGCGAAAAGTTCTGTAAGCCCTGAAGGAGGACTACTATAGGAGGAGCACTTGCTCAATGAAATATGCAAGCTGGGCAAATACACAATATTTTCGTTCGCTGGCTGCGACGAAGGCTACAAATGAATAATAAAGCAAACACGAAGGAAGAAAAACAAGCATGCAAAAGCTAATAAGAGGAGTTCGCTTCCGGCTGTACCGTAGCATAAGCCGCATAGCTTTCCCGTCGGCATAATAGATATATAGTACACGGACACGAGTGGGCACGGGAATTAGCTTGTACTTGGAGTGAAGGGACAGGTCAATATGCTCACACAGCGATACTTAGCGTGGACAGGCAAGAGAGGTCGGGGCACGAGGAACACGATTATTGTATGGCGACGAAGGTGGTTGTGAAATATAGACAACCCGTGGTTGAAAAAAAAAAGCAGTGTAATTGATCGAATGACGGTAAACGGTGCACAGTCCATAAAATAGAGGAAGCAAGCCCAAGGTGCTTATGGACGCATCTATTTGCACAGTCCCGCAAAGTGTTATTATTGCTTGACAATCTCAGCGGGGTAAATTAGATTCTCAAACGTAATCTGTTCTGCTCGTGTAAGAAGTCTCTATTCTGCACCACTGTCCCTGCGGGACTGTAGAAGTAGCGAATAAGTTAAAAGCAGCAGCGGCACACGTTTAGGCTGCTCGAAGCTGAAGAAGGATATAGGATCTTGGCGTGCTGCCCAGTTAGCAGATTGCGGTGCTTCGTGGATGCATAAAAACAGGTGAATCCAGCAATGAGATGTCGCGAGAGTACATTCGCACCATATTTCTGGTTGCAAAATGAAATTATATTTACTGCCATTCCAACAAAAATCTGACTGAGTGACTGCGTTTGGATATTATTACTGTCGCATATCATATTATATTCGAAGGTATTCAAAGGAAAACATGATGTGGATGCTGCTGTTTAAGATTCATTAAATATATTTTGCAGCACTGACAGCCCTTGCTAAATTTTCTTTCCGTGTACGATATGGCAATTAAATTCCTTACTTTTTGATGTTGCGAACCAGAACTCTGTATATTTTTTTTTTAATAATGTGATACGCCAGGCGTCACAGGGCAGTCGGGAATAGAAATTGTTTGAATAAACAATAAAAATGAGTTTCCCGCAATCTGCACCAAAAACTCCCGCTCTCAAAGCTTTCAGAGTCGCACCAGTAACGTTATACATGTACTGTCATTGTGGCAAGATACAATTGTGCTAGGTTAACGCGGGCAAAAAAGACAGCTATACACTTTACTTCGTGCACCGTATTCGTTTCGCGCTCGCGCGGCACAATCCTGAAGGCAGCTTAAAGCTTTATATTAAAGCCTTCATTTCAAGGCATCTCCGTTCAACTGAAGCCGAGGCGAGCTACGAAACGAGCCAACAGCAAATGGAGTTTTAGGCTGTTACTTTTTTACTCCACCAAGTCATCTTGCGCGAAAGACGCGAACGGTTTAGAGGAACACGGCACAAGACTTCCTAAGCAAGACAACGTGGCATGGCACCACTAGAAGTAATGCGTCATCCGCAGTTCGCTCAGCTTAGACTAAACGTATATTGCTGCGAAGCAGCAGACGCGTTTAAGCTGGCGTCGATACAGGCGCCGACGAAGTTTCCATTTCCAATGACCCATCATATTTCATCCCTAGGAAAAAAAGGGTACGTCGACGTGCTTTTAACACGCCAGCGCTCCCATACGAGTCGTCCCATAAGCGCTAAGTATGTGCGGTGTTGACTGCCATCATTTTCGTCTTCCTCTCTTCGCACCCTCCAAGTCTCTCGTTTCTTTCGAGTCATTTCGAGTCTAGCTCGATTGTATCACGCTTCGTCGATTGTGTCGATATATGTGTTTTTCTCGCTTTTTTTATCAACAAAACTTGCTCATTCTGAAGCGCTGCATTGACTTCAATGTTTGTAAATCCCTGTTTTTTTTTTCTTCTATATTTCCCCCCGACATTTTTTTTTTTGTGTTTTGAGCTTCTGTTGTTTTCTTGCCCTGGAAAATGTATTTTCAAGTGTATCTGTTACCCACTCCTGCCTACGACTTCGCATAGAAGTCGGCAGTATTGACTAAATAAATAAATAAATAAATTTCATTTGTTTGCTTTTGCCCGTCAGCTCTACGACTTTGCATCTTCTCACTCAGAAGTACTCGGAAGTCTGCATCTACCGCTTTTCTCGCTAACGCCGCTTTCCGTGGCGAGCCTTAGCCACTGCCACATTTCTCCGACCGAAAACATGCCATCCGCGCATTGTTCGCGCTCTGAACGCAAACACGGGTGTTACTATGAGCACGTCCTTTTTCTTTTCTTGCCATCACGCACGGGAACTTCCAATTGCACGCATTCTCCACTAGAAATAAAATAACATAGAAGAATAAAGTATGGAAAGTTTGGGAAAGCGTCGACACTCTTTCGTCGCTTAAAAACACTCGTGATGTGCGTTACGAGATGCGCCCACCCGTTCCTGCCTTATGTCGAGCCGAACAGGCGTGTATATACGGGCGTTGCTGGGTTGCTGCGCCGTATTCTTCTTTTTTAATTTTTTATGCTTTCATCCCCGCTTGCGTACCGCCAACGCGAACACATTCCAAAGTGAATGCAGTAAATTCTCGTACGTTCCCCGGAATTCGTTTTCTGTGACTGCGACGACTCAAGTTTTGTTGTTGAAGCCGGGTTAGTGTCTCCACAAGTCGCTCAGAGCAATGACAAACAGAGACAGACGAACAGAAAGCAAACGAACGTACCAGCAAACAAACGAAATTGGCTGTACACGCTGCCGTATATACGATGGCATTCCACATATCCTTATTTGGAAATATATTGCTCCACGTTTTGCACGCTCATTCCGCGCTTGTTCTGTTTTATATGCACAACAACTTCATAACTCTAACTTATAGGTAGAGCTCTTCTTCGGAGAGCAGGTTACCCGAATATTTACGATTCCTCGCATGCAAAACTATAACGATAACCTACTCTTTGGGCAACAAGTTGCTCTGAGTATGCTCAGCTGTACTGCGGCGACACGCGTAACGTAAATTAGGTGTGCAGCCTTTGTAGTGAATAGCTGACGGTGATGCCCATGAGGAACAGGCAAGGCATTTCATTTTTGTTCTCTTCGTAGCACAACGCAATATTTCTGCGTCTATGTAGCGAGTACAGCGCAGGGCGAGCAGGGACACACAAGCACGCGGCGGCACAAGGCGTGTTAAGTGCATGCATGTAAATGTACGCTCATCGTTTTCTTTTTTTTTCCCCTATCGTTTCAAGCACTCACGCAATTATCTTTTGTCATCACTTTGCTGCAGTGTAGCTGCATACTATCGTATTTTCAGTTCACAATTATGTCAGTTGCTCTGTATTTACATAAAAATGGCATACGCATGAGTTCAATAAATCAGAAAAAATATAATACACAAATTTTTAACGCGCATACATGGTACCGATGCTATGGTGATCCGAGGAAGGGAATACGAAAGTTTCCTCAAAATGGCCTAATCTTGAGAGAAAATCAGAGCCCTACTAATCCTATATGCTACAAAATTACGCATGATATTTTTTATCACTTACTTTACGTCGTTAGTGTTCCATTTCGTGCTATACTCCATTGCGACTAAGAATGAGTAGATGCTTGTAAATTCATCATGTAGCCGGAAAGGTGCTTTTTAACGGCCTTACGTGAGCCGGAATGTTTAACAGTGAATGGCTCAGACATGCGAAGTCTACCGAGCCATTATGAAACGGGCGCGAAAAGAAGTAAAAGATGCCCCAGCTTTGATGCATGACCAACAGCTCCGAAATATGCGTTGATGCATGGCGGCTAAAAGCGAAGCCATTTCTAGCGACTAGCAGTGCGGTAGACCAACCAAACGTTCATACGTCTGTGACGTCAGTGGCAGCTTTAATTGTGCGAAGACTTGATCGAAGGGGTACCGGAAGACTTAAAATTGATGCATTCAATCAACACCTCCCGCGCAAGTCCTTAACGGAAAAGCTTGACTGGGAAAAAAATAGACAGAGGTATCTATTCAGTTTGAAAGGAAGAGAATGCCGAAACAATCGAGTGATCTTGTTGATGAAACGACGCAATTTATGGCTCACGTTCGCCCTACCCCCCCCCCCCCCCCCTTTTTTTTTTTTCTCAATCACTCAGCATCCTGTGCGCAATCCCCTAGCTGCCAAACTGCTCGCTTATTTCCTTCTTACCGCATTCGCTAACTAACCGTCTTGCACCTGTCGTTCCCATAAGATTGTGTCAGTTGCCCGTATGCCATTAGCACTAACCAGGCTTTCAGCTTGCGAATGAAGTAAAAGTGTTTCCCCGGAAAAGGTGACGTGAACGAATGGCGAAACTTGCTGAGAGAACGTTCGGACAGATACAAGAGCAAGATGTGCTCTCCCTGCCGTATCGGCGTGTCGCTAACGTCGCCTTCTTGGCTATTTCTAATGGAATGGCGGCTGCCAGCTTCTACCGAAAGAAGCTTAGGGCCAGTAAGACAAATGGATGATTGACACGCGAGAGGAAAGTGCATTAGAGGCATGCAGCTCCGTTTTCTTCTGCTCTTGTACTAAGTGCGTGCGTGTATTCCCAGATGGTCCCAGTGGCGACAACAGGAAAGAAAAAGAAAAGCGTTCACTCCACCAAAGAACGGACGCCCA
The DNA here is from genome assembly GCA_013339685.2 of Hyalomma asiaticum. Taxonomy (NCBI): domain Eukaryota; kingdom Metazoa; phylum Arthropoda; class Arachnida; order Ixodida; family Ixodidae; genus Hyalomma; species Hyalomma asiaticum. Next base: position 119,439,697 of record CM023482.1, on the reverse strand, counting down.
GTACGCTTAACTTAAGAGAGACAGCCAGTCCGTTCCCTTGGCGAACGAGTGAGACAAGCGATAAATGTCTCCTCTTACGTGACTATTGCCGTAGAGCAGCAAAAAGAAAGATGTGCTGGAGTATAGCAAGGAGTGTGTGCTTGTTTGCTTTAGCAAGCAAGTAAGCGAAGAAAGGATGGCGGACTCTTAAGTGCATGAATTGAAATGGGACAATGATACGATGTTCGACGGTGTGTTCAAATAGAAGACGAAGGCTGTGTCGATACTTGCGACACGTGCACAGGCAGTCTTGAGTAGTGTATGGCTATGTAGGGATGGTTAGAAGGATTTCTACTGTTTGCTGATGACGCGAAAAAAAAAAACTGAACGCACGTTGATTCTCATGGCCCACCACACTCTGTCGTGCTGTAAAACGAAAGAGCAAAACGAAATGAAAATGAAAAAAATTACAGCATATCCACGGAGTGAATGATGATGAGTGGGCGAAGCTCGGGAGGTTCATCGTAGATCGTGCCGAGTTCCGGATTAATTTAGTTAACGCGCACGCTATGAATCCTCATGGTTCAACTATGCACAAGTGAAATCTCCCACCGGCACTTCATTGCAAGTCAAGATCCAGTGCCTATATATATATATATATATATATATATATATATATATATATATATATATATATATATATATATATATATATATATATATATATATACGGGTTGCCGGTGAACGCTTCTCCAAGGCGAGCAGTCGGTATTTCTCAATAATGAAACTCGCTAGGAGACGCTGCCTGCGCCAACGTTGTCTCTCGCGGGTGAGAGCGCGTTCTTCTTTGCGAGCTGGTACAGCGTTCCTCTAAGAAAGAGCGTTTCCATAGCCAACGCGCGCCTTTCACTCTCTCTCTGTCTCTCTCTCTCTCTCACAAGACAGCAGAGGCACGCGCCGGGAGAGAGAGAGAGGCACGCGCCGAGGCGAACGCCGAGGGCGAGCGCGTGCCTCCCAGCACGCGGGTTACGCCTGACGCGTGACAAGGTTAGACTAAGAGGAGTTTCGCCCCTAAAACAAAATACTGATTACTCGATCAGAGGAATCCCTGAGTTTCACTAGAAACTGAAGGAGTAAGCAACTAACATGTCACATACATTTTTTTATTCAGTTTTATTCCGGATATGTAACGCGCTTTCTTTCCAAGCCTTACCGCCTGTTTTCGATTCTCAGAATGGACCGCAAACATAAAATATCCCTGCACTGATAAGTTTTGCAGCTAAGCTGTACTTTCAAGATATTGAAAGATTGCTCTCTTTTACTGGGGGACGCTGCAGTGGCGGCGCAGAGTGCGGTCGCACGCACATCGCGTTCCACTGCGGATGCCAATTTCGACCAGTCAACGGCCTCGAATCTTCCTGAGCTGCACGGATCCTCATCCGCGAAGTTCACCTGAACATTTCGACACCTGGTTCACCAAGGTGGGCTCGTTTTTCACCATTTTAGAAGCCTTTTTGCTGCACCGGCGAGCTAAGCCTAGGCGAGGTTAGGCCTAGCCTTCCCGCCTACGGCGCTCCCACGCCAGCTGCGAGATGCCGCAGCAGGTTGCCATGGAAGGGACCAACGTCGCCCCTGAGGAATTACAAGGAAACGGATGGTTCTCCGTTCTCAAAAGACGGCAAGAATCGCGAGAGAAATCACACGCAGCCCGCCAGCCGGGAGCGCAACCAGACGCGAAAGCGAAGCGGAACGCTACTCTACGACGCGTCGCAGCTGCGAGTCGGCTGCCGGCGATGCCACGCAGTCATAATCGGGTCATCGTACGACCGGGCGGCGGCCTCAACGTACAAGCCTGCAGCCCGCACAGGATTCTCGCCGCACTAACCATGGCAGCTCAACTACCGCCGTCGGTAACGGAGGAGGACATTATTTGTCTCAACTCGATGCAGAACATTTTTGTCGTCAGTACGCCTAGCGCTACTAATGCAGCAGCGTACAGTCGAGTAACCGAGATCATCCCCACCAACCAGAAACACCCGGTCACGGCCTACCTTTCACCTGCCGGTATCACGAGCCAAGGCGTGATTCGCGGCGTCGACACTAACTTCGACGACGCCGCACTCCACCGCATGCTAATCCAACAGCGCAACCCAAGCCTATTGGGAGCGCGCCGCATCAAGAACACTGCAACGGTGATTCTGATCTTCAACGGGTTCAAAGTGCCCAACTACGTCTACTGCGGCCAGGTCATCTACCGCTGCACGTTGTACAAGCGTCAAATCGACACCTGCCGCAACTGCGGCCAAGTGGGCCACCGCCAAGACGTGTGCCCCACTCCTTCAACCAAGGTATGCGACCAATGCGGACACTTACCAACGGACAACCCCCACGTGTGCATCCAACCAGTGTGTGCCTTATGCGGCGAAGCACACCGCACGGGCGACCGCGAATGCCGACATCGCTACCAGCTGCCTTACCTGGTGCGCCGCCGTCGTCAGCGCCGTCGCCGACGAAAGCAAGCCCAGCAGCAAACACCCACCCCAGGACCTAGCCCAGTTCCTGCCAAGACTGCCGAACCACAAGTGCCTCTCCCAGGCCCAAGACCTCCTACCCACAATGACAAGCCTACTTGGGCCGACAAGGTGGCAGACACAGGTGAGACCCGCGCAGCGCAGCGTCAGGGACACTTGCCACAGCAACCCGACCCAGAACTAGCACAGCTAAAACGCATGTATGCAGAGCAGGCTAAAGAAATCCAATCGCTTAAAGCAGAGCTAGCAAAACAACAAGCCCCCGAGTCGCGCGAGGGTAGCGTTAGCGGCGGCCCCGTCTCGATACGCGGCGCTAAGAAACGAGCAGGCTCGACGCCTCAGGTCGAAGAGCAGTGCGAGTTTGAACGGTTCACAGCTAACATATACGCGATACTAGAACAGTACCGAGCGGAGACCATGGCCGAGTATGGCGCTTTTAACGCTAAGCTCGAGAGCATGCAGAAACAACTTCACGAGCTGGCTGCATGGCCAGCACAAATGGACGCGAGGACTAATGTGTTGGAGGAGGACCTGGCACGCAGAAAGCGCGCTGGGCTAATACCTAGGCCTTAAAATGGCGTCGTCACAATCATTCACAATTTGGCAATGGAACACTAGTACCCTCCGTACGCGGAGAGAAACGTTACAACAATTCATTGGCTCTATAACCCAACGACCGGCCGTCATTCTCCTGCAGGAAACGCGTATCGACCGATTCGCTCTTCGTGGATACAGAGTCGAGGCCGTCTGTGGGAGCAACGCTCGAGGCATAGCCACCTGTGTGGCTAAGCCTTACGCTTACACGACACATGCAGTGCGCTCAGACCTCAAAATCGAGCATCAGATGATAGAAATCATCCCCAACGCTCGCATTAAGCAATCTATATTTATCCTTAACGTGTACAGTTCACCTTCTCACAGCACAGAAACATTCACCACACTAGTAACTAAAGCGACGCAGATAGCAGGCAGCCATCCCCTCATCATCGCGGGGGACTTCAACGCCCCCCACGTAGACTGGGGTTACAATCGCACAACAAAGAAAGGACGCCACTTACAAACGCATATCACGCAACACAATCTGGTGTTACTCAACGACCTTTCTACCCCCACACACATAGGTAACTCAGTGTCACGGGACTCATCCCCTGACCTGACCCTAGTATGCAACGTATCAGATCCCACTTGGGTTAATCTGCAAGCTAACCTAGGTAGCGATCACTTTATCTGTAGCACTACATTCAATGTAGGCAGCCCCGAGCCCAGACACTTTAAAATAGTAGACTGGGACTTCTTTAGGCAAATACGCAAACAAGACACCAACCATTACAATTCCCTCGCTGAACTCTTTACGAGACTACAGCAGGACGTTCAAAAAGCTACCAAAAATATCTCTACAATGCGCAACATCGACCACATGGACCGCCACCTCGCACATCTCCTGGAGGCTCACAGAAGTCTTCAAGAAAGATGGAGAACGCAAAAGACCAATCGTAGGCTACGAAAAAGAATTGCATTGCTCAACCGACAAATCGAAGAGTACAGTCAGTCACTAACATGTCAACAGTGGAATGAGGTGTGTAATTCGCTCGACGCACGCATGAGAAAAGGTCTAAAATGGGACCTTCTCAAGCACCTGCTCGGCGACAAGCCCACCAAGTCAGAGCAACGGCTAACCCTGGATAGACTGTTACACAAAGCGCGAGGGCAGCAACTTACAGATGCGCAGATTTTAGAAGCTACAGCAGCCCGGTATCTATGCACAGAACCCAGCTCGCATGATGACTACCCACCATACGCGGGGGTCACACACGACCCATTTGAGGAAGCTATAACCAGCGCTGAAATATGCGCGGTAATAGCAGAACTCAACACTAAGTCAGCCCCGGGTCCTGACGGAGTCACCAACAAGCTACTCCGCAACCTGGCTGACAATGACATCGAATCACTAGCCACCTACATGAATGAGGTTTGGGAGCAAGGGAGCGTCCCGCCAGAATGGAGGGCCGCGACCGTCACTCTCATTCCCAAACCCAACAGAACCCTGGAGCTCGACTCTCTACGACCCATCTCCCTCACGTCCTGCGTGGGTAAGGTCATGGAGCACGTCATTCTCCGCCGAGTCACCAAACATGCAGAGCAAAAGCACCTCTTCCCATTCAATCAAGTCGGGTTCAGGCCGGCTATGGCCACACAGGACGTACTCCTCATGCTGCAGGAGACGTTACTTAGAGTAAGGAGCAAAGACCTCAAAGCAATTCTAGCTCTCGACTTAGAGAAAGCTTTCGATACTGTAAGCCACGCTCATATACTGCACGAAATTCAGGAGGCAGGATTAGGCCGCCGCTTCTACGAATACGTCCGCTCTTTCCTGAGAGCCACAACGGCTACACTTAAAGTTGGAGATTTCAACTCACACACCTACAACCTCGGCCCGCGCGGCACCCCGCAAGGGTCGGTGCTCTCACCGTTCCTTTTCAATTTAGCCGTCCGACAACTTTCACAAGAGCTGAAACACATCGAAGGCGTAGAGCACGCTTTCTACGCCGACGACATTACTATATGGCGCACTGGAGGCAGCGACGGACAAATCGAAGCAAGCCTTCAGGAAGCAATCAACAAAGTAGAAAAATTCTTAAAGCCCACGGGCCTCAAACTCTCGGCATCTAAGTCTGAGTTGCTGCTTCTGCCACCGCAACACGGCCGCAACAACGGCGAACCAACCATACACCTCTCCACAACGGACGGCTCGGATATCCCGATAGTGTCGTCGGTTCGAATTCTGGGCGTTACCCTGCAGGAGAATGGCAAAAACGACTTAACAATCGCACATCTCGCCAAAAAAGCTGAGGCAGTCATTCACCTCACCCGACGCGTCGCTAACAGACACGCGGGACTCACAGAAGAGAGCTTACTGCGCATCTTTCACGCGTTCTTAATGTGCCACGTTCACTACGTTGCTTGCGCTCATCCCTGGAGCAAGGGCGATGAAACCAAAGTAGACAACCTCATCCGAAAAGCCACGAAACGAATACTTGGTCTACCCATGACGACAAGCACGCAGCGCCTGCCAGCTCTTGGGGTACATAACACGTTCAAAGAAATCACAGAGGCACAAAGAATGTCCCAGCTCATACGCCTGTCCTCGACAGCCGCGGGCCGGGAACTCCTCTCTCACATAAGTCTCCCCATCCCAACTGAAGTCAACGATCTGACACCACTACCGCAACACCTTCGCGATAAAATCACAGTGCCACCCTTCCCCAGGAACATGCACCCGGTGCATAATCAGACTCGCAGGAGGGCACGCGCTCAAGCCTTACTAAAAGCGGCCACCCTACACGCGACATATGTGGCTTTCGTAGACGCCGCTAAATACGTAGACAAACCCTACTTTGCGGCTGCGGCGGTCGCCCCCGACGGGACAGCCCTCAATGCAATTACCGTAGAAACAACGAACGCCTGCGAGGCCGAACAAGTGGCCATCGCCCTTGCCCTAGCCCTCCCTCAGCGCGACACAATTTTTACCGACTCCAAACCCGCTGCACTGGCATACCGCCGCGGTACAATATGCCAGGCGGCTTTAAGCATTCTAGCAACCACTGAAATAAACGTAGATAAGCACATCTACTGGTTTCCGGGGCATGAAGGCCTCAACGTTCAACCAGGGGTCCCCAACGGTAATGAACTGGCCCATAACCTCGCGCGAGATCTTACGCGCCGCGCAGGAACGCGGGCCGGCTCACCGGCCGGGAACCCCAACACGCACCAGGAGCCTCTCCTCTCCTATCACGAGATTTGCTCGCACTATAAGCTATCTAGAAAGGAATTCCCCTCACCTCACTCAACACTAAATAAAGCACAACAACTAACGCTTAGACTTCTGCAAACGCACAGTTACCCCAGCCCCTATATCTGCAACAAATACCTCCCGGATATAAGGCCCGAATGCCCCAAATGCCAAAATGCAAAGTGCGACTTAAACCACATGCTGTGGCAGTGTCACGCGCTAAACGCTAGCTTCGGGTCTCCTGCCACCGAGGACGAATGGATCACCCACTTTAAGAGCCCCGACAGGGCCCTTCAACAAACACCAGGCCGTCCAGAAGGCCCAAAAGGTGGCTGGCGAGCTCAGACTCCCAGTCCCCACATGGGTGGAGCCACCGGGCCGGCCCCCGTAATGGGTACCCGTGCCCCTTCAGGACCTTTAATAAAGTTAATTCTCTCTCTCTCTCTCTTTTACTGCCTCTCCGCGAGACGTCACGTGGTGACAAGCTCAGGTAGCTAGGTTCTCTGATGCCCTTCAGAAGCAGATAACGTGATTAACTGCATGTATAGTACGCGTGATTCAATTGCATACGCATAGGCTTCGGGAAAGCGACGGACTCATCGCCCGTTTCCAGGACACTAGCCGACCTGCATAATATCACCACGGGGATTTCTTGCCTGCATTCTTCAGAAATAGAGAACTTCACTTCTTTCTAGAGAATCACCTCCTCCTTTACGTTTTTCAAAGCATTCAAAATATGTGTGTTCGAACGTTCGCCTTCCTAGCGTTGCGGCGCTAGCGTGCGAGAATTCGGGTAAAGCTTAGCTCAACGGCAGTGTGCCGACATCTCTCTCCTCCCCCACTATTGCGAAGGGCAGGCTATGTAGACATCCATGCACACGTTCGTTGTAAGTGGACATAGGGTGATGGGTCCAACTCGCAGGTTAGATGGAAGACGACGAAGCGTCTTCTTGCCAGAACGCTTGTCTCTCTGCGCTCTGAATTTTTTGGCGAAATCTTCGCGTTTTCGTGGTGCCTCGGCCTCCTGTCCTGCGGCCATGGACGAGGAACATGCCGGAGGCCCGTCTGGCCAGAAGTCATCGTGTCCGTCAGCCACAAGGAAGCGAGTTGGCTCCTCTAGCGACACCGATGACACAGAGCTGTACTCCATGTCGGAAGATGACACATCCGACGATGGTTTCATACCCGTCCAGAGCAAGAGGGCGAAAAGAAAGGCTGTCAACGCGCCACCGTCAACTCCTGCGAGTACAGCGACGATGAAGTCAAGGCCTGCGCGCTGGCCACACGTCATAATCTTCTCGCCGGAAGACCCCTCAAGCAACCTACGACTGCTGAACAGGCAAGCCCTATCCATTTTTTTGGAATGTGCTGTGCCTGATCAGATTAAAGACGTCAGAGTAAATCCAAGGAAGAATATCCTCGCAATCGACGTGAACAACGTGAGTGCGCTAGGAAAACTGAAGAAAATCACGGAGCTAGGCGGCATCAAAATGCGCTCCTTTATCCCGATGGATGATACATCCGTAGCCGGTGTGATCTATGATATAGACGTTACCATTACCAACACGGACTTACCTACCCTTATCAAACCGGCAAGTGAGGGCATTGTCATTACGCAAGTGCGTCGCCTTGGGAATTCGCGCTGCGTAAAAATCATTTTCAAAGGGGATTGTCTACCATCCCACGTTAAAGTCGGACACTTCCGACATCCAGTTCGACCTTTCATCCCGAAGCCGCTTCAATGCCATCAATGCTTCAGGCTAGGTCACGTCAAGGGCGTGTGCCCCAACTCATTACTGTGTCCCCGTTGCGCTGAACCTCATGCCGAAGAGGCTTGCCGTGCCACTGCTCTGAAGTGCGCTAACTGCAGCGGCCCTCACGCCGCCTCGTCGAAAGACTGTCCCCGCATCAAGAGAGAGCACGCGGTTCTCAAGCAGATGGCCAGGGACAACTCAACCCACAGGGAGGCCGCCGAAAGGGTGAGGCGCCGCCGTCGCCGTCACCGTCATCGTACGTCCTCACACAAGGAGTGTGCTCGGAGTGAGAGCGCCCGCTCTACTGCGGCACCACTCAGCCAACACGCAAAAGCGCTTCAAGGAAACATCGCTTCAAAGAAACCAACGGCTTCTCCGGAGGAATGGCCTGAGCTACCTAGCCGTTCCCTTTCCAAGGAACCTCAGAAGATCACGGCCCCTCAGGAGCCTTCACCCGCCGTGGATGACATACCTAGAGCGGATCGTCAGGTAATTTCGATGCTGCGATCCCTTATGGACGCCATTCGAGTTATCTTGGTTGGCATGGGGACATCGCCTGCTCGAAGCGCTCTCCAGGTACTGGAAGCCTTGATCCCTGTTCTTGAATCCCTCAAGTAGACACATGGCTACCGTTACTCCATCCTTCCGAAAAGAAGTCAAGGCAGCGTCCATCATCCAATGGAACGCCAGAAGTCTAAAGCCACGCCTTTCAGACTTTCGTCAGTTTGTATACACTCATATGTTTCCACTCATCGTCATTTGTGAGCCTAACCTGACAAAACCAGTCAGACTTTCGGGGTATGAATCGGTCATGTCTTCAACCAATGGTGCCAGCAGCAAAGTCATCGTCTTTATTCGTCGTGAACTCACCTACTTTATGCATCCAGTTGCGCCTCACGATGACAATCAATACGTGTGCCTAACGGTCAAAAAGAACAAGCTCATGTTTAATCTTATAGGCGTATATGTTTCGCCTTCCAGTAATTTTGATTCGAAAAGATTGGCGGATATCTTGAACTTGTGCGCTGCTCCATGGGTAATCATAGGAGATTTCAATGCGCATCATTCAGCATGGGGAAGTTCAAAGACAAACGCAAGAGGACGACAGTTGGCGAGCTTCGCCTGCCACCATGGTCTTACCCTCTTGAACGACGGCTGCCCCACCTTTTTTCGAGGCGTGACATACGGAAGCTGCCTTGACCTTGCTTTCGTCTCCAGCTCTTTCGCCAGACGTGTTAAGTGGTTTACAGATGTCGAGACACGGGGAAGCGATCACATTCCAACGTATATCAACATCAAAGGGCTCTCTGGGGCATATCCACAAAAGGCTATTCGAGCGATTGACTGGACCACCTTCAAATCTGCTATGGAAGATGCTTGCACCGAGGGCTTACGCTTTGGGTTAGAAAAAACAATGCAGACCACAATGGAAAACGCCACGCGCACGATCATGATTTCGTCCAGGCGAAACGATTTCGATATAGAATTGGAAAGACTTAGAGCACTTCGCCGGCGTGCAGAACGTCGATATCGGCGCACAAAGTCCCTTCACGATCTCAGAACAGCCAGACGATTGCAAAAGAAGATCCAGCGTCGCATGGATAGAATAGCGTCTGAACGTTGGACGACGTTTTGCCAGACTCTAGACCCCCGCAAGCCACTTTCTCACATCTGGAAAACGGTGCAAGGTCTTCGTTGCCTTCCTCAACAGCGTTTTCCTTTCAAGGCGCTGGCGCTCTTCCAAGGGCGGCAGGACATTGCAGTCGGAGAGGACTTCTGTGCAAGGATCGCAAACCAAGTAGTCTGTCCAGGCTACCCAAAACGAACTTACGTCCCCCACCCTCGTGACAGTCGCATGGACCTGCCTTTCACAATGGAGGAGCTCGAAGCGGCTCTCGCTCTCTGTAGGCGGTCTTCTTCTCCGGGGCCAGATGGCATATCCTACCGAGCCTTATGCAATTTAGGAGAAGCCGCAAGGGGAGAATTGTTGAGCCTCTACAACACGTCTTGGCAAGAGGGCAATGTTCCTGATGAATGGAAGACAGGCCGTTTAGTTCCCCTACTGAAGCAGGGCAAATCTCCACTTGATCTTGCATCGTTCCGCCCAATAGCGCTGGCCAGCTGTGTAGGAAAGCTAATGGAACGGATGATCCTTGGCCGCCTGGAGTGGTACCTTGAACACTACAAGATTTATCCGAACTCCATGGCTGGTTTCCGACGTGACCGCTCTTCCATCGATAATGTAGTGGACCTCGTTTCTTACGTTCAGCACGAAAAGTCCCGAAAGCGATTATCCGCAGCATTGTTCTTAGATGTGAAAGGCGCATACGACAACGTATTACATGAGGCCATACTCGATGCTCTTGAGACGGTTGGCCTAGGTGGTCGATTATTTCTGTGGGTTGAAAGTTACCTGGCTGCAAGGTCATTCTTTGTATTAACCGACGATGGCCCGACTACGCGACGCTTTACTTGCAAGGGCGTTCCTCAAGGCGGAGTTCTCAGTCCGACGCTATTCAACCTCGCGCTTATTGGGCTTGCTGAATACCTGCCAACTACTATCAAAATTTCAATATATGCAGACGACATCTGTGTCTGGACTTCGGCAGTCACGCGTCCTCAAATACGTGCGCGGCTTCAAAGAGCAGCAACGTTGACATCGAGCTACTTATGCAAACAAGGTCTCAACATATCACCAGAAAAATGCGCACTTGTGGCATTCACTCGCAAAGCAATGACGCCTTACGTCATATCAATCAATGGGCGGACTATTCCCTATCTCAGAACCCACCGGTTTCTTGGCATCATCATTGACAGAGATCTCTGCTGGAGCCCTCATGTGTCGCACATGAAAAAACGCCTCACCGCAATTGCCCAGATCTTCAAATTCTTGGCTGGAAAAACTTGGGGCATGTCGGTAGGCGCCATGGTGGAATTATACAGAGCACTTTTCCTCGGTTTCTTGAGATATAGCCTGCCCGTACTTTCCAACACTTGTAAGACAAATCTTCGCACTCTTCAGGCCGCACAAGCTCAGGCACTGAGAACTTGTCTCGGTTTGCCGCGGGGTACATTGTCAGAGGCAACTATAGCGATTGCTCGGGACCAACCAATACAAACGCACGTTGCGGTGGAAGTCTTGAGAACCCACATCAGGCATTTTGCCCGTGCCTGCTGTCACCACCTCGCAACATTGCCGTCAGACAAGCGGAACGCGTCATTCTGCAAAATGGTCTCCAGATATTCTGCCAAACTTCCGGCAGGCTTCACCGCCGCCGCCAAACCGTCGATTCCCCCTTGGTGTCTCATTCGACCTACAGTACACCTTGGTGTGCCAGGAATCAGAAAGAAAGCTGAGCTGTCATCAGGTGCTCTGAAACAACTATCCCTGCTTCTTCTACACGAGAGGTACGCCAATAAAGTGCATATTTATACGGATGGATCCTCGAACCTCCAGTGTTCGTCCGGAGCGGTGGTTGTCCCAGTGAAAGCTTCCACCATCAGTTTTAAGACAGACCACCCGACGACATCGACAGCTGCGGAACTTGCTGCTCTGCGTGCTGCCCTTTGTGTAGTAAATGAGGAAGCACCCCGACAATGGTCAATCTTTAGCGATTCAAAGGCGGCCTTACAGTCCTTGCTGGCAGCCCTGCGGCGCGGACCATACGAGCAACTGGTGTTGGAGATCAGATCTCTTCTCCATAAATCACATGAGAAGGGACACCACGTGACGTTTCAGTGGCTCCCCAGTCACTGCGGCGTCGTTGGAAACGAATATGCTGACAGGGCCGCCAAGTCTGCACTTGATGGCACCAAAGTTGAGACCATACCTCTCTCAAGGTCCGACGCTGCCAGGCAACTTCGAGCGATTGCACAGGAGATTACACTCTCGCTCTGGAGTGCCTCAAGCAGCCAAACTCGGAACAGTCGACAACACCACCTGCTGTCTTTGCGGCATGTTCGATTGCCACCAAAACTCAGTCGAGCAGAAGCCACCCTGCTTTATCGTTTGTGGTTAGGAGTGGCTTTTACTAACTCTTATTCCTTTATGATCGGAATGGCCGACAGCCCTCTTTGTGACAGCTGTCGTCGTGAAGAGACGCTACAACACATCATATGCGACTGTCCTCGCTATGACTTACAGAGGCAATCACTGGCGTCCGCTCTCGCTCACCTTGACCTGCGACGGATGTCGGTTGATGCCATTTTGGAATGTCGACCGCACAAGACATCACAACTGAAGGTGACAAAGGCGCTGCTGCAGTTCTTAAAGACGACAGACTTGCACAAGCGACTGTAACAGCGATGTGTGATGTCGCGTGCCATGCAGCTGCCACTGACTGTGAGGATGTGCTATATGTTCGCCCACTTTCTCTCTCTCATCCTCTTTCCTTTCACCTTTCAATCTCCCCTGTCCCCTTCCCCTCGTGCAGGGTAGCATACCGGTTGTCATACACTGGTTAACCTCCCTGCCTTTCCCTCTCTACTATTTCCTTCCTTCCTTCCTTCGCAGGTTAGATGTAACACCCTAGAAGTGCTACGTTCCAAGCCGTACTCTCCTATTTTGTTTTACAGCGACACTATGCCAGCCTTTCTCCGATAATGAGGGCCCATTAACCCCTCCCCCTCCTTTTAATCCATGTATATTGTGAAGGTTGCGGTTTTGATTCCAACTGCGTATGAGTTAAAACATATACGCCTACAGACTAGCCTTATGCCAAGTGCATCCTTCCTAGCTGTATTTACACCTGAGCTGCGACAACTTTCGTGTGGTCTCAGTCTGCAACAGGTGCTTAATTCATTGTAATGAATTATTACCAGAGGTATGCTAGACTTGTTAGAATGAATCCCCTCAGTCACATAAAGCCATCAGCTGCATCTTTTTACAAGGGCTCTTTAAAGGTGTTTCTTATTTTCGTTTCGCTTTCTATCCCGATAGACAGACTTCCGCAATATGCACTTACGGTGAACGTCATAAAAAAATTACGGTCAGCTTGGCACTAGCGGTGCAAAGTCTGAAATAAACGAGAAGCTCGGTGGCTTCATTACGTACCTGAAGTTTAGCTTGAGTTTGTTTTGCGTGAGTCAGCTCTTACGGGTGATACTAGACTTGTGCTATATTAAGCTAAGAAGCCGCCCAGCCTCGCTATTTCGTCTGAGTCTCTTGGCTCGCTTCACCCGTTCTCGGTATTTCTGGTCAGCCAGGCGACATTGCCTAGTCTCGGCTTCCCTGGCGAGGACCGATGGATCAGCGCAAAGACGCCGCTTATTTTTATTGGCTTCGCGGCGACTCTCGCGCTCAGCAGCTTTTCCTTCCCACGTTAGGCCTTTCTTGCCATGTCCCGGTATAGGAGCGCAGTTGCAAGTTGTGCCTGTCTGTGGGCACGCATGCGAACGCGCGTTTCGTTCAGCGCGACTAGCGTTTGACGAAGCTCTTCGAGCGGCGTTCTGATGAAACGCCTCGACCTTTATGTGGTGGTATGCTAAGAGCATGAAGGCAAGGGAAGAAATACAATAATGAGTAATTTTGTACACGTCCACGAGCACTTATATTATAGACAATTTTCCGCAGCTAGTTTGTCTAAGCAAAACTAGATGGCGCCACCGCAAGAGAAGCACCATGGCCTTCCCCTCGGCGGCGCGTCCGCGATGTGGCGTGTGGCGTCCGTTGCCCTGGCCTACGGCGAGAAGCGGGCGGCCGTCGGCGACGGTGAAGGGGAAGTAGAAAGGAGAAGGCCATTAGATCACGTGTTCAAACATGGCAGCGCCCATTCGCCGCTGCGGAAAAGCGTCTATATGATGATGATACTTTTGTGCGAACGATCCCTTAATTTCGACAAGCTCAAACAGCTTCGCTGTTAGGTGGGAGACTGGTTTAACTAGCGCCATACATCTGCTACCAGGATAGTTTCAGGACAGAAATGTTATTTATGGCGGGTGATTTACAAAACCAAACATTACGGGGCATTCAAATCAATTGCTCCTTCGAGTGCACTGCTACTTGGAATTCACCACTACTACTTGAAGTGCACTCCGCACAACACAGTAACTCCCCACTGTGCACAATAGCCTAAACACACACACACACACACACACACACATCTGTGTCAAAATGTTCATCTTTAAAACACACACACACACAATGGTAGCTTCGCCACTGCGTCGAAGGAGAAGCGGGGACGAAAATTCATCATTGATATTGGGATCTTTGCTTCCCGAAAGTCCTGTTGTGCAGGGAAATATTACGCGATTATTTAGGCGCCGATTTTCCATTTTTTTTTTTTTTTTTTGCAGCGCTCGTAAGTTTCTGTTGAAAATACTGAAGGACGGAAGCTTCATTATGAAATAAACAGCAAACTGAATAGTCACAAAGAAGTTCAGCGAAGTGTTATTCTTCTTTTTTTATAATGGACCTCTGCCGACACGCCCTTTCGTAAATCCCAACAATTAAGCTTTACATTAAAAAGTATTTTTTTTCTTATCTCGTAAAACATAGTCAGCAAGAACACAGTTTGCTGGTCTGCCAAGGACACCTTGATTTCGTCACAGCTAAACCAGTTACCGTAACCTTTACGCAAACATTACAACCGCTCTTCGGCCACCTCCAACTTTCAACAACCCTGTTAACGTCAAGTCCTGTTAAGTCAAGCGAAGTAATATCTAAAGAAAACAATTACAAGAGCGGCGCCGGGGAGTGTGAGCAAGAACCAACTTCGAGGTCTAACTTGGAATTGCACCTGGTTAATATTATGCAGGAGTAGCACGAAGGCCTTACCGCATGCGGTGGCAAATAGATAAGTAAAAAAAATGATTAAAGAAATGAATTTATTCAGAATAAGACGCGAATGAAGAGCGCAAATGAGCAGAAGTTCTTATTCGGAGGGTCGGAAGTTCGGCTTCTTAAAATCGATAACACTGACCCGAAGGTTCTTCCGCTGCTTCTCTTTCTAACTCAATACTCTTCTCTGCTGCACAAATGAGGCAGTGCAGGCACGTTTGCGGAAGGACTTCACGTTTGGAACAATGAGAAATAAATAACAATGAGTAATGAGACGTATGTTCCTGATAGAAACTAATTTTTTTAATTATAAAGCGCTGTCGCGTATTCTTTTCAGGCGAAAGTGCATGAAATTTGCAGAATAATAATATAAGTTGTCTTTTTCTGTTTTATCCAAGCACGTAGAAAATTCTGCATTTTAGTCTGTATTTTGTACTTGCCAATTTGTGCGAAATTCCGAAAAAAAAGAAAAAGAAAGCGCGGCGTCTATGCATTATCGAAATCTACGTTCAGTGGTTTGTAGAACTCAGCTTTCTCTATCGAATGTAAAAGGACTTCTTGCATAATTGACTTTGCCGTTCTCTATTTCTGTCATTCATGCCTGTGACATGTTTTGGAACTTGTTCCTTGGAGTTGGCCTTAAGTTGAAATTTCATTTACCGGCATATTAGCAGGTTATCCATGACTAAAGCAACGCTCGCATATATTATTCAAGATAACATGTCTTCGTATATATTCAAAAACGTCAGAGGAGCTCATCATAAGGAGCGTGGGCTCATAACGAGTCTGTTCTCCTTGAGACGTCATTTGTTGAAAGAACAGCCGGCGAGTTCCATCTGTATTTCAAACCACACTGCAAGATCCCTAATTCATGCAGAACATTACTATTTGAACCACACGTTCACAGGAGCCCCAGGACTGATCGACACCTTTACCTGGGTATGTTTTAAAGGTCTTCATGCCTTTCTTTCAAGCCGACGCTTTAGTTAAGCTGCCAGATGCGCCATCCCTGTGACAACAGCGGAATTAGAAATGTCGGCATCTGTCGGCATGTACACTTCTAGAAGAATTTGTTAACTCGTTAACGAACTGCTACACATGTCGAAACGGACTTGAAGACTGGTCCCCTCCGCTCCCTTTATGAAGCGCGTTTCATTGAAGTCGCGAGCTGTTCTTTTCAAAGAATATTTTTCCTACATCAGAGTCAAAAGAGGAGCACCTGAAAAACAATCAAGGTAAGCAAAACATTGTAAGGCAACACCTTCGCTTTTATTAACTCCAAGAAGCAGGGGCACGGGCGCGTGTGCTGTCAGAGATCTTACCGGAACAATCAAGCAAGTACAGCCAACCCTTCTCTACATAAACAAAGATCAGAAGACGCAAGGCTGCCGACTTCTTCGTTGAAACTGCTGTTTCGTATTGTATTTCTGTTGATATACAGAAAAAAAGAAACCCACGCTGTACAGACCGCGTGCTGTCAGCTATGTTCCTGTGACAGCTACCAGGCCAGCGCCGTCAACACCTCGGTATACACACTTAATCACGGCCGACAAGCCTGCTGATTCGCTTAATTAAAACTGTCGTGTCAGTTCCATTGTTCTAAATGGTCACGAGAAAAAAAAATCAGGCCGAAGACAGCAATTGTAAACCCTTCGTCGCAGAAACAACCACCGCGTACAGTTTCGAAGCTGCAGCCCTGTAATTTCGTCCTGTCATGTGACAAACGGAACAAACCCTGCTTTGGCAGCGGCCTGTCAGGGTGTTCGCCGTAGTGCCTTCTCGTGTTCACAATGCATTTGTCGAACCGTCCTGTCGCCTTGCTACTTCAGTGCAGTTGGTTCTTGAAAATCAGAATGCGAGTTCTTCTCGCTTCCCCAATAAGCTCTCTGGTTTGTTCAAGTTGCCCGTATTAAACGTGCAAGAGTAATAAGAAAAAGTAGCAGGCGAAAAGCAGAAAGAGTAGCTTACGATAAAGCAGCGCCTAAAAAAAGGCAAGACGTTGAAGGTCCTCACTCCTTCTGATTCTTGAACAAAAAAAAAAAAAAGCAGGTCGACCGTCTAGTCTGGGAGGCAAAGGGAATTAGAATAGACAGAGAATATCTCAGCAATTTATTTATTTATTTATTTATTTATTTATTTATTTATTTATTTATTTATTTATTTATTTATTTAATACCCACAGCGACATACAGGCATTACATTGAGGGGGAGGGGGACAAACATGACAATTGCAGGTTCACATGAGGTTTTCAGACGACATTGTGCTCTTTAGCAATGACAGTGACAAACTACAAAACATGACTGAGGACCTAAACCGGGAAAGTCATAAAATAGGGCTAGAAATGAATGGGCAAGATACTAAAACTATGCTCAAGAGTCTAGCAAAGGAACAGGAATTTAAAATTACCAGTGAACCCTTAGAATGTGACAACGAATATGCATATCTGGGACAGCTAGTAACAAGGACGCCTACCTACGAAAAGGAAATCCTCCGAGGAATAGGATGCAGCGCATTCGGAAGACATTCCCTCATCCACTCCCAAATTCCCAAATAATGACAGGAAACTTGCCACTGTCACCAAAGCGGAAAGTATTTAAATGTATTCTCCAAGTACTAACGCGCAGAAACATGGCGGTTAACTAAAAATCTAGAGAAGAAATTAAGGAGCACGCAGCGTGCAATGGAAAGAAACATGATAGGTGTAACGCTAAGATATGAAAAACGAGCGGAGTGGATGAGGGAACATAGAGGAGTAGCTGATATTCTCATATATATTAAAAGAAAGCACTTATGTTTAGGACGCTTCGTTTTCTTTATTGTAGTTCCTCGTCGCTTTCAAACTCGACAATAGTATCCAGAGAGTGGAGTGCTGCACCTGCATTTGTAGGCACGCAACATTTACACCCATTTACTCCTTCCTATCCATTACATATATATTTTCATTTATTATACCCCTAAAATTTACTCAATTTCTATGTTTTCAAAGGAAATGTACGGGACGCTCGAGGAGCTTTTCTCGTGGTCAAACGTGGTAGCTTAGCATGTCAACTGGTGTGCTTCTAAATTCGAGGACGTGGATTCGTTTCCGCCCCAGCGTCCTCATTTTGATGCACGAATGCCAGTGTACTTTGATTTAGGTGCAGACTCGTAGTCCACACTGTGGCAATGAGTCAAGCGATATTTCTTTCTTACGTGCTGCTCATACCCACACATCCCTCGCTCGTACTCTGATATCCAGGCGTAGCATGAGCCACGTGTGGTGGCAATTTTAACATGATGCGCATTAAGTAATAATTTTTGTTAATCATTCGGGCTGTTAAATGCCTCTTTAGTATAAGGTGCTAAGCTCTAACACCCTACATATTGTAATCTTATTTTCACTTATGTACTTATCCTTAATTATATTTAATTTGAATTAAATAGCCGGAGATATGTGGGTCTTTAATAGTATATTTTATATTTAATTTTCAACAGGTCGTCAAAGGAAGTGATTTCGTACGATGATGGCGCGCATAGAAAGTCTAATCTCGCCGAGCCTGTTTCATACAACCCTTGCAATTCTTTGTCTTACTCTTCACGCCACGGCCACGCGCAACTTCCCACAGGGCCCAAACAATTTCTGCAGCCCTCCTGCTCTTGGCCGGTCTCCGTTGGTCGTGTGTATTATATATATATATATATATATATATATATATATATATATATATATATATATATATATATATATATATATATATATATCTGTGTGTGTGTGTGTGTGTGTGTGTGTGTGAACTTTCGCACTTGCAAGGGTCGCTGCACAGCGCCTGAAGTTTAAGAAACATTGCCTGGTTTACATCCGCTTTCTGCACTGTACAGGGCTGCCGAAGAATACCGTTGTGCTTTCTCTAGGTTTCACGTGCATTAGGAAGGCATCAAAGGGCCACAACAACTATGGAATCTTCCGGACGAAGGGAACACAAATAGCAGATTTAAGACAGGGTGAAGGAAGAGACACTCGTACCTAACTCGCGCGTGGATACAGTTTCCAAGAACTTTAGCGCTGTTTCAAAAACTCGGGCCTGCATAAGACGGGGGAAAAAAAAAAGAAAAGAGGAGCTGGTGGTACGAGAAATATACAAACGCAGTGACTTAATGTGCACGTACGACGTGACTTCCAGTTGGCTCAAAGCGGCTCAAAGTGCAGTTGGCTCTGCACTATACTGCTGCCATGGATGCTGCCACTCTCGCATACAATCTTCAGACACGAGCGGCTCTTCAAACGAGTGTGGAGGCCGGCTCTTCTTTTCAAGCTGGCGAAAGAAGTTAAGGGAAACACTAAACCGGTGTCGAGAGCGTACAGACTGCTGACTAGGAGTCTCCGGCTGTGTTCGGAGCCGCTATGCCACGACAGGAGGCGTCTTTTGATTAAAGTCACGACGGCGATGAACTTCTTGCGCTCTTACGGTCCACATGGACGAAAGTTCGCGGCTGTTTTCTCGCTTTTCCAATGAATAGGCGAATAGAGGGCAGGACAACTTGCTCGAAAAGTAAAGGTGAAGAGGTAAAGTAGGGGTAGGGCGGCGGTGTTTTCGAGCATTACGCTTGAAGAAACTCACTCGCGCGCTATAGCATGTCAGTAGCGAACAGTGTGTGCGGTCTGACTCTCGAGCCTCGTCGCGAGCCGTTAAAGGGACACTAAAGTAAACAAAAAAAAAACGGCTTTTCTCATTTGTAAATTTCTTTATGACAATACCAAAAGCACCATTCTTGCGTGGAGAAGGCGCCTAGTACACTAGACAGCACATGCAAACAAAATATCGGCAGTGAGGCGGCTCGGAGAGTGCTATTTTAATAGGCATGACGTTATGTATGTTGAGTGCCTCTGCTAAGGCCTACATAATTATTTATTGGTAAAAATGACATATATTGCGTTCTCAGGAAGCCAGGGACATGGCGAGTTTCAGAACATTTTTCTGAGCTAATAGGGCCGGATTTCTTAAAAAAAAAAAAGAAGAAGAAGAAGAAGACAGCCTAGTTCGTGACGTTATGAAATCTATGTTTCTGCGCAAATTTTAGCACTGAAACTTTGCCCCATCGTTTTTCTTCTAATGTTGGACACCATATAAAGCGAAATTAGTGGAAATAGTGGAAATGGAGTTCCCGCAGAATATTATCACAGTCTGCACCACTTTAGTGCTTCACTTTAGCGTACTGACAAAGAATGCGTTTGAGGCACTAAGTACCTGTATAAAGAAGCTGACGGCCACTCTACGCGCTATAGAAAGACGGAAGCGTTGTGGTGTATGGCTTCAAGCAGTGCACATGGGACCCGGTTCGCTCACTAGACACCAAGCGCGGAATGTTGGAAGCGTTTTGTGCAAAGGGACGAGAGCTGCCGCTGGAGCAAATAAGTTCGGCATTTGTTTAAAAAAAATAAAAAATAAAAAACCACCTGGGGTGCAGTGTTGCAGAGGCGGTGTATTATTTCAACGATAATTATTTGATTCGTGTATAAAAATACACATGGCAAAGAAGGAGGGAGCAGACTCAAAGATACCATCCTGCATACAACACCTGCAGGCTCATAGCCTTTCGCGATGATGATAGGAAAATACTGAAGAAATAAATGTGTGAAGGAAAGAAAACGAACGAGAGAAATAGGAGATAAAGAAATGACAGAGACACAGTAAAGTAGGAACAAAGACGCGTATAAGTGGCCGGCCAAATCAGTTTCTTGCCGGTAAATTCGCGGAGCTTCAAGGGCCTGTTCAAGTTTGGCCGCGCACCTTCACGTAATCGAAGCACATTTCCTATTTATTTATTCATGACGCGTAACGAATGCGACTTCCATACGAGCACGCACGCGCGCGCACGTACTATGCGACAACTGTACGAGCTCTTTGCGAAATCTATACGAGAACATTGAAATCAAGCGCGGTAGAAATCTAGCACATTATGAGGAATCATTCCCGAGCTGATAAAACTGTGGTAAAGAACTAATAAAGCTCGTTCCCATGCTAACTTACATTTTTTTCTTTTCTTTTTCATTAACACGACGTAATTTACATCAGATTTTCCCAAACATACACGTAAAATATGCACCTTAAGCTAGGAATTCATATGGATGCATAAACGACGGTACAACAATCGCAAATGTACAAAAGCGAGAGCCAGTCAAGAAACAGTCAAAGTTTAAAGCGTTTGCAATGTTCCATCCCAGTGGCTATATTTATTGATAATCCCGCGCAAACCTCTCTTAGAGCATTAGGCAATGGTACGCTGTAGGACTTGAAGTACTAGTTGCACCGCTCCTTAGACACAGCAGTATTAGTCTGTATCATTCACTCTATCACACCTGTTCGTTCTTTATTGCATACTTCGCTAATGACGCGAAGCTAACAAGTGACATGCACTCACAAGCCTGCCGCCCGGTTATGTTGTTAGGCTGCGTCGCCGTCTTATAAATCATTTGGATATCCTCCGACGGAATATCGTGCACATGTGACGTCTCGTTAAGTTAAAACATGGTAAGCGCGCGTTACCTAAGCCTCGCAAACCAACTGCGGCTATCTGTTGGAGGCATAAGTTATTATTAGCCACGTCGTAGATCGCTAGAAAAGGACGTTCGACGCCGTTTGGTTTGGCGTCTCGCCAGCCCCGCAGGACTCTAACATTTCACAACGTAACAATATGTCTCCACAGCGTTTTTGTGGCCACAAATATAGTTTGAACGCTGTTTCTTCGCGTGAACGGATAGAGGGGCGTCAAGTGGCCGTCGTCAATCGCCGTGCTTATATTTGGTGATTTTTTCCAGGCACCCACTAAACATTGCCCTCTGGTAAGGGCGGCGCTCCAGGAATCCTCTAGTGAGTGCCAAGTTCTCTTAGCGTTGGCTCCAAGCTTCTCACCTTCGAGCAAGATGGATTGTGTCCCTGCTTGCTTCGTTTTTCGAGCGGCGCGTCTCACGCTCACGTAGCTCCGCTCTGCATGCGGTGTCAGTGCACACGTCGGCACCTTGCGAGTGGGAGTTAAGCGGATTCATCGCGAAAGAGGATACTCGCTGTGTTTCTTACAGGCCGCAACCAACGCCGCCAGCGTCTCGATCTCTCCTTGCAGAAAGGATTCCTGACGTTGGCATAGGACACCCAATCCTAGAAACAGGCAGTTCCTGCTTTGCTGTTGTGATAAGCCTCTGGCGTGCATGGGCTCTCCAGTAACATCCGGAAAGCTATACTATGCTGCGTATAAATAGATAATGAACAAATGAACGACCTTGTCTCGCATGTGCATGTGAGAAAGACACACTAAGTCCGAAAGATGGGAAACTGTGCAGGGTTGTATGAGCATTACACGTCGTGTATATGCATTACTGACAAAGAAGAAAGGATCGATAGCATAGAAACACGCAGGGCGATTGTAACGCTTATAATTTGATCTCAGTGCGAAAACTGAAGTGTGCAACACAGTCAAGCTTGGGCGATGCGTTCTAGATTCCCTTGCATATAAGCACTAACGTCGAGCACTCTATGTCTGGAAATCCTGCACGTGTCCACAAATCGAGAACCCTAGTTCAAAAGAGGACATTTTTTTTTTGTTCTTTTTCGTAACGAAGAACTCTCTTCCGTGTCCCAAGAGTTTGAAACACCGCACACTTCGCGGCAAGTTTTCTTTTTATCGCCTTTAGCTTATCGTTGACAGTGTCACTCAAGAAAAGACAGATTATTGCGAACTAGGACGCGCACGGAATTTTCAAATTCTTATGATTAATGGCTCCATGTCACCGCCTCTTGTAGCAAAAACTTGGCTGCTACAGCATGAGCAACGTGGTACGGAGTACTTCTTATTCGCATTCCATGTTAGTCCTAATATATCAAAGAAAGCTGTTTTCTTTAGGTACTTAAATTTCGCAAAGTAGGAGCTTGACGCTATATTTCTTATATTGCTGTTACACCATTGGCAGTTCACTATACTTTTTTACATGCGTACTTTTACTGCGTCCTCTCAAGGATCCCTTTCCTCTGGGGATTTGATCCCCTAGGACACATTCTGATGTTTTACAACTTAATTTGGGATACCACACGTAGGCACGAACACACAAAAAAGTACATACACTTAGTGCGCCCATCTTGACATTGCGTAAAGTTCATCATGGACGAACTTCCGGCCCTAGGAAAGAACTTACCGCTGCTCTAGACAGACTTGACAGCCGCCCTTTGTCCGAGCAACGAGTTTTGGGACACTGGCCAGGACCATCGTCAGCACGGAAAGCGCTGAACGCGCTGTTACGATTTTTAAGGACGAGCGGTCTAAAGGACAGACTCTAAGCAGTGTCGCGTTTCCTTTCTTTTTCAGTGCGTGTTTTTTTTTTCTCTGTCCTTTTCTTTTCTCTTGTCGTGTCTCCTTTCTGTTATCTTTCATTCCCCTCACCCCACTTCCCCTGCACAGGGTAGCCAGCCGGTCTCAGCACTGGCTAACCTCCCTGTCTTTCCTCCCTCCTTTCTCCTCCTCCTCCCAGCGGCAGGGCTTCATCGTTTATTTTTATGTTAATATCGCGGAGCTCATTGATTTTTGTTGTTTCCGTAGAGCTATACGCATTCGAATCGCTTCTGTGTTCGCAATGCCTTAGGATGAACTACATCGTCCGTTTGTAACCACGACTCCTCAAAAGAAGCTTAAAATAAACATTACACCCAAATTTACATCAATCACTGATGTACTAAACCACAGGAACAATAAAAGTGGAATCGATAATTTTTGGGGCGTTTATGTATACGTATACAATTTGCATTCGGTAATTATACTGTATAACGCGAGTGCACTACTGCGGATATCGCAAGTTGTGCATAACACAATCGCCCTCAACGAGCACGTTTGTCTGCGGCATAGAAGTAAGGTTTTCGTCTCACATACGGCGTTGTCTATCAAACTTTGGACGCCGTTCCCCCTTTTCAAGCTCTCTGCTTTCCTATTCTTGCCAGGCACTCTTTTCTAGTACCAAGCCAGCGTATCTCGGTAAAATAATTAATTGTTCATCAATCTCTCGAGCAGTTCAAAACGGATGCGTCGTCGTCCAACACAACGTAGACCAGAAAATTAATCATGATTCGAGCGGATAGAACAAACACCTGCACGGCCACTTGAAGAAGGCCTAACATCGGGCGGCGACATAAATGCACATCTTGACAAGGGCGCTCGAATTCGCCGCTGATGCCACGTCATCGATGAGCTTAGCCTTTAGAAAGAGCTCCAGGATATTCAAGCAACGTTGCCGTTTTTAGAATTAAAATTTGCTAAGCCGAGCCGAAAGCGGCCAATCGCGTGTTGAGGCCTGTGCAGACGCCCTGTGAATACCTTGCATTAGGCTGATTTCCAGCCCTTCATTAATTTTACCCGTTGGCTGAGCAGTGACGACATCAGATTAATATTTGTTCATGAAGCTATATTCTTAATCGCAAACGTCAAGCATGTATAGGTACACCCCGCACTCATTTTAGGCTGTCGCGTCGACGAGGGGCCGCAATATGGCCCTCTCAGTATAAGCTGAATCCGTTGAAAACGCGAAGCTACTTCAAAAACGGCGTTGCGAAACCTTCCTACAGATCTCGCGTCGAAGATATGACATCCTGAGCGACGGGATGCACCAGACTAATCACTTTCACCGAGACATGGACAGAGAGGACGTGTTCGTTTAAGAAGCAGATTACGTTGTGCGCTCATGCATGTACAGGACAGCAGACAGGTTTTAATGACGCAAGTGAATCAGGGTATCTATTCAGTGAAAGCTTGACAAAAGGTAAAGCTAAACAAGCAATAAAAGGGGGATACGTTTAGTAGAGCGCTCTGGAACATTGCGCATTAAATAGATAATTGATGGGAAATTGTCAATTAGCGTGTGCGTTTCAGAGGTCGCAATACGCGAAAATATACGTGAGAAGAGCATGAAGTTGCACAAAGATGGTCGTTGGTTCTTATTTCTGCTCTTTTAATAGAAACAGGCCAATTCAGTCGTTAGTTCACTGACTTGAGTTTACTTATAGACGCACATATGTTAGTCTCCTGAGCCCACGACAACTTCAAATAGTAAGTGTTTCTTTCTTTTCTTTTTGAATGAGGTAGCATGTATGGCTGTGAATGAAAAGATGAGCTAGCAATCTCCGAGGCTGCAGCACAAGATGTGTCCATTCTCTGGTGAAAAATTGTTCTAACGATCGAGGTTCAGAAATGTAATGAATCTCTTGGTAGCACGGCCCCCACTTTCTCGTGTGGTAGGCTCTAGAGAGCGATATGTAAAATAATTCCATAAATCAAGTGCTTCCGATCGTCGCTCCGTACGAGTATAAGAATAATAGCATGGGAAGTAAAATTAGGTCAATAGTTCTAAAATGCTATTCCCGACTCAAATGAAAACAGCCGCATAGTTCCTTAACTGCTCCCATAGTGAACCAGATAACACAAAGAATATTATTAAAAACTATTCCACACGACAACGTGGACATCTCTATGCGAAAATTATACCCTCTGTCAGCGCTCAGAGCGGCTTTCATTTCGTGTGCAACTCGAGCTTTTGTCAGAAACTGTCCGAGTACACTGTCAAGAGCCGAGGCTACATACAAAACATTATTTTCTGGCTTGGACTACTCGTACACACATTTATTGATCGAGCCTTCAGAACCATCGCTTACAGAAACTTGACTCATCTTTGGAGCTACAACCACCGCAGCAAATTTCGTGCTTCAGCGGGACGTCACTGCCCCGCCTTTTTGCGATGCTTGCATTCACGCAGGCATGCTCGTTTGGCCTCTCTACTGGTGACGCGTCTGTACGCGACTCGTGCTGGAACGCAGTGGTTATTAAACACGTCCTGTCTACTTGAGCTCCTTACGACATTAACCGGGTTCGAATGGTCCGAATGGTTGTAAACCAGCAGAGCATCGAGACTACTTTCTTTTTCTTACTGCGAAATAAACTTGCCCTGTAGACTTAATTCATGGCATGCATGTGCTTCAGTGCCTGCGGTGTGCATGAGCTGAAGCAATGCTTTGTCAAATCTGTTATCGTACTGGTTGAGGCACCGTATCGGAGGCGGGCTTGCTATAGTAGAAGAAAGCGTTCCGAATGCAGTACTGCCCATGCCCCATATCATGTGGTAGTATGCATCTGCGTCCTTCACTCGAACAGGTATCGCCCGGTGGTATTAGACCACTCCCACGAAGAGATTACTGCTGGTGTACGAACCACCCCGGCCTGAAGTCTCCTAAGCACAACTTCATTCGCCGAAGGTGAAGGCGGAGGGAATAGTCACACGGTGAGACAACGGTGCGTGTATCCTGCCGGAGAAAAAGAATTATGGTCATCTTCACTCCGCATCCGCGTATCATTTTTTTTTTCGCGGGCTTGTAACTTTGGATTGCTCTGCATTGCCGACGTTTCGCCACTGCTTCACCGGCGTGCTACTCTGGGTCGTTCCAAATTCGTCTCACATGTTCTCGTGTAGCGGCGCGGCGGCTTTCGCGTCGCGCTTCCTCTCCTTAGTGTGTGACGCACTTCTTCCGTCGCACCATCTTCACGGCGATGTGCTCGACACGGAGAAGCGGGGCATTCTGTCGCTGCTCTGACGGCGCATAGCTTTTCTTCCGGTGATTGGCGCGGTGACGTGGCTTTTGCATCCGCAGCTGCGGCGAGATTCCGACTCCACGCGACAGGCATCGCCGCCGCGGCTCAGTGAGGCTATGCAGAGCTACGGCGCTGCTACTTCGCATCTGATGAACAGCCTCCGCCTTTATGTAGTAGTGGTTGAGGGCGGGAGCACAAGAGAAGAAAGAAGTGTGATGAAGCGCCTCTGCTTTTATCTAGTAGTGGGCTGAAGGCATGAGCGCAAGAGAAACGCTCATTCGGTATTTCAGGGAAAAAGTGCACACGTACTTGCTTCATGACAGAGTTCTTCAATCATACCAGTTGCCAAACTGCGTTCCGAAATCTGGACAAGCCGACGGCCAAATCGGCGGAGGTTAACAGACTGTCGCCCCATCTGGGAGCCGTAACTGAAAACGCTATACTCACCGGATCTCGGAGGTGATGTTTATTGCATTGAAAATGGCGGCCACAAACGTTGGAGCACCGTAACAGTTGCTAATCGCTCTCTTATCACGCGGCTAAAGACGGGCAAAAGAAAGGAGCAAGAGATAGAGACGCCTTACATTGCAATTCGCCTGCACTTGGATCGTCGACTTGCACCATACGCTTTTTCGCTTGCAGACGACACGCTCTGCATTAAAGGCCTGCTGCTGTGTTGACACATCGATGCTGTAGTCATGTGAACTGAATTCCACAGATGCGCGCTTGGTGCTGGATTCCTAATGACACATCGACATTTAAAGACGGAAAATAAAGAATAATTATTCACCGAAAATCATCCGCTGTTCGAATAATTTTCTTGTTCTTTCACCAGCGGCCTCGGCAGCCGAACAGACGATTCCCTGCTTCTTTCGTGAGAGCACGGACAAAACACTTCGTGAACCCTAAGTGTTCGTGCAGAAGCGACGGCACAAGGTCAGTGAATTTTCTTGTCCTGGTGAAGACGCCAGTGCCGCCAGAACCACGGTGAAATTGACGGATGTTCTGTGTGAATCCATAAGGTTCGCTTCATTGACGCGGCGGAGCTTTCTGTGCTCCGTAACACAAAACGCACTAATCTGCCATTTAGTAGTCAGTTTCTGTGTCTACAGATGGCGCGACAATCTGCTAACCTCCGCCGTTTTGGCACTCGGCGTGTCCGGATTTTGATACATGGGGCCTATGGGGAGTTTGGTAACTGGTATGATCAAAGAACTCTGCTTCATGATGAAGACAGTCTTTGCGTATGCGTAACTGCCTACTTCTGGCTTAAACAGTTTCGCTGTCAAAATTCTTATGTGTGCGGACGGACGTCCGGGACAGAAGTGGGAGAGGAATTGATGGAGCATAGAGATTAGGAGGGCAGTGTGCCTGCTTATCGGCAGCAATGTTAGGAGGGTTCAGAGCATGGCCTTGCATCGAATGGAGCTTTGACGCACGTAGCTGCTTTAAGAGTGATGGCGTGTATGGCTTCGCAGAATTCCATTGCCTTGTATACCTTTCTAAGTACTCGTATAGCCGCTTAAGAATCGGTGAATATGTCTAGTTGTTCAGTTGTAGGTATCTTGGAGGTGACATCTTGCACGTCATGAATGGCTTGAAGTTCTATTAACGGGCTTCTTTAGGCGTACAGTATAAGGCTGATGAACATTGATGAAGGGATGGGTAGAACAGGAGAATGATATCCTACGGCCGTCAGGTAGGATACCAGCATCTACATGTGCCGTGAAGGTATTAGCACATGACGAACCGATCATATTGTTCTCAACAACAATGATGTGTGTAAACTCAGAGGAAGGTATCAGTTCCGTCGTATTTTATGATACAGAGCCACACTGAAGACGCGTGTGCGAAGCAGTGACAACCGGAACCACCAACTTGTTTTATTTCACGTGCTTATTTACGTCGCCAAATTAGCTCTTCAATTTTGCTGAGCTGCACACGTGCCTGTAAAAACGGTAAAATGGTACTTGAGAGGTGCGACGTAGCGCAGTTATTGTGCGCGTAGCATCGCGATTTATCGCCTCCACTTCTGCCGATTGGGCCAGAATGAGGAGTTGAAATCGGGCTTGGTAAAGAACCCTTTGCTCCAAAACTGCACGTACAACTCGTCGAGCTACGCCACTATAGGAGCTCCAGCTAATTTCGAGCAATACGGCGAATAAGGTTCACCAATGCGCACCACTGCCGGACCGGGGAATGTCACGACATAGTACGTGCACCTCAGAAGCCTCGGGAATCGTAACCATACCACCACCTAGGGAAGATGGGAACTGTGTGACGTTTCTTCGTCCTGCTTTATTGGCAACCGCTACGCACCTCGATTTTCGGGGGGAGGTGTCGAGCCCCTGCAGGTTGTCGAGCATGCTTATGCAGGCCATCAAGCGCTTCCTGAAGCCGTTGAGATCTTCTTGAAACAACTTGATGTACGGACCGCAAAGTAACATTGTCGTGTACATTGAAAACTTCACACCCCAAATTTGGTGCAGTTGCCAAGCAAACGATATGAGAGCAGTATTGAAGAGATCGAAAGCCAAGACCGAACCTTGTGGAACGCATGCGTTGGATGTGAAGCACGCTTTTTGTCTTCCATGTACTCTTTCTTATCAGGATGAATAGACTAACTTTATGAGCCGCCGAGGAAGTGCCAATTAGCGGGTTGGGATTGGCTGTTATAATGCCATAATCGATATTGTCATAAGCATTCGTTGTCTGTGACTACTACCGTACGCGCAGCATGGTTCCGCGGTGAAACCTGAAACACATCGCCCGAGTAGACAAAAAAAGCCCATCTTTAGTTACCAATGAAAAACGAAATCCAATTTGAGTTGGGTGGTGTTTATTGTGCAGTTAAAGCCACCAGAAGATCCTCGTAGCCAGCATCTTCGTAGCCAGCAGCTTGTAGCAGCCAGCAACTTCGTAGCCAGCCTCCTCGTAGCCAGCAGCTTACAAGTAGTTCGATTCAGTAAAATTGGCCGTAAGGATTGCAGGTTGTATGGAGGCTTTCCTGACTTTCATATCGGGACAAGTGAGTGCTTCCAAGGAAGCGGAATAATACTAATATCCATACTTCATCAATAGTTTCTTGAAGGGCATCAAGCGCTGCTCCTTCCATGTTCTTGAAAACATCGTAAGGAATAACATCGGGACCAAGTATCGTTAAGTTTCTTTGACGTGTCAGTCGTCGCAATGAATTGGTGATTCGGGACTTTCTTCTAAATCCAAGATTCTTGCACCATGGCCATGTGCGTCAGCGATGCAGAAGCAAGGAAAGCGTCTCTCTGCGACCGCTTGTAGACTCAATGTAGACTCACTTGTAGACCGCTTGTAGACGCGTGGTTAATGCTCGCCCGCGTTCTTCCATTCTGTCTCTGTTTTGTCCCTTTATTATCCGTTTTCTCCTTTGCAGGGTATCAAACTATATATGCTTCTGGATAAACTCTCTGCCTTTCGTCAATCAGTTAAGTGAACTAATTTGGATTTAGGAAGTAGAAAGGCAAATGACATACAGAACGCTACATTTACCCACCTTTGAACCTTCTACCGTTGAACAGGACAAGGCTTTTCGTAAGCGCTCACTCGAAATGAACGAAAACTTACCTGGCATGAACATCAAATTGAATCTGTCTTGTTCTGATGGTGAGCTTGTCTTCTCACAGCCTAATCTGCTCTACTAGTTTTAGTTTTCTTTGGAACACATAATTTTAAAGCGACTATAACAGTACATTCCTCGTTTTTTTTTTCTGCTGTTTGCCTTAAGAACCCTTACTCGTGACTGCGCACCACATTCTGCTCTTCCCCACCAAGGCAAGGTTTCTTACAAACGTATAGGTAGAGAGTAACTCCAAAAAGTCTGGCATGACGTACTTTTATTGGTGATAGATATAAAAAAACTGTGTCCCTTCTCAATATAATTGTCCCTTGAATTAAACACATTTTTCTCACCGATGAATCAATATTTATAGGCCGTTCAAAAAGCAGTCGGTGTTCTTATTCGAAACGTCCGCGGGCGGCACTCTTCACTGTCTGTTCCTAGAGGAAACTATTTTGCACACTGCTTATTGGTGCATTAGGAAACGCAAGCTTGCGCTTAGGCACCACTCGAACGTTTCTCCATAAAACTTGGAGAAACCTTTTCTTTGGCGAGGTGCTTAAACGCTGCTCGAATTTTCAACACCATCGATGCTTAGCGCACTTCATTATTGAAAGACGAGTGGGTACACCTGACAAACAGGCACGCTGACTGGAAGCTCGCCCTCTGATCTCTTATAAAAGATGCGACTGTGTGTCAAACCCTGTCGATTTCAAACATTCGCGAGTTTCATATGTTAGGCCGGAAACGGAAAGAATTACCTTACATCTCAACTACGATGCACGGATATTGTTCGGTGCAATCCGCGCTCTTGCTGCGTGACCGCATGTCAAATATCGTGGTCTTTTAGAGCACGTGCACGTTCTTTCCTAGCGCAGAAAACGCCGTACAAGAGACAGGTGACGCCATTTTCTTCTTGGCATCTCTCTTCCGACTCTTGCGTGCCTGCGACACGGTAAATCTTTGAGGCGCCTCCCAAGTTTAGGAGCGAAGCTCAGTCGTGCTCCGAATGCACTCTTGAGCGCGGCAGCGCTTCTGCGCAAGCTTACACTCGAAGGCCAGCAGCACACTGCAGCACACTGCCAGAGTCAGCAAAGCTGCGGCTGCTGGAAACGTGCTCTGCATGCATTCGCTGCTTTGTGTGTACCGTCTCCCATTGTTTCATGGCGTATTTTTTTTTCCCTACAACATGCACTTCCTCTCTTCATCAGGTAACTCTGGACCACTTTCTTTCTCAGTCCCGTGTCAAGAAAGTGAAGGAACAAGGTCGTAGAAGACGCTGCTCTTCCACTCTTTCTTGCTGCTGGTCTTCCTGCGCCGTTCTTTTTAGTGAATCCACCCTTCAATCTAGATTGATGTCGGACGTCGGCAGGGAGCTTGCAGCCGTCGTTACTCCGCCATTTCCAGTTGTGTCCACCTCTATCCTCGGACAAGTTTACTGCTCGGCTGCAGCTTCACGACCACTTTTACCGCTTTCGAGTGACACTTCCTTTTCCGGGAATTCGTCGGGCTTGCAGTAAAACTTCGGCTTGTCGAACTGCACAGGCCGCTTCCTGTGTTGTGTCGGTACAGCTTGCTGGGCCCTCACAGCCTTTATCAGCCTTTAATGCAGGAATACCTCGCAGTTTGTTTGTTATTCGAAGCAAAACGATTTTGAATAACTAAACGTCCTTTGCCTATGCTATCCTATTTCAACTACTATATACATAAAGTTTTTTACACTGCATGCGATGTGACATAAACAAAAAGGCTGCCGGAGGCCGGTCCCAGCGTAACTGCTCAAACAGTCATCTTTTGTTTACTGTCGTTCCATTGTCTGTAGCGCCACTTTCAGTAGCTCCGCAATCATACGTTTTAAAGGCAATTCGCCAATAAAAACTTTTATTGAAAGCATCGAAAAATAAGCAAAACCACCATACAGGGGTGAAAGACGGCAGCTATCGCTAGTGACGTAATATTAAAAAAAAACGCGAAATGTAAGCTAGGAACAAACATCACAGGTTAAAAATCAACACTGAATCAAACTTATATTACTTCAAATGCTAGCATGATGCAAATTATATAGAATAGCATATACATAGAGGGAGAGAGATATATGAGAAGGAAGGCGGGGAGGTTAACCAAAAGCTGGAAGATACACATAAATATGCATACATATATTATATATATATACATAAACCAGAAGTATACACACAGGTTTTACCATAATGTACACGCTACATCTCATGAAGCAGAAGAGGTATGGGAAGTTTGGCAGTGGTACGAGATGTGAAGCCACGCTGACTTATCTAATACACACAGGAAGTAACGCACCGATACCATTACAGGACCACAAAGGCTGCATACGCAGCAATAAAAGAGCGGCAACGTTTACCAACCATGTAATATATTCGTCTATGCGTTTTAAATACATATAAGAAAGTTGAAATGGGCACAATCAACCGCGTAAATCATAGGCTTCCGATGCTGTTCCATTATGGGAAATCAGTTTCTTAGTATACAAGGGAAGTGATAATCTGCCATCGTAAATAACTGTCATAAAACTTCAAACTTCTACTTAAAGCGGGCACAAAAGAAAGACGCAGCTCAAGAAGTGTACTAGCACCTAGCCACCTACACCCTTTGGGGCGTACAAGTTTACAGGGCGTTAGCGAAGTCCTTCTCGGACGTTTACTTATTAGGCAAGCAAAGGTGGCGCTACACTCGTGACACCGTCCTACAGGCAGGCGCTGTCTACAAGATTTGCCTTGGTTCTCCGGGAAAGATTGTGTCGATGTAACTTAACTGAAACGCCGTGCCGTTGGTGCACAGAGAACTCGTATACCACCTCGAATTTAAGTGTGCCTGTTGTCCGCTCATGTTCTTCAAAAAAGCAAGGAGAAAAATAAAGAGCAAAGGAAAGACAGGAGGGTTCACCAGATTGCGCTTGGTTTGATGTCCTGCAATGCGAAGGAGGAAAGCACATTAATTTACTGCAACTACAGAAAAAGGAAAAGCAAAGGAACAAGGATGCGATAACCACTGCCGTGCTTTCTAGTCTCCTTTGTGGTATTTTCCAAATAAACGAAGGTAGCATACGCACAGAAAGTATAATAATTATTCTGAGCACCAGGTGCTCGAATTCGATTACAAAAGGTGCGGTGGTGCACTCTACGAAGTGTCTTCCCCAAGCTCTTAAACCTAGGTGGCCGTAGCATTCGGGAAATTGTCCTTGTAGGATCATTTAAGTCACTGATACGCAAGACTATATGAAACTAAGGAGCACGCAACGTGCAATGGAAAGAAAAATGATAGATCTAACGCTAAGAGATAAAAAAACGAGCGAAATGGATCAGGGAACAGACAGGAGTAGCTGATATTATTATATAAATTAAAAGAAAGAAGTGGACCTGGGCAGGACATGTCATGAGGAGGAAAGATAAGAGATGGACAGTAAGAGCGACGGAACGGATACCAAGAGACGGAAAACGCGACAGGGGCAGGCAAAAGGTTAGATGGAGAGATGAAATTAAAAAGCTTGCGGGCATAAAGTGGAACCAACTCGCTCAGGATCGGGTGGATTGGAAATCGCTGGAAGAGGCCTTCGTCTTGCAGTGGACCTAAAATATGATGATGATGATAATGATGATGATGATGATGATGATGATGCAAGACTAATAGCTTCGACGACTTGTCGGTTGCTATAGGCAGTAACTGCCGTTGCAAGGTGTGCCCTGGCTCGTGTTCGCAATGCAGCAATCAAGCAAACAGGGTCACAAGGCGCTGTCAGGTACTCTCCTAAAGGGTGATAAATTGCGGTATCCAATGAACCGCTTCGCACTCAGCGCCGAAGGTACGTCGAGGCCTACATGTGCCTATTCTCATGGGATTTCCTACTGAACGGGGCACCGTCCTCGCTGCCGAACACGAATGCTGGAGCACGTCTTCAGTACACTACCGATTCTGCAGCACTGATGTACTTGGAGCCAGACGCATCTGTTTGCATGTTGTCTACGTTATCAGGGGCAGCGAACTCTCTGCCCAGTACTTCTATTGCCGATTAACAATAATAATAATTCACGGGGTTTTACGTGCTAAAACTACCATGTGATTGTGAGGCAGGCAGTAGTGAGGAGCTCCGGATGTTTTGACCAACTCGGGTCCCTTAATGTACACTGATAACGAGCAGCACACGGACCCCTATCATTTTCGCCTCCGTATAAAATATGATCGCCGTGGCCAGCGTCGAGTCTATGTCTTACGAGACAGCACTCGAGCACCATACCTACACCACCGCGACGGACAAGCATTACACAGGACACCACCCTGTTGTAAGTGTTACCGAGATAAAATCAATTTTCGCATTGATCCATCGCACTTGTCGTGCTCATTGTTAGTCTGTCCAGCATTGTTATCTCTGGATCATTTTTCATCTCCAGCATTTGGCTTCCAAGGCTGTTCTATTATTTGACCTTTATTGTACCCGCACGGTAGGCACCTAGAGAAAAGAATCGGAAATATTAAATTTACATCTGCCATTCAAAAGCTTATTCGGGCGTCCAAATGGAACCGCTGGTGGCCACGTGAGAAAGTATGTTCCAATGAAGTTTACGCGCAAAATTATTTTCTATTTATCGGAGTTTCCTGATGGCTGATGGGTTGACTGGGGTTAATCTTGGCTAAGTGCGTAAGGGCTGCTTGCAGCTAGTGTGGACTGGGTATTTCGAAGTGTCCTTTGTGCATAAAATGTGCATAAACTTTTGACTTCAGTTTATTCCATGTACTTAAGACGTCGTTAGTAAACCGTCTTTATTTTAATGATGAAACGTACGAATGGTAGCGTAACAAATGATGTAAAGCCTGGCTTGAAAGATGTGCTAAGATTTAATGTAGGCATCGTAGGTTAGCTCGTTTGACTAGGCCAGTTGTGCTTGGGTGTCCTCCACAATATTGAAGAGAAAACGTACTATAACCTTCCTAACTCTCTTCGAGTTGTGCAATCATGTGCCTTTGTCATGGACGTTACATTATCTTTTTTCGGAATCTAAGGTTAACCTCGCAAGTGTTTAGTATGGTATAAACATGAAGAAGAATGAAGTGGTGCATGCACGACCAAAAAAATAGAGAAAATCCACAAAACATAGTGCAGTACTCATTAAACTGAACCACTTCATTCAACGCGGAGTATCTCACAGTTCGCTTTTGAGAAACGACAATTTCTTGAAGGTTCGATTGCACGTATAATTTGTGGTTCCCATCCAAGACTTTCAGTGTGACTTCTATTTCACCTGGTCATTTTGCATTATGTACCAGTTTTTCTTTATGACGCGAATATGCTGTGAAATATTATTCTCTCTATATGCGAGTCGCTCTCATGCGCATATACATGTTATGCTTTCTTCTGTCAAAAGTGAGCGCGTGCGTAAAATCACGTGGGCCTACGTAAATATTCGTGCGTGAAAATTACATGGCGCGCCCAAATTCCCAAAGCGTATCAGCGCACCCAACTTGAAAAGAACAGAGAAGACAAATGGCTGTGCCGCTTGGAGGAAATTCGTCTTCCTCGGGATGAAACATTTTGGTGCATTTGGGTAGAGACGGGTGCGCACTTGCTATTTAGAAGTACGTGCGAGACCCGGAAATGTAGGTCTCGAAAAGGAGAAATCTCGTTAACAGCACCTCTTCAATTCACGGGGGTATATGCGTATATTTCTGTTCTACACCTCGGAGGACAAACGTCTGCTCACTTAATGGAATTCGCTTGAATCAGACAGGCGAGTGTCTGCGGCTACTGAATCATACGTGAAATATGTTTTCTGCATGCGAAGGAAGTGAAATGTCTAAAATAATGTTTGCAGTCCTTCCGATAAATCTGCAGCGGACAAGGTGAGCAGCTGCGCTGCCTTCGGTAAATCTCACTTGACACAACTATCAAGAAAAGGAAAGAAGGAGCGGGATGGAGAAGCGCTCGTTACGACGATCTCGAATCTCAACGCGACTCGCCACCAGAAAGGACTTGTGCTAACGAATAATGATTACTGTCATTGTTTCGATCAAAGCTCTGCTCATACGAATGAGACTTCTTGTCTGTCGCTTAAGACGGCACGAAAAGCGATGAGCTTATGAGTCAGTTCGAAGCATTTTCCATGTACGACTTTCATAAAAGTTCTGCTGAGCTCGGGGCACGAACCAAGTTTCATGTACAGCGGGTTTGCGCAAGCGAGCGTGGGCACGCAGCGCCCACGCTATTTCACAGGGAGCCATACCGTGCGAACGGTGATCAGACCTAAAGCCGGCGCAGACGTCACCGCGCCATCAACTTTTCAAACCTCATTAATTTCCGGTCGGGGTCTGTGCAACTACGTGGCTAACCGGAAGCCATTAGACATCGTCGAGGCGGAAAACACGCGCTTACCGCAGAGACGACCTGATGACCCGTAAGCCCGAGACACGGGCTCCGACCACGCGATGCGTTGTTGACAGCACGCTCCCTCGACCCGGCAGTAATTAATGCTAGCCGGATTAAATATCCCCAGCTCATGTTCCGCTGATACAGCTCAAGCAAACGCGCAGGCGCTAATATGACGATATTTCAAAGATATTTTTACATAGGGGATCATACTTCATTCAGAAAGGGTGCATGTTAGCAGTAACTCACGATGAAAGCTACTGGCGTTTTTGAACTTGTACACATGTATACCATATATCTGTGTATTTTTGTCGTTGCTGTTTTAGGCGAGCTGCTGTTATCGTGATTATGCTGGTGTGCTTCTCGTACTGATCCATACCTACTGAACATTCACCACACTTAGGTGTCAAGGAGAATAACTGGCACCTTTGCGTGCGTCAACATCTTTTTATAAAATATCAATAAGGAAATAGGCGTTGTCCTTAATATAGTCCTTAGATAACTTTTTCCTTAATTATAATCTGGATAAGCTGTCACCTTAGATCGGATTTCTTTCCCACATGTACGTTAACCACTGAGTGTCCAGTAAGAAACCGCACATTACGAGCAAAAATATTCCTCTAACATTTCTGCGAAGTATTCTACAATGCAGTCAATGTCCAGCGCATTGAGAGACAAGCTAAATTGATTTCATCTTTTTTCCCACGTCAATCTGTTCCCGATGCGCATGTGGCAAATATTTTCCAGTATTAGAAGGCAAGCTTCCAAAGCATATAAAACTCGATGAACTTTTCGCTATTGGCTATTTTGTTAACGCTCATTTGCAGGTCCCATTCCAGCGTATAGCTTCAAAAGTGTCTGAACACAAGTCTATCGAGGAGAAAAAAAAATGCAATGCTTTTAGAGAGCACGCTGTCAGGTTCGGCAAACGTCAGTAATTATTGACAACATGTGATAAGCATGTCTAATCAACTAAACTTGTCTGATGAATTTCTTAATTGGCAGCGTTTGGCAGTTACCGTCAATGACAAGGTCGTACCCACAAGGGCAACAATGCCGCATCCGTTTTACAAATATAGCAAAAGTCATTCTCAGAAGCCCTGCCACCCACAAAAGAGAGAGAGAGAGAAAAAAAAGAGAAAAACTAAGAAGAAAGGAACAACTGTGAGGTCTGCACAGGGGACGCAACACAGTGCCAGCGGAAGCCAGGTTTTGCTCCGTGCTCCATCAATGTTTTATTTCATTCTTACTTTATTCCTGCTTCTCCTCCTTTGTCCTTCCTCTTCCATTGTCTGCTTTTTCTACTTCATTTTCATTTACTTCGTCATCCTCTTCCTCTTTTTCTTCGTTGTCGCCGTCTTCTTATTGGCGAACTTCTTCTTCTGCTTTGTTTCTTTTCTTCATCATCGTCGATTTTTTTTCTCGTCTTCGTTCATGAAAGCACAGCCGGCAGCTGGCAACATATGACCTGAAAGACTCTGTTACTGATTATAGTCATGGCTCATAGCACAAAATTTTGAACCATGTAGTGAGAGCCAAAGGTCGATGCCGCTATACCTTTCGTATCAAATCAGAGACGTGAGTGAGAATGCAAGACGCCCACCCAAATGATGAGAGTCTGGGAAGGTTGCAATGGCACCACTCCCATTGATGTGGGTTTGAGCTCGTACTGAGGTCGGTCACGTGCTAGTGCAGCCGGGGCTGCGTTAGCACGTGACTTCCGGCGCTCTTCATGCGCTCAATTTTGTTTCAGTTCGGATAAAAGCCCAGGTTTCCTCGCGCTGCAGCTCTTCAGAAATGACTTTTCTTTTGTTTCAAAGACTGAATGTGACCTCACCTCCTCAATGGCTACATACTCGCAATGAGCAAAGACACCCAAAACCCGCTAATTAAAGAGGTAATTAGTCATGATTCATTACTCTGCCAACTAATTAGCACGTTTTTGACACATTATGACGTCCGCCGGAGCGAAGAGTTTACTTCTGAAGAAATTTTCTGTTTTCTCAAGACAGCATTTCTTTAAGAATATTTGAAATGTTTCACTGGAACAACCTATATATATATGCCTTCTTTTCATTGCTAAGTCCGTTGATATATTCCGCTAGTTACATATCCGCATACATGCATAAATTTCCTTCGCTTTCACTGAATCTTTTTGAGAATGCAGCTTCCGTCGTTACGATGCCATCGCTGTAGGATATATACGCGTAAATGACACACTGGCGCAGCCAGGTCTTCTAAGTGTCGACTTTCGATGGTAGGAACTTTTTCACTTGCTTCTACCGTCTTCTAAGGTACAGTCGCCGCTATAGGATGACGCACCTAAAAGGCGAACGCAAACTGAGGCCGTTGGAGAAGCCAGATCGAGGGAAGCCGCTACCTTTTCAGAAGGACATAGTGGTCGAGTTTCGGTTACCTTTCTGCTTTAGCAGCGCCTTCGAAATCAACTGCATTCAGACCTTGTCCATCTACTAGGATTCGGAATACATAGCAAAGCGGAGATTGAAAGAAGGAAGAAAGTTTGTTCGGTGAGGTCATACTGACATCGGAGTCTATGTAAGATTAAGATAAGATAAAATAAAATAAACAAATGCGCAAATAAATAAAATAATATATAAAGGGTGGAACATGCCGTACGTAGCTCTCCTGTGACTTTTGGGATACGCGCTATCGATGGCAGGACGCTCATGCTCCTGCATTTTATTTCTTTGATTAGATTAGACAACTGCCACAAATGCGACGATATGTTATGTATGTTCCATGGTGCAATAAAAAGAAAAGCGCAAGTTCCCCACAATCTTTTCTCGCCACTGCATAGCTGATCTGAAGAAGGAAGGAGTGGAGTTTT
This sequence comes from Hyalomma asiaticum, assembly GCA_013339685.2. Lineage (NCBI taxonomy): Eukaryota > Metazoa > Arthropoda > Arachnida > Ixodida > Ixodidae > Hyalomma > Hyalomma asiaticum. The sequence goes on along the minus strand of CM023482.1, from coordinate 119,400,441 downwards.
CGCGTTGTAGTAGTCCCTACATGTATGAGACCTCTCGTGCTACATTCGTACTCCTTCGCAGAGTACTAGTCTTGCATAACCATTACACGTAAGTGTTTTTCATAGGCTTTTGCATACATATTTGGCGCCTCATAATGCTCTATCTTGGGATGGTGAAAGTCCTTTTATTTGGGCTTTCTGCGATGTAGCGTCGTGGGCGTTCGACATAGGCCATCGCGGGCGAAAAGCATGCGCAGTTTGTTGTTATCGAAACTTATTTTGTTTATAGCTCCGAACACAGATGTAACATAATACATCGAATTACAAAAAGTAATACAGTATTGCTTGCAAAAAGAAGCTCATATGTGTGAGACACGTGTTACCGATGGCTTAGGGACTGCAGCAACGCCCAAGAACACGCTCCGACCATTAAGAATTTCTTGTACTGCATGGCTCAGGTAAAAGCAGATACGCTGCGTGCTTGCAACAGACTAGCTTGAAGGCGAAGCTGCATTTTTTTTTCTTTACCATCTGTGCCTCTGTAAAACACGGCGTTAGATACACAGCCAGGTATGTTTCATGCTGTTTTGTGCAAACAGTTCTCCCTGCTACTATGCCTTGATGAAGCATAAAGCGTCGCCTTCTGGTTTCTCACGTAAGCTTACTGAGCCGACATCGCATACTGGGCATTCGCCTGAGGCATCGTTTGCATTTCCCGCGCCTCTTGTAAGCGGAGTATGCATTGGCCGCAATGCATCGAGTTGTTGAGTGAGGCAGAGCAAGTACGTAATGACAAGAGAATGGCATGGCGAAAGCACACGGCGCTTTCTCATGTTTTTAGCAATTGACAAAACAAACTAAAGGCAGGAAGTCAGTGAGTAGTGTAATAAGCATTTCTTCGCTTGCCACAGATGCGACAAGCACGCTTCATCTTTGAATGTAATTCTCTGCTGGCAGAGTACGCGTAATGACTTGTGGGGGAAAGTTAGCGTTCGTGCACACAAGATATGTTTATTCAGACAAAAATTGAACGAAAGGGGTAGTATCGTTTGCTCATGACGGCTACAATGCCAGTCGTGCTATTAGCCGCACTATCCTGATAATAAATATTGCCCACTTCATTGAAAAGCTTCAGTACGGCATGGGCACAAATGTTATCGTCACATCTGCGGCCAATGGAACAGTATTACGCAATTCAAAGCTGGATCAACTCAAGAATAAACTTATGTTGAAATGGATAAAAGTACGCACCAAATAAAATTTTAGTGAAGTCACAAATATGTCAGCGGTAAAAAGGGCAGGGTGCTGGAAGTTTTTTTTTTTTTCCTTTTATGCATAACCTCAGACACACGGATAGCTCGTAATGAGGAAAAGAACGACCAAAGTATTTCATTTTGCCGAGGATATGTATTATCGTTGACGTATGCATGTATTGAAAGATTATGCAGTTTCTTCCTATGTATGTATGTATGTATGTATGTATGTATGTATGTATGTATGTATGTATGTATGTATGTATGTATGTATGTATGTATGTATGTATGTAAGTATACCTCTATTCTATTAATTCTCCTTGCTTTTTCCGTTTCTTCAGTGTCCGCTGAATGATACCAAATAGTGGACGTTTGAGCTCCTAATAGGGCGCTTTTTTTCTCCTCTTGAAGTATATCCTCTTCTAGTTCGTTCGTTGCCTCCCGTTTGTCGTTCTTCTTCCTTTATTCGCAGTAAAGTTTTAATTAGTTCCAAAGCCTTTCACCTAGCCTCGTAGATTTACGTAACTAGTGCCTGACTCTCCGAGATTAACGTTATAGCACGAAGGAGTGCACAAAGGGGATTACAGGATTAGCGCTTCTGACGTTGAAGATCGAGTTTCTTGGTTACTCCGGTCTCTGCCCCGCGCAATAGTCTTGTCACATTAGCATCCCGTCTTTGAACTGCCTCTTGGGAGATTATGCTGTCTTTTTTTTTATTGAAATCGCGGCAGTGACAGAAGACTCTGTCACCAAAACGATCTCGTGTACCGCCTAATAAACAGTTTCTTGGGCGTATTCGTCAACTCGGAAAAGTCGGCAAACAGGTGCAGCGTGACTATTGTCTATCGAAGCCAATTAGCACTAGCGAGCCTGAGTTCCCGGGCTCAGCTATGAACGAAACAGTAAGGCATGTACGAATCACACGCGAGCGTCGCAGAGATTATGCATTTAAACTCGAGTACTTGGTACAAGCACACCAGACATGCTATTCTCATCCGAGTTGGCAGGATTGGCTATCCGACGGAGCCGTATTCGCCGCCACTTGTTTCTCGCGTAAAATGTTGCGGCATTCCCCATTACAATTTGAGGCAGCGAACGCTCAAGGTGGAGCTTGAGCTACGCCTCTTTAATCGAGTACTGACACGAATTTTAGATATATTGGTATTGTCGCTGTAAATAAGAGGACTGGTTCGAGAACCATAGGGTACGCGGTGCTTCGGAACCCGCTTTCGGTTTTCATTTAGAGGGGGTGGTTTTGTAGTGACGTCTCAGTCGGATGTAGGCACAAGTCACGTGGGGACAGCAACTCGCGACGGAGTCGCAGGAACTCTGTTAATTGGCTACTGTCAGCTGCGCGCGATGCCGGTAAACAACGATCATTTCATTGTCGCCCAACGACTCTGGCCGCGATTTCGGCGATATTTAGACGACTGCGCTCACATCTCATCAAATTGTCTATTGCGATGTGGCTAGCTTCCAGACGCTGGGTGAAGAAAAATTGAAGATCATATTGAATACTTTATGCTTGTGCCCTGGCTACGCTTTGTGGAGAACGTTAACAATGCATGCCAATTCGGCGGCTCTCACATGAACGCCCTATTTCGGGCTATCCCAGATTTTGAAGGATTTGTCACCCAGTTCTTTTGGCACGAAATGCGTTTATGTTATACGTAAGTGGTTGTTTAGTCATATGGCGTAAATGGCTGAAGACCTGGTAAACACGAGTGAAAGGAGAGTTAATAATAAACTAGGCTGGCTGCGATTGCAATTGCACTGTACTTAGCTCTTAATATTGCTACCTTTGCCTTTGTGCGTTTTATTAGCAACTCTTTTCGACCATGGCTTCTCGTTTGCCATGCTCCCTCTTCCGGTACGTTCGGCAGTTGGCTTTTTAATGAACGACAGGCTCAAACGGCACCCGAAATACTTTGTCTCGTTTTTTTTTTCATCACTACCTTCTATGACCCACATCCAAGAGGCGGTATAAGGACATCTCTCGGATTATCAGTGTAGTCGAATGGATCGACAGTATCATTGTGTTTCAATGTTCTTCGCCGCATTCATCTCACCCACGTGTTCTGTTGAGGTACCTTCCTGCTGCAACCAGACACTGCAGCAAAACTACCCTCAGTGGGTTTCAGGCTTTGGCGGACAGACCACTCATATAGGACCGTTTACCTACTAGAGTATACGACACTGAGGGGATGTTTCGGAGCGGCCAAACCTTAATCTGGATTAGCCTACCGCTTCCATATAACCGCTTCATGCTACTCTTATGATGTCACCAATGCCCGCTTTTAGATCGACAGAACGTTGGCGTACATGTATTCTAGGCTCATTACGACTGCTGTGGAGTCGAGATATGGACGGTACATTCGTGGTCAGCGAATAGCGGCTTAGAAGGCATCAACGAGGGGGGCTCCGTTCGGCTACAAAAAATACTAGGCCAAGTAGGCGGGCGTACCTAGGATCTGTTTCGCTGCTGCGTCTTATTGGCTAACTTAATCCCGTATAACACAAGAACCAAAGATATAACAAAAAAAGTGGCCGTCCATGATTTCGAAGGCCGTTGTGAGTTAAGAAAAAAATGCAGCTTGATCTGTAGGGCAGTGCAGCATTCTGCGGCTTTCAGCAACCCTGGGGCAGTCGTAAGAGCTTCGGCACGGACGGTGACGTCATTCCCGATTGCTATTTTTCTGCTCATTTTACTTTTCGTTCCTCACGTCTGAAATCTGAGTTCTGTGGCGACAATGAACTCCGCCGCAGCTTGGGCGCTCGCCCAACGAGCACAGGGACCGGCCAAGGAGAGGAAGGCGACGTTCAGAGAACAGGATCCCAATAGCCTCGGTTTTCCCAGGAATTCACTACAGCGATAAATTATCGAACATCTGCGATTCACAGGGATGCCGTTTAAATCATGAGAAGATGGACAGAATTTCGACACTTAATGTTTCCGTGGAAAAGCCAGTGGTGTCCGACGAGACAGGCTGAAGTGATGATAACGAGGTTACGCTGCCAATTACCTCCATTAAACTATTCACACAGGGCTGGTCTCCATGCTGATATCGTCTCCTTGCCCATTCTGTCTTGAAATCGAAACTATAGATCTTTATTGTTTTAAGTGTTACCGGTATACATCATTAAGAAAAAGGCTCCTGGGAATTACGGTTTCTAAACTTGGGCTAACCTTTTCATTGGAAATTATTCTTACTTTTGGTGCCTCAGCATTGGGCTTCAGCCACGGGGGCATCTTTAATACTTTTTTGTCGTTTTTTTAAGCATCAGAATGGATAGGCTTGTAATTATATACATAATACGGTTCTTAGGGCTATCATAAAGCTTATGCCTGAAAAAAAAAATAAAGCTTCACCTGTTTTGATAATGCCAGTACACAAGCAGTCTACGTAGCTTTTCCCCTTTTTGGTACATTTGTTTTTTATTCATCATGTTGAGGTATCCGCAAGATACCAACTTATGCTTATCAGGTCTTGACCAGCCCCCGATCTGGGTATGCGGCACATATGAAAAATCATCATCATTATTATCATTATTATCATCGTCAGAAGAGTCAGTCCAGGAACGGGTGCTGTCTTTTTGTCTCCTCATGACAATGGCGCGGTCGACGAAAGAAACCCATCGGTGCATCTGCGAGCGTCATCGACGCTGCGGGAATTCCATTCAAGGAACACCTTCCACGCTTCTGAGACCATGCATGGAGCCCGCGATCCCCCTGTCGTCGGAAGCGCCTAGGGACCGTTCGGGGACGGTTTGCAGGGCTCCTCGGCGTCCAAAGGTCAAGATTACACAGGCGTCGAGCCACCGCATCGGCCCACGACAGCGCTGCTGTTCCCTAGAAATGACGTTCACGCTTCCCACGGTAACAACCCACTGTCCAGGACTACGTCGGCACGTGAGCCGGGCAGGGACGCTGTGAAAAGCTCCCTTGGACTTACATCCCGTCACCGTGAGGACCGATGAGGCCGTACTTTCCATGGCCGACTATCCTGGCTCCTCAAGCGCCTCGGGCAGTCCTCTTAGCAACGTCATGCGGGTCGTATCCTTGCTGTCAGAGCAACTCAGCACTTTCGCCGCGGTTACTTCGGGTTTATCCCGTGAGGCAGTATCATCGCCTAATGCACGTTCGCTCTCGAATTTCCGTTTCGAGCATTCCCAGGAATTTCACAGCGTTTATCATTCTAAAACAAGTATCGACAGAAACAGAAATAAATATGTCACAATGTCATCATGTATTTCGCGTAGAAGGCAGCCTGCCTGCAATGTTGATGAATTTCCTTTTAAAGGTGACAATTTGAGTTATCCATTTTTTTTGTAGGACCACGAGCGAGCGGAATGCTCTTCCGTCAAATATTGCAGAAATACGATGTAATGACAACTTTTACCGCGCTTTGTATGTAGAAATGAATGACTGTTGACCTGGTGATGCATATACTTCGCCTGATGTAATACCTGCAAATGGCGATGCAGGTACTCAGTAAATAAATAATAAATAAAGACGCCATTTTGTGTATCAACACCATAAACTGTCTCCGAACTAGCCATGCCTGGTAGGACCGCCAAAAGCGGCAGGTGACGCTGTACAACATGCGGGGTGGCGCCGAGGCATGGCATAAATTCGAGGGCATGCTGCAGTAAACCTGGACAGAATGAAGTGCGATATATATATATATATATAGGCCGGGGGTAGGAACACGTATTATCTCGTAGACCATCAGTTGTACTTCAACAAGTGTCGAGAAGGTGAAGCTGCCCAAGCCGCGTTGCACATACAGTGCCGCCTTCATAATCCGTCGCTATTAATCTGTAACGGGGCAAATCACACAAGTCAGACCTCCTGAAAATTGCGTGTAGAGCACACTGGAGCGTATGTCGGCTGTATTTTATACTTAGAGTAGTTAGTGCACCCTACGCCAATTCCAAACCGAAGAATGCACCCTTGATTTTGCCCGTGAAAACCTCGCGGTATATGAGGGCTACAAGATGGACCTGTTTTGGGCAGTGTGGTTCGCAATGGTTGCTTGCGTTACACAGATCACAGCAGATGCGAAGCGAACGCAGATATCACAGTCATCATATATTTCTCTTGAGAAAAGTACAGTGATTGTCTATGATACAAGGATGCGCTGCTCTGGGAGTGGGATCAGCACCAGCATCGCTGAGGCTGTAGCTATCAACACAGGAAAGCATGCGATAATACTCTAGGTAACAGTGAAACAGCAGTGCCGGTATCGGATGCTCTTTTTATCTTTTCACTTCTCGTCCTGTCTGGTTCTGCCTTCGCGGTTCCAAGTTTTCAGCATACATAAAGAACCGCTCTATATTGTTCTACTCCTCGGTGTATCAGGAACGTACCTGTGTTCAACATCCCAGAACTTGGGCACACTGAAGTCAAAACTTATCGAAGGCATTGTCGCACCCGCCTGATACTGCCAAGGTGAAACTTATCTCAATCACGGGCAAACGCCTTTGGAGCCATTCACACCTATTTCTTGAAAACGTGCATGATTGAAGATGAAGAGGACAGGGGAAACGTTTATCGACGAAATGGAAGAAAGCGGTACAAATTGTCAGGCGAACAAAAACAAGAACAAGCACAAGTACAAGAGAGCCGTAGAGAACGGAAGAGGAGCCCGCGCCTTGTAGGCATAGTATGTTGAAAGATAACACTTGTGCAGTTGGAACTGAATACTTGACAGCTAATAAAATTCACCGATACCCTAGAATTTGTCAGTCAATGCATCACAACAAATACTAAAGAAAATGCGTTCCAGCGCCATCCCTTTACAAAAGAGGGTGCTAGTCGCCATTACCACACTACAAGCATTTTCATCATGGAAAGCACTGAAACCTTTCTATCGCCTGCCAACTGCACACACCACGGGGCTCTCAAGTAGTTCAATTCAGGTAAATGGAAATGGGAAGCCCTGTAAGGGAATGCGAACGATGCTCTATTGTTGAATCTATGCTGATTTTTGTAGTTGGAATTCTGAGGTTACCCTTTACGGCCAATACCGTTTCAGACATAATAAAAGCGTCCTTTAAAACACCAGACGTGAAACTGTCGCCTAGCGGTGGAAAACCTTTTTTCTATTTTCAGTCCTGTCGGGCAACTTGAAAAAAGAAACTATTTTCAGGAAGCAAGAATGTTAGCAATCGGCGAAAAAGTTGTACAACATTCTTGTTGTCAAGCACTTTCCTAGCTTCTGTGGTCTGAGTAGCCGTCTTGTCTAACAATTGAAGAAATTGCATTTAATCTACATAATTACTTTCAGTAGTATGTGTGGTTTACACAGGAGTGTAGAAAAATTCAGTCGTTTTACATCCTTTCACAAAGCATATTTGGAGCTGGTTTAGCTTTCGTATATTGAGTGGCCTTCCATTCCGCATTCAGCGGTAGGCACAGCACATGCCATCGCAGAGCTCTCATCGGCAGTTCGGGCTATCGCAGTTAATAAGATGCGCTGCTCGGTAACAATGACTGTACGCACTTAACTCAGTGCTAATGACATAGGCGAAAACAATACAGAGGGAAAGAAAAAAAAACAGAAATGCTCAGTTAGCAACACCTGGAGAAAAGTTCAAGACAATTTCGAGGACTTCTCTAGGAAAGGAAAAGTTGCAAGAATGATTAAAGCAACCCTCGCTACTTTGATAAAAAGGCCGTAACGTTAAGGATAACAGTAAAGCAGAAGGAAGTGTGGCTTTGTACAGGATGACTGGAATTTCACGAACGCACTCCAGTGTAGTGTCTTAAAACGGTAGAAGTCAATGACGTTTCGGTATATACGTAACTTCGCTTCTTCGTACATCTTAGTATTATATCACTCTTGATTTGCTGCTTCCCATTTTCACGCGGGAAAATATTCTGCGCTTATCTTGTTGAACCAAACTCAAGTCTGCTGAATGTTCAACGTTTTACATTTGCGAGCCAAACACAACTTGTGAGCTCAAACTGGTCAGAATGGGTGATTAAGGAGCGATAAATCGCTGTAAAGCCAAACATCTTCAGCTAACATTTTCAGTTGTCTAGCTATTTCTAGCTCTTTAGGTGAACAGCGAAGAATGATGCATTCGTTTTCAGGTTATCCGAAGAAATACACCTTACTGCCTATGTTATATATAAGTATGCATTTGATTTGTGTAAAATAACTTAGCCGAGCATTTTTTTTAAGCGCTTGTGTTTGTTTTCTTATTTTTCGACACAAAGATTGTGTTATGCGGAGTAGACTTAGCGTTTATTCTCTTGTTTTCTTTATATTCTTTTGTTCAGTACAAATGACCCTTTGCTATTTATATCACCAAGTACTGTTCCACATTGTTAGTTAACAGTGAACTATTCGAGATTTTTGTTGATTTCTTCATACCACACTAAAAAAAATTCTGTAAGCCGCGATTGTTCTTAAATGCTTTTTTAAAACCGGTACAGAGGCCTTTGTAAGGTACTGCTATACCTCTAACTTCTGTACCTTTCCTTGTGCAATTAAAGAAAATTAAAGTATCTGAATATGAATATGAAGGACATCTGCCTGGCTGGGTAAATAATGGCAGCTATGAAAAATGTATTCCAGTCAATCTTTTTTTTTTTTTTAAGTCCCGACGTTTTGAAGCCGAATTAGCCTCCTCTTCAGATGTGACTGCTTTTGGGGAGCGCAGGGAAGAGCGTTTTCAAGCAAAGCTTGGAGCAACTGACCTGTGAAGCTCCTGTTCGCTGAAAAACAACAGCGCATCTCTCGCCTCTACGCAGACGCACGACTCACCGCGACCGTCCAGACGTGCAATCTCCAGCTTGCGGGATCGAATCCCAAACATCGCGGCCGCATTTCGCGGGGGCAAAATGCAAAAGACTCCTGTAGGTGCAAGTTTAACAGCCCCAGGCGGTCAGAAATTACTGCGGAGCATCCTGCTATGTCTCATCCCTCATAATCATAATGGTTTTGGCCCGTAAAACCCCATCAAGCACTATTCTCACTCTTATGTTCAGGCCGTGAACGCACGCATTCGGTAGAGGCTTCCTGCACATCGTGGCATATTCAGACGACTCCCGGGTACCTTAAGAGTGCAGCGGGCACACCACCAGGTGAGTACGCGTATTGCCTGAACGTAGGAAAGGGCAACGCCGGACCACAAGAGCTTAAAAAATGCTCTGCCTGGCGGCCCCCAAAGGTAGTCACCCCTAAAAAAGAAGGCAAATGGTTTTCGAAACGTCGGGATACAAAATAAACATTGGCTGTAATACAATATGGATAATTGGTAAATGGTAAACAGTCATGCGGATGAAATGATCGAATCAACATATTATGGACCTTAGCGACATTATGTTTCAACAAACGTAAGCTGTTCAAGGTCGACGTTAATCACTGACACACCATGGGGGCTAGGGAGAATGAAATTACGGCTAGCATAACGTGGCTGTTGCTGGGCTAGTTGGTTCATACATATTGTCCATAATAAAAGGACGAGACAGAGAAGAACCCCACCATACGCAAAACAAGCGCTTGTTTTGTGAACTGTGTGTTGCAACGTGGTTCTCTAGCGTTTAGTTTATTGCGACATTTGTTTTGTCTAGTAGAGCCTGTACAAAATGTACGAAGCGCGCAAAAGTATTTCGTAAATGCGAGCAGGTGTGGCTGTCAAATCGGGCATTTCAGATTTGCAGCCAACGAGAGCTCGCATTATGAATACTTTATAGATTCGAGGCTTTGTAGAAACATAGCGATGAACTCGTCTCATGTGAAGCGGCACTCTGGAGATTTCGTCATCTTGAGCTGTGAAAACGCGAAGGGTTTCAAAAGCATTAATGCATATGTAAAGCTTTGGCTTCAGGAAAACGCAAGTTCAAACTCGTAGGTATGCCTATCATAGCGTATTCGATAACTGGACGCCGTACAACTTTTATAAGATCATACCATGCACCTTGTTTAAATAAATGCATATGTGTAGAATTGATCTCTCAGTCTTAATGAAGGCAATGTTGACACTGCCAAGTTAGCCTCACTGTAACAAGAATATATGGCCCAGTTTATTTACTCGTGTACGCAAAAGCTGAATTTTACCGGCAGGTGAAATGCCAGGAGCAGCGGTGGCTCGTTCTTTGTGCTTAAAGACTCCTGTGACGCCTTAAATTATGACTGTCTCACGACGATGAAACATTTTATCTTTAACGTTTTTTATTTGACATGGCAATACCGATACTGAGCTCTCAAAGCGAATATATATGGTAGACAGCATCATTTTTTTTATAAATGAATAGGTGATGCACCGCGGTGCACTAAAAGAAAAGAGAACAAGTGTTCAACCTTTCCGTTCTTCTGTTCAGAAAAAATTCACTCCCATATTTCTTCTTTCGTTATATTCTTTTTGTAAATGAAGGGGCAGTGGACATACAGCTAAAACAGAAGAGAACGACGAGTTGGAAAAGCCTGGTCTTCGGTGCTCGACCCACTGTGCTACCTCTCGCTGCTCTGCTGCGCTCGAACACTCACGTCCAAAACGCTTCGTGACATTTTAAATATACAAAGGACAGAGAGTTCTCGGTGAAGTAGAGATATTTCTCTTTTAAGATAGAGGCCGCACGTGTTCGACGCGTCTTGTGAGCGCGTAAATACGATAGAAAAAGAAGTAAACATGCCCTACGAAAGAGAGTCTTTGGTAACCTTGAGCCAGTGACAGTACTCGTATGTCAGTACTCGTATATATATATATATATATATATATATATATATATATATATATATATATATATATATATACTGGAAACATAAAACCGGACTTTCGGCGCTGGCTGTCATGCCGTCAACGGTGTCACGCTACAACACACGCCCATGGAAATGGCGTCTTCATCGCATGTTTCGAGATCGAAGTGAACTCGGTCTCGCTTCACCGCTACCATTCGCTTTTTGCTTCTGCATTAAGATCGATATATGGAGCCGACAATTGAACACACACTGGGATAGAAAGGTTAGGCAAGCGCGGTAATGCGCATCACAAATCCTAGCAGACGCCTCATCAGGTGGGGTCATATTTATGAATATCTAGTTCGTTATACGGTAGCATGAATGAGCAACACGTCCGTCTTGCAAAACGTAGTGCCGTTATTCAACACACAAACACACACACACACACACACACACGCACACACACACACACACGCACACACACACACACCTATATATCGTTTCTGCCCTCCGTCATTGCTCCTGCCAAAAAAAAAATAACATTGCTTTATTTGCACACTTCGGGAGCAATGCGCCCATAAGGATAGTATATATTTCGTTGCCTTTACACGCAAGGACATGGAACGCTACGTAATTAGAATTAACGGACAGGCCATCATGTATGAGAAGGCACACCGATTCCTCGGAGTAATAATAGACCGCGACCTGTCTTGGAGCCCTCACACTTCCTATATGAAAAGGAAGTTGACGAATATCACCCATGTGCTCAGGTTCCTTGCGGGAAAATCGTGGGGTGTATCTGTACGAGCGATGCTCCAGCTTTACACCGCGTTATTCCTTGGATTCATGCACTACAGCCTACCAGTGCTGGGCGGAACACGTAAAACTAATGTGCGTGTTCTCCAGTCGCTTCAAGCTCAAGCACTGAGAATATGCCTTGGACTGCCGAAGTGTGCATCCACAGCAGCGACAGTCGTCGTCGCACGTGATCATCCAATCACAACATATCTTCGTGTGGATGCTCTACGAGTACACCTAAGACATCTCACCCGAATTCCATCTCACCACCTAGCCTCTCTTCCCGTTTCTAGGCCACACTCCGAATTCAGCGCCATTATTGCTGCTCATCGTGCAGTCCTACCATCGGGTTTCACGCCTCCAGCAAGGCCATCATTACCATTGTGGTGCCTTCATCCCCTCGAAGCGCTCCTGACCATTCCCGGAATTAAAAAGAAAAACCACATGTCAACTTTAGCCTTACAACAAGCCACCCTAATGTTCCTGCATGAGCAACACAGCGGACGCCTTCACGTTTACACGGATGGGTCAGTTTCCTCTGTGAGCGCGTCAGGAGCAGTGATCATTCCAGCCAAGTCTGTCACCATACAATTCAAGATGTCCCACTTCACAACTTCGACAGCTGCAGAACTCGCCGCAATTCATGCAGCGGTAGAAGTCATAATTGCAGAACCTTCCCATGCATGGTCCATATTCACAGATTCCAAGGCAGCTCTTCAATGTCTCATATCGCCATTTCGTCATGGACCCCACGAGCAACTGGTTGCTGACATAAGAATTCTTCACCACCATGCCGTCGAGCAAGGACACAACATCACGTACCAGTGGATACCGGGGCACTGTGGGATCAACGGCAATGACCTTGCTGATAAATCCGCCCGATCTGCCCACGATGATAACCACTGTAGAGCAATACCATTCTCCAGGACCGACGCATCTGCAAGGATTCAATCCCTAGCACGTGAACTTACGCGCGCACAGTGGGATTCGTCAGATTTCACCAATGCTCGTGTACGTAGTTTGCACCCAGACCTTAAGTTGCGCCTTCCCTCAGGAATACCTCGAGCTGAAGAGACACTTCTTTGTCGCCTGTGGCTTGGCGTTGCCTTCACAAACGCCTACTCATTTCGTATTGGAATGGCAACGACCCTATGTGCGAGAACTGCGGCTGCGACGAAACGATCTCTCATCTTCTGTGTGAGTGTCCCCGTTTCAGTGGCCCCAGGAGAGAACTTACCGCTGCTCTAGACAGACTTGACAGGCGCCCTTTGTCCGAGCAACGAGTCTTGGGACACTGGCCATGTCCATCGTCAGCACGGAAAGCGCTCAACGCGTTGTTGCGATTTTTACGGACGAGTGGTCTAAGGGACAGACTTTAAGCAGTGTCGCGTTTGTGTGCGTGTGTTTTTTTTTTCTCTCTTTTTCTTTTTTCTTGTCGTGTCTCCTTTCTCCTATCTTTCAGTCCCCTTACCCTTCTTCCCCTGCACAGGGTAGCCAGCCGGTCTCAGCACTGGCTAACATCCCTGTCTTTCCTCCTTTCTCTTCCTCCTTCCTTCCTCGTTGCCTGGGGCAGCTGAGTCTTACCATTCTTTTGTTATACTTATCATCGATACGATGTTATCCGTTGTCACGTCAAGCTTACTTTTCTCTCTCGGAAAAGCCTTTATTTCTTTGCCTATGTTTACTTCCGCCGAGAGATACTACGACTATCCCTGTAATTTCCTGTCACTAGATAAAACTCTTTCTATACTACTATGATGCAATACCTAGGTGTTGCGAAAATGAGCATAACTCTGCTGGCATAGTTAGGTAAACCATTAGCAATAAATAAATAATAATAATAATAATAATAATAATAATAATAATAATAATAATAATAATAATAATAATAATAATAATAATATATGATTTTCATCCACGAGTTTACTGAGGTTTCGAGAAAACGCGCCTATACCTTTAAACCTTCGCTATATATTTCCTTGCTGACTGAAATATAGAGAATGTCCGCAAAACAGCTTGAAAAATGCATTAGCGGGACACAAAAAATTTGGAATATCTGCGCAAGGAGTTCTATGACTTGTCGCACGAATATCCGCCAGGAGCTAAAGGCATCCACAAGGAGAATACCGAAATATATTCTTCTCCAGAATACGCAATAATTCTCTGTCAGAAATATCGCAAGCGTTTTCACTTCGTCATTTCGTGCAAGCTGAGAAATGCCTTCGCGATTCGTGCGTTAGCGTGTCCCCCGTTCCCGCCGCACCCTTTCGCGTGTAGCTCCTTATTTCTTTTTTTCTACAATTATATCTGTTTTTTCTTGTTTTCCCTGCGTAAGCCGCCGGCCTGAGGGAGACACATGGGTCGACGATCGCCTCCCTGACCTTTCAGCTATGGATAACGCGTCTGCCTTTGAGTAATGCGTCCCGGAGGCCAAGAAGAAATATTGGCTCGAAGAAAGAAAGAAAGAAAGAAAGAAAGAAAGAAAGAAAGAAAGAAAGAAAGAAAGAAAGAAAGAAAGAAAGAAAGAAAGAAAGAAAGAAGCATGGAGTAAACAGATGAGCGAGACAACACCTCTTACGTCGCTTGTGCCTGGTCCTTCTTTTTTTTTTTTCGTTGATTCATACTCTGTATCTCTTATATTGTGTTTGTCGCGGTTATTTCTTGCCTGCTGCGCCGTCATGTCAGCGTTAACTTTATAGAATCCAACAGCTGATTTGTGGGGTTTAACGTCCCAAAACCAGTTCTGATTATGAGAGACGCCGTAGTGGAGGGCTCCGGAAATTCCGACCACCTGGGGTTCTTTAACGTGCACTGACATCGCACAGCACACGGGCCTCAACATTTCGCCTCCATCGAAATGCAGCCGCCGCAGCCGGGATTCGATCCCGCGACCTTCGGATCTGCAGCCGAGTACCATAGCCACTAGACCACCGTGGCGGGGCAGAATCCAACAGCTCAAGCTGCGGAGATATTAAGACTGATATCTAGACGATCGAGCCAATATGCGGGTCATTAACGCACGCGTGTTAGCAGGCGAGTGCATGACATAAACATCTAGAGTATCTCAGCATTGGTGCCGCTCATTTGAGAGTAAATCAGTGGTAACGGGAGATCGGCCGACACGCGTGCTTCCACCCTTTCCGAATCATCAGACTTCCCACGTCAACTAGTTAGTGTCATGTATGTTGGAATGCCAGATTCGCTCTTGGCCAACGTCGCTTTCCGTCTCCTTTCTCCTTTTGGCGCGTCTCTTTAATAATTTATAAATTATATCTAACTGAGCAGATGCGAAAGGATACACCGACCCCCCCCCCCCCCCCCAGAAAAAAAAATACATTACTGCCACATCTATTCTAGACCGCCACGCGGCGCCTTCTAATGTTCCGAGACGGAAACGCGTGCTAGAGCACTGCACGGGCCAGATTTTTCGGCCCGAGCCCAGCCCGGGCCCGCTTTATGAAGCCCGAGCCCAGCCCGGACACGTGGTTCTAAGCCCGGGCCCGGCCCGGGCCCGGCCGTACATGACCGACCCCAGCCCGAGCCCGGCCCGGGCCCGAGGTTCTAAGCCCGGGCCCGGCCCGGGCCCGGCCGTACATGACCGAGCCCGGCCCGGGCCCGAGGTTCCAAGCCCGGGCCCGGCCCAGGCTCGGGTGTTCATTGCTAAACTTGCTAAACTCATGATTAGGCCCGGCCCGGGCCCACTAGAGAATATTAGTTGTTGACTATGATTATTAATGATGCTTTGCGCTTTGCAGCGGGGAATCAGAGGGAAAATTCAGTGTGCACATGCGTTGAAATGTTGCTTTGCCCGCGGTGATAACTCAGTGGTTAAGCTGTCTTGCTGTTAAGTAGTAGGACGTGGGTGCGATTACCGCGGCCACGGCGGCCGCAGCGGCCGCATTTTGACGGGGCGAAAGGCAAGAACACCCGTGTACTTATCTTTAGGTGCACGTTAAAGAACTCCAGGTGGTCGGAATTAATCCGGTCTCCACTACAGCGTGCCTCGTAATCATATCGTGGTTTGGGAGCAAGGAATATAGATGAAATGTTGCCTATATGTCACATGGCAAGTCATTAAAATAGCAGTATAGGGAAAATAAAACATAGCAACAAAATTTATTGAAAAGTGTACAACTAACATGAAAAAGCGGATAGAATCAAACCCGGGACATTTTCGTTGATTCTCTTTTCTACACTCGCGTTAGAAACATTATTTACACAATTTTTTAAGAGGATCCTGATTAATATTTTCTTGCAGCAAGATAAAAAAACTTTAACGTTATATATTGTGAACAGCCACCAAAAGCAGATGAAATATATATTTTTCGTATTCTAACGCCGTCACAGAAACGTAATCGCCATTTACAATATAATTATATAATCAAGCTGCTACACACCATGCTTGATGCTATTTCAGATAAAAGGTTTCACCCTTCTTTGTGAAATAAAGATAGAAAATACGCTTAAAATAACACTCAATGACACAAAAAGACCGCACTTGAAAACGATGCCACAGGAATACGAGTGCGAAAAGGCCAGAAAAAGGCAAAAATCTACATGTTC
This sequence comes from Hyalomma asiaticum, assembly GCA_013339685.2. Taxonomy (NCBI): domain Eukaryota; kingdom Metazoa; phylum Arthropoda; class Arachnida; order Ixodida; family Ixodidae; genus Hyalomma; species Hyalomma asiaticum. The sequence goes on along the minus strand of CM023482.1, from coordinate 119,384,156 downwards.
TTGTGCAAAAACAGCAAGTTGTGCAGGCTCTCCGGCTTCAAGCAGGTCCTCCTGTCTTGGAGTACGTACCCAGCTGCACTAAAATTGCGTTCGCTGCTGGCGCTCGTGGATGGGATGTAAAGTACTTTTTTTGCAAGAAATGAAAGCCCACGGTATTTCCTACGATGGGCTTCCCACCATTCAAGCAGTTTTTCAATGTCCTCGCACGAGTCACTGTCCCGAAGGTAACTGTCTTTTCTCTTCTTTTCTCTTTCTTTTCTTTTCTCTTGTCGTGTCTCCTTTCTGTTATCTTTCATTCCCCTCACCCCACTTCCCCTGCACAGGGTAGCCAGCCGGTCTCAGCACTGGCTAACCTCCCTGTCTTTCCTCCCTCCTTTCTCCTCCTCTCCTCTCACTGTCGGCTGGTTGAGTTTCCGCAGCATCGCGCCACTCCTTAAATTCGTCAAGGGACGTACGCTTCGCTGGGGGGTCATAATCAGGATGATCTGTGCTCGTTTCTCCTTGTGGCAAACGCAGATGTACATCGATTAACAATTCGCGTACTCTGTCATGAACACTTTTCCTCTCCTGCTCATCAAGAACGCGGAGATGGCGGAAAGGCGGCCACAAGAACGTTGCCACTTTGTGAAGCTCTTCTATGGGCAGTTTTATTTGAAGGAATTCTAGTGTCCTCGACTTGAGCTGGCACACTTATGGTGAGTCTGTCGAATCAGCAGTAACGTGCTTCTTCAGTTTTGTGTAGTACATCAGTACAAGGGGCAGCGTTACCACTTTATCCTGCTCAAGCTTTTCGCTGGCCTCTTTGAAGGGCTCCAAGAATTCGGCGACCTCCGTCAACAAAGTCTTATTGACGTCTTCCAAGAGCAGATTTCCCCTTGAATCTAGGAGGTTCTCTATCGCATCGTACTGACTTAGCACGGACTTGATCATGGCGAGCTTTGAATTCCACCGCGTGCATATCTCCTGGCACACACCGTGTGGTAGCTGGCTCGTCAGTCCGCTCTGTTTTAAAAAAGTCACGACAGCTTTCACTTTTTGCAGTTGTTCCAAAAGGTTGGGAAGTTCCTGAGCGAGGTACCTGTCATCAAACGCGCTCCGAAGAACGGTGTTCAGGACGTGCGCACAGCAGTTCATCCTCGCATACGGACGCAGCGCGCTAATTATGTTGGCACCCTGGTCTGTCACGAACACCACATTGCTCAACATGCCTTCATCAATCCCCAACTTAGCGCTCCTTCGTACAATCTCCTTACGGATGTTCTCTCCCGCTTTTCTCTCGGGGGGAAAGTCACTAGTGAACAGAACAAGGCTCCTCAGTTCCCATTTCACACTTACGTAATGTGCCGTTGCAGTGATATAGGCAATTTTCTTGTGGTCGTCGGTCCACATGTCAAGTGTCATCGAGCAGCGACCTTCCTTCATCGCTGACTGAATCTCAGGCATCACCACTTCTCGGAGTTCGTTTGCAACTTCGGACACCCTGCGAGACACCGTCGTAGGATGCGGAATCACGGTCCTCGCGGATATGCTCCCGTGCTTGGCATAGATAGCAATCAGTTCGTCGGCAACATTTAGGAATCCATCATCGCAAACAACGTCAAATGGCCGCATATCTTTAGCGCACCACTTCACGCAAGCAGTCGTCAGATTCCCCTTAACGGTAGATGAAACCTGGGGTTTCTTCTCAGTGAAGAACGAAGAAATGGCAGTGGTGTCACCAGCAGCCTTGCACTTGTGGCGGTTCAGATGCGACGTTCCACCATCATATGCGAAGAAAGCTTTGCAGCTTTTGCACTGCGCATGTCCTACTGGTGATAAGGTGTGCACGTCGACAACTTGCAGGAATTGTTTCCAAACCTGGCTTTTCTTAGCTTGCTTGGAGACGAGCTCGTCTCGCAATACAGCTGCATCCATAGCGCCACGTGTAGAGGAGACAAATTACGAACTATAGAACGCCAGTAACCAACACAATAAAAGTATCAGCGCGCTCTGCCGAGCTACGACACAACATCCAAAGCTTTCTCTTTTTTTTCTCTCTTTTTCAGTAGATGGCGACATGGGCCCCACGCTACACACGCAGCAGTTCCTTGCATGAGGTTCCTTATGGGTGGGCTGCGGTCTGCGCATGCTCCGCCTAGCCGGGTGTCGCCTAGCAACGGAGGCCGTCTTTACTCTCTTATTCTTACGCGCTTCTTCCCACGCGTGCCTCTTATTTCTGCTCGCGCATGAGGAGTTATCAAATCTGGCAGTGGTCGCTGCAAGGCGGTAGGGCCTTCATTTTCCGGATGGCGCGAATTACACGCGCCTGCACCTTAAGATGCTTCAGGTGTGCGCCTCGTCAAGACAGTTAGGAGCTTGCGATGTCTGTGACAAGTTATATCCCCTTAATTCCCTCACTGCCCAAGCGAAAATTAATATGACGCTTTGAAGGTGATGTACGGCTTACAATTTGACCAGAAGGATAGCCACATACAATTCGGCCTACACCTTTATAGGCGCAACGAAGGACGCGAGCAACAAATATCTTTGTTTACTTACAGATTGTACCGTATGTGTCAACCACAAATAAAAAAACCGAAATCTTTATTGCTCCCGCAGCCTGAAGCCCAGGACCGGCCCCGGCCCGTAGCTTCAAGCCCGGGCCAGGCCCGGGCCCGTGTCTTCAAGCCCGGGCCCGGCCCAGGCCCGCACTTTCGAGCCCGGGCCCGGCCCGGGCCCGCCCGAAAACGCTTCAGACGGCCCGGCCCGGCCCGCGGGCCAGGCCGGGCCCGGGCTTTCGGGCCGGCCCGGGCCCGTGCAGTGCTCTAACGCGTGCGTTTGATTTTTACTTGCTTGTTCCCGTTTCGGCAATGTAGTGTAACGAAACAGATCTCTTACTTATGGTTAACTTCCCCTCTTTAACTTATTATTCGTGACTTTCTCTCCCTTTATCCCTTTACAATGATAGAGATGAAATGAAAAATGGGGAAAACTAGAAGTGTTACATTACAGTTCAAACGTTTTATATTTTATGCAACCAACAATGACGGCCTTTTGATAAAATGTGTTCCTAATATTTCAAGAATATGAAGGTCTGAAGTTTTGTAAAAAGACACAAAAAGCAATTCCAGTTCGCAATAGAGAACTAAAGAAGTGTAGCGAAAAAAGTTGGATGGTGCGGTGGGCCAGCTAGAAATAGGGCCACACGTTTTGTTTGTTGTTGTTTTTTTTTCTGCAGTGAAAGGACACATATCAAGCTCGAAAGACCACATGACAGAAAACTTCGTCATGTCGCTTGCGATAGTACGTGCACGGCCACTGCACCTATCACTCAGTCTGTTCTCCCTGCCTATTTGTCGCGACTAAGTAGACTTTGACCAATCAAGGTTACTGAAAGTGAGGAATAAAATTTAGCGCAGCCTGCACTATCGGTGCAAGGCTAGTGAAGCAGTGAATACGATAGGCACATAGCTGGTTCGAGTCTCCTAGATCGTCTTCTTCATAATCACGATCACCATCTTCATAATCATCCTCATCATCAACATCTCCTTCTACTACTATTCTACTACTTCATCTTCATCTTGATCTTGTTCTTTTTCTGCTACTTGTTCACCTTCATCTTCCTCAAGTTCATCTGCAACTTGATCTTCAATTTCTCTTTCTTCTTCTTCCGCAAATCCTTCAGAACTAAGTCCTTCGCACGTCCCATAATTTTGCTGCTAAACCTACCAAGAAGAAAGTCAAATTGTTTCAGGAAATTCCTTTTACCGCGAAAGTGTTACCGAACCCACAAAAAGATAATAATTACCGAACCAATATGGTACAGTCCGCAGTACAGAGCAGTGGGCGGGTGTCCCGTCTAATTTCTTACATCTGCTAACTTCATTGAATGTAACAGCCATCGTTACAAGATGATAAGCACACTGCGGAGGGATGACAGGTACATGTCTGTTGAAAAACCGGCCTCTTGTCCAATTATTTCTCGAAAGAGCTCTGAGAAAAGAACACAAGTACACCTATTGAACCTCAAACAGGCATTGCTTTTTCTGTACCTGTCAGCAAGACTGCGCCTGCTCATAATAGGTGTTTCTGCACCACTGACTCCAAGGATACCTAATAAGCCTCCACAAGCGCGCTCATTAATGGGCAGGATGCGTATTATATATATATATATTCAAGGTGCAGATGACAATCATTCACTCGCCCCGCCACGGTGCTCTAGTGGTTATGGCACTCGGCTGCAGATCCGAAAAGTCACGGGATCGAATCCCGGCCGCGGCGGCTGCATTTCGATGGAGGTGAAATGTTGAGGCCCGTGTGCTGTGCGATGTCAGTGCACGTTAAAGAACCCCAGGTGGTCGAAATTTCCGGAGGCCTCCACTACGGCGTCTCTCATAATCAGAACTGGTTTTGGGACGTTAAACCCCACAAATCATCAAATCATCACAATCATTCACTCAACCATTGCGCTATTTGGCGGGTGAAACACAGGGGCTTCAGTTTAGTTGTTTGCAATCTACATAATCTTGACAGATACATGGGCCTGCTTAGTACCCCCAAGCAGTACAGAAAAGCGCTTTTCGGCCGGACTAGGAGAAATACCTTGTCCCAGTGAGGGTGAAGCGCGCTCACGTGAGACATGACAAGAAGGCATTGCGGGGGCTACTTCGAATGCGTTTCGAGCATGTCCAGCCGGTAAAGAACAGAAAAAAAAAACCTCTCCTTAGAGGTTCCAGATGGACAAGCCGCGTTAAACACAGATGACCTGTTTCCCGAAACGCGCCCGCTCGTCGTTCGGAGGCAATCGCCCGAGAAAGCGATGGAACTCTAACGACGAGTGACCCTTTGTACCGGAAGACATCAGTGTCCTTCCCATCACAGAGCGCAGGAAACCTACACCCAAGTCTTTACGGGCTTGGACTTGCTTCGACAATTTTGCACGCACGAAAGTTGGAAGGGCTTTTGTATCCAGGTCACAGCACCTTCTAGGTGACCGGCATCGTGTACAGCTGCAGTCACACGTGGAAAATAAATCACACGAGAATGTTTTGCGGCACATGTTTAAAAAAAAAAAGAAAAGAATTCACAATTGTCTCTAAGCGATCTCCAGGAGGAAAGCTTTAATAGCAAAGATCCGTGAGTTCAACGTTAACTTCGGGCTTTGCCAATGCTGTAAGGTTATGAAATCTTTAGGGTTGCGCACATGCTTAAAATTACACAAACGAAAACACTTCCCATTGGATCCTTTTAGCTACTACCAGCACAGCGTTGTCATTACAGTGCCCCTTCTCCTGTACGTAATTTGCCACCTGTCGTCTTTAAGTCACGCTCTTATCCGCAGCAATTTTTACGCCCTCAACTCAAGTCAAATGAGCGTGCAAAGTGGGCTCGTATCAAGTAGTCTAAAGAGTTCATTAAGCGGTTGTTTGGAAGCTTTTGACAGAAGAGTGTCAACTTAACCACTGTATAGAGATGCCTTCCGTCAGATGTTAACTTACATGAGTGGGACAAGCAGTCTTTAGTTATGCTTAACTTTCCTACCATGCAATCATAAACGGGTGGGACGCGGGACCTTAGCTAAAATTAAATAAGTCTACTTTGCGGTACCAGCGCAGCTGACATTTTACTTGTGGTGGATACGGCAAATACACGTAGAGATGGTGGTCTTCAAAACAACCGCTGAAGTAGTATTCTCGGTTGTCGCTTCTCCAGAGTTTATTGGTGCCATTCGAGGGGAGACGAAAGCAAGGATGTTGTCAATGTTTGAATGTGTACTGTTAACAGGCTTTCATTGTATATAGATGGACTCTGTCTATGGATTGACACCTCATCGGAATATTTTTTGGCTCTCCAAAGGCATAAATCCTTATTATGCCATATTAGGATGTTCCTTGAAAACTGATAAGAAGAAGCCGCTTCTTCCTAACATAAATATCCTTAAGTGTAAACAAGAAGCGCTGAGGACGACTATGAAGTGCCGCGGAGAACATGATGAAACACAAGAAATCGCAAAGCCAAACGTAACTGTTATGATTTGTCCAATTTTGAAGTAGTTAGTAAGTGGCATGTATAGTCAGAAGACATTGTCGTGGATGACTATTCCGTCTTTCTGATGAAAAATGGCGATCAGAAACTGCATCGCTCACTTTCATCCTTTATTGAACGAGCATTCCACGTGGATTACAGCTATTTAAGGGGTGACCAGTACGTATTCCGATCTTTAACGCTGATACCTTTAGAGATACACAGTTCGGGTACCGTTTCGGAAAATGCCACAAGGTAATGTTCCATAAATAGGTTGAGAAATGTGCAGCCGATTGTAAAAATATTGTGAAATGAGCAATAGAATCCAAAAAGAGGACAGAATGATAAAATGCAGGCAGGGAGGCCAGTCAGGGGAAAGTGATTATTCACAAAAAAAGTATGTCCCACTAGAGGTGTTCAACTCTACCGCGTCTTAAGCTTAATTGGAGAATAATAGGCATAAACGCCACTGCAGCGGCACAGGTATGTGTAGGTTGTGCCACTTGCTTAGCTTAGTCGTCTCCGATGTTGCTGTTATCTTGAGTTGTTGTTGTTCTCGTTTTGCCTGTTAAGCAGTGACACGTGCACCAGGAGACGAGCAGGTACGTAAATGCACAATTCTCTGTGGCTCTACTTGCTCCCGTTTCCAGCGTTTTCTGCTTTCCCGCTGCCATTCAGTGTTCCTACGACACGGCGATACCTTCCTGCATTGCCATCGCCTGTACACAAGTTGCAGATATATATAAGCATTATTTAATCGTTAGTTTTTGTAAGAAATGTAAAAGAGACGGCGTTTAAAAGCCCAGTTCGTAAGACACTCATCTTCTGAAAGCGACAGTAGGTCCCGATATGGACATCGGCAACTTCTTTTCCTATTTAGACATGATCAGAATGGTGTGGATTCGAGCTTCTGCACACTTCATAATCCGTATTTTCTAACTAAGTTCCCACTACGGCGCAAATATATTCCATGGGTTACTTACACAGTCGTATACATAATCCCTTCATTTCTTACCACTCCTAATTTTTACATACTAGCCCGATTCGCCGATTACACGCGTATCCAGTGTTATAAATAGCAATGTCGAAAATTGTCGAATTAATAAAATCATGTTCAACAATTAGTCTCCTACGTACTTCCTGCGAAGTACTATGTATGCTCATGGAAAATTTTCTCCTTTCTTTAACGTAGTACTTTTAACCAACCCCCTAAAGTTATAGATTATACTCATTGATAGAGAATTTGTAACTTTAGGGGTTAGTTAGAACTGTAAAAAAAACAAAGAAAAGAAAAATATCTTACACATTTAAAAAGGTTCATAACAACGGTCGCGCTGGAAGGTCGCGCCTCCCATGGAATCCACTTGCGCAGCAGGCGTCCATGCGTGTGCCACCTCATCAACCATGCATAGAAAGGCGACGTTGGCGAGGCCTAACAAGGCTGATTATATCCTTCATAGGGGAAACAGGGATTCCGAGTTTAAAATGCAATGAATGAGAGAAAAATCACACGCTCGATAGCGTTCACCGCTTCTGGCAATCGCACACTCAACGAACGTGTTTCGGAAAAGCCACGGGGCCAGTACTAGTGCGTCCCTTCCTCACGTGCGGACACATCAGGGGCAGTCGGCGACTACAGGCTTTGTCACCTGGTTATGCATGGAATTAACATGGCCTTTAGGAGACCACGCCAGGTGTGTGTACACAGCGCTAATCACCCTAATTGAGAAGAGCGCCCTCGGCGACAGGACAGAATGCCGGTGCCTCCTTCAGCGTTCACGCGTTTCCATAAAGTACGGGGGAGGACGAGTGTGTGCTGCTAATCTGGGCCTCCACCCACGAGTGCGCGTCGCCTGTTTCACAGCCACTCAACACAACATTTACAAACGTAGTGCTGGAGTCCAGGTCGCTCAGAAGAGGTGTGCCCGAAAAATTTCACGTGCACCAGCACAAAGCGCCGGCACGACACGTCAACACAATATTCATCCCGTTTTACACATTCTCCACAAAGGCAGGAATTTTTATATGAATGGAGTGATTCCTGGGAGTTTACGCCCAAAAGCCACGGTTTGATTACGATCGACTAAATAAAGGAAGGCTCCGGAAGTTTCGACCACCTGAGGACGTGCACTGATATGGCACAGTACACGGGCCTCAACATTTCGCCTCCATCGATTTATATGAAAGGAGTATTCATTAGAAGACTGTAGCTTCTGGAACTACCGGGAGAAACGGACAGCAAGAGAGAGAGAATATTTATTTCGGTTAATGGAAGGAAATGAGGAAAAGGTAGTGTCTTTTTAATCAGAAGCAGACCATATGTGCAGAAAGAACATTACAAAGTTCATTAGCACGGGAGAGACGAATAACTAAGTACTTCATTATAAGTTCGTAGCTAGCCGAATTACTCTTATCCCTGCCTAACGATGAACCCTTTTGGTTTCGTTAGCATCCCTCCGATAGGCAACATTTAGAATTTATGTTTGCAAGCCTCACAGATCAGCATCATTCATCGGCACTAAAGTGATGAGAATGATAGCAATCAAGAGCGTTAGAGCGAGAGCCAGATAACTTCTAGCGAAGCGGTGGCTATTTTGGCTCTGGATTTCTTTTTTTTTTTTTTGGACTGGCTTAATGGCACTGCTTTTGGACCCGCAACGACACTGCTGATTCCAGCGGCAATAGCCGCTAGAATCAGCAGTGTCATTGCGGATCACAAGGGCATACTCAAATTGAAGAAGATGAACTGCAGTGCACAATTTGAGGAAGGGTATAGGAGAGATGCGCTCTCCAGATATTCTGCAAACACAGCCGAGAGAACGATGACCCCGCATAGCAACATTTAGTGCGAGCAGAAAAGTGTAAGGTGCTAATAATGAGAACGTCAAGATCGTTGATATTATAAACCTTACATAACGGCGTAGATTCGACGAAATATGAAAATGACACAGGCTAGATGTTTTGCGAGTGAAACTGGTGACTTTGGTTTATGAAGCACTCAGGGAGACGTTATTGCACTTCCAGCATTCACAAGTAGGACGCAAGTCTGACTGAAACAAAAGCCAGTCGTTAAATACACCAATTCCCGAAATATGTTGATGCCATCAACATACAAAGAAAGAATTCCGAATGACGAAACAAACGTCATTATAATATATTGACACGTACGGTTGTTTTGTCTTGTTTAAGTGGAAAGCCGTTACCACTTTCTGTTACACGCGGCGCAGGCCGCGTTTATCTTGCATGTCGCTTCGGGAACCACGTTGACCGTGCTCTATAGCCGCGTTCTAAAAAAGCCAGCCCATTTCGTCGCTTGTCGTTCTTTTCCGTCGACCGGCGACTGTTCACGCCGCTATTGCTGTGCATTCTGATTGACTTTGCTTTGCTAGGCACCTGTTCGCCCAATAAACAGTTCGCCGGACATCGTCTTGAGTTTTGCGTACTTCGGCTTGAGTGCTGCGTGCATTACGACCACGTGACAATATATTTTAAATATGAGTGGGCTTAATACTGATGCTAGTCGCTTACTACACGGAACACATTTGTCTATACCCTGCAACATAACAAGATCTACCATGAAAATAGCTGTCCAGGTGTCAACATCAAAGTGCGCAAGTAAATCCATAAGGCAGCGATAGCGTGACTACACGAAAAGCATTGCTATGTCGCACTAAATGATTTCAACATCCCCTCTTTCATATATAGGCGAGATTTTCATCAAAAAACTCTATATAGCAAGGTTTGTAATAGTGGAGGGGCCAGAGGAAAATTCACGTTGATTAAGTATCATTCAGTTCTTCACAACAAAGTACACTATTTTACGAAGGACCACCTCAAAGGCCTTTCATGCGGTTGCCTACAGAGAAGAAAAATCGTGTGATACTCCGAGGCACCAGTTTTTCAGTCTGAATTTCATACTGAGATAACGCGGGCAGCTTTTCACATGCTAGGAAACGTGGAAACATGCGGACAGTTATTAAATATCGCCGTCAGCTCTGGGACAAGTATACTGACATAAGCCCTTGGTATGGCTGAGGGTGCGCCGTCTGGGCTGAGTGATAAAGACGGCTTCAAGCGCTTAATGCATTCGGAGACGTTATTTTCACACTAGACGTGCCGATCGTCTAGGCTGCTGACCGATGCTAGCGCTTGAGTCTGAGCTTTTATAAATGGATGAGCAATGCACGGCGAAACAGTCAGCGACAGCTTGGACTTCCACTCCATTTGAGCCGAATAGTCTGAAGCACTCTCCACTTTTGCTCTCTGCGATACGACATACCTCCAAATCTCTGCCGGCTTGTCAGAGAGGCTTCCTTATAAGAATTAAACGTATGATCTATGACCCCGCTTATATAGGCGTGTACATAGAGTTCGAAGAGTATTGATTGCTTTCCTGCACTAACTACATGGGTAACTATTATATTTGATCTGCGCGCGATATTTGTGCCGTATAGCCCTGATAAGTTCAAATGAAAACCAGTCGCTATATTGGCGGTGATTACATGTATAGTGGCGAATAAACTGCACATGCTACTCAAGATATGTTCCGTAAATGGACTAGGTCATTAGAATCGTTCTCGTCGGCTTCTTGTGAACGATAAATGGGGGTGAATTCATGGTATACGCCAACGTATAATCACTTCTTTGAAATCAAATCTGGGCCATCTGTCTACGTTTTTTAGCGCAGCTCAGTTTTTCTCTTAACACTGAGTGCTAGCTCAGATGGTGGGTGAAAATTATGCAGACAGTCAAAGTGATGTTAGAGTGGTAAAACAGGTTGGTTATTCTAAGTACACAGGCCTCAAAGGTTACCGCACGGAATCAGTGATCGCTCCGCTGTTGTAGGGCATTAAAGGGAAAAAAAACACCAAAACGCTGCACTTGCTTTCTAAGTAGTGATGGCGATGAAAAAAATTTATGCGTGGTCCAGTCGACTCCCAGATGTATTGAAATTGCCAAGAACAACAATTCAGTGTCTTTAATGTGAAGTTATTACATTTTAGATTGAAGATATCTCTTATTAGAAGAAATTGAGAAAATTTCAGGTGATACATAGAAAAAGCCAACAATAATAATAGTAATAATAATGAAATAGTGTTCAGGGAAAGGTAGTTTTTTGTTTAGACGCCCGAGTTATGTTTGCGCAGTCACTGTTGATGCAGCAGTCAGCGCAGTGGTTCTGGAACCAACGTTGGCTGAACACGAGTTTTCCGCGCAAAGGCAAACGTTTCTTTAGCTGCCGGTGTTTATTTTTCGACCAAAACTACCAGCAAAAGATATTTTTAATGTGTTTCCAAATCTAAACGCTTACGAAGCTTCGGCGCTCTTACCAGACGCAAGTTCAGTCAAATAAGAACATGAAATAGTCCTGCTTCTAAAGCAATACGAATGCATTCATTCGCTGAACTGGAAGATTGCGAAAAAGAGTGAGAGTGAGGGAACGAGCACTCAGCGAGCACAGTCACCTTTATTATTTCTCTTAAAGATTGATCTTCGAAAGAGAATATTCGATTTCGCGCCAACTGACAGTTGGGCTTCCCTCCGATTTGCGGTGCATGCGCCTGCGGGAATTGCGACATTCTCCAAGTCAGCAGCACTCCCCAGCCGCGGAATGCGTGAGAAATGAAAGTCTTCGTCCTTGATAGCATGAATCTGCAAGATTCTTCTCCCGTTTTAGCAGTTGGGAGGTTTTACCTTCCGCATTCCGCCGTATCTTGTGCGAACTAGAGTTCGTTAGCGCGAATTCTTGAAAAGCCCGCGTGATGAAGAAAACAATAGAGAAGCTTCCTTTTCTTTTTCTTGATTTCGTTCTCGGCTAGAAGAGTTTTACTTTAAACGTCAAATAAGACTTCGAAAGTCACGAAGGAGATTCATTACCTTTTTGATTAAATCAGAAACCATTGAGGTGCGCGCCTATTCCTTCCTATAAACGTTGCTTAGATGAACGCCTTGTTAACGCAATGTAGCTGTTCGCCTATGCAAAGGTGCGAAAATGCGTTGAGATGCGCTTACAAAATGTGGCTGAGAGACACGAAGTGACTTCTTAAAGCACATTGCATTTATAAATGTGGAGGTCAGCGATAGACTTGTTATTGTTCGTGGCCGTCCCCTCACTGCTCTTTCCTACAATTCTGTTTCGAGCTTGGTGGGAAATAATGGAATTATCTGCGAATATGAACAGCAGCAGAACCACCGGACCAACTTCCGTAAGAAAAGGACTTACTGACTTCAACAACCAGTCGTATCCACGTGTTATAATAATACGGACCATTGGGTTCATTCGCTCATGAAACCTCTATACTTCCTCCCTTGTAAACAACTTACGGCCGAGAGGAAGGCTTTATTAACTACTGACATTTAATAGAAAACTTTTCTCGTTGCGTCGTTCAAAAAGAACCCGAGTGCCTGCCAATGAGCTTAGTACTATGAAACGGACGTCCTACATTCGATGTTATAAACTCAGTTGTGCAACCTGCTCGAAAATTCTGCTGAAACCACTCTTTCACGTGCTCACGTGTACTGTGCAAGAAAGAACTGCGCGTAACTTATAATCCGATTCACTCATCAGAGAGACGTACAACTTAATCCGGTGCTCAAAGATGGCCCGCGTGCATCGAAGTGTGTGCGATGTCCGACGTTGCCCTGGGGCGTCTCGATCGACCTGGCAATGTCCAGAGCGAAAAAGCAGATGCTGTAGCATTTTGCACCGTTTTTCTCTCACTCGCCTGTCTCTCCAAGTTAAGCCTGTCAGAACGCCTGCTGCACAGCCAGCGGTAACTAATCAGGCTCTCCCTCCTTTCTTTTTCTTTTTTTTTCTTTTTTTAAGCCGCTGGCCGTGATGGCTGAGTTAAGCGGACCAAACCGCCGCTTTTCCTTTATTATTATTTTTGGTTAGATGACAAGGAATTAGGTGGCGGTGACATGAGAAGCGGCGTGCATCCGCTAAGTACTTCCTAACTTGCCTGGACATCTAGTAAGCAGAAGAGACGCATAATTTGTGATAAGTTGGACGGTGAAAGTTTCACTGATGTTCAGGAAAAGTGAGATGAAGACATGACTTATAAGGACTGGCGCGTTTCACCTTCCTGTTTGACGAAGTAGAAAAAGTGAAATGCGCCAATTTCATTACAACCTCATACCTTTACTTCGAGTTCGGCATTGCGCAAGGGTAAATAAGACGCCCTGGTAGGATATTGGAAACCGCCAGAATGAACTTACGGTGTGGTCATATAATACCTACGAGATGTGTTACTTTGGTTAGCGCACAACTTGGATACACACAAATACGGGACATAAATGTACTAAAATGCACAGGACCTTCTGTCATGTAGACGTCCTCACCGCGCGTGTTATTGTGTTACATTTCTTAGCGAACTTCGGCGACTTTGAGCGTTTCTATCTATCTATCTATCTATCTATCTATCTATCTATCTATCTATCTATCTATCTATCTATCTATCTATCTATCTATCTATCTATCTATCTATCTATCTATCTATCTAGCCGCCTACGACTTTGTGCTCTCCTGGCCGTTTCGTTAAAGGGATGCATACGAAAATTGGTGTGGCACAACATGGCTACATGACGAACACAATTGATAGGTCATAACATGAAAATCATGACATGCATGCCATGAGCGGCATGATATACATCCCAGGGTCTTGGTGCTCTCCTAGCCGTTTCGTCAATGGTATGTATGCGAAAATTAGTATGACACAACATGACTGCATGACGAACATAAATGGTAGGTCATATCATGAAAATCATGACATGCATGCCATGAGCGGCGTGATTTACATGCCACGGTCTTCGTGATCTTGCGGCCGTTTCGTTAACTTGATATATAAAACAATTGGTATGGCGAGACAGCAATGTATGACCACCATGGGTGGTGACACGTTATAAGAACATGAAAATCACGACATGCATGTCATGAGTGGCATGATTTACATACCACGGTCTTAGTGCTCTGCTGGCCGCTTCGTTATTGAGATGTGTACGAAAATTGTATGCCACAACATGACGAACATAAATGGCAGGTCATAACATAAAGATCATGACATGCATGTCATGAGCGGCATGATTTCACGCCCCGGTCTTGGTGCTTTCCTGGCCGTTTCGTTAATGGAATGTATACTAAAATTGGTATGCCACAACATGACTGCATGACGAACATAAATGGCAGGTCATAACATGAAAATCATGACATGCATACCATGAGCGGCATGATTTACATGCCACAGTCTTGGTGCTCTTGCGGCCGTTTCGTTAACTTGATATATACCAAAGTTGGTATGGCGAGACAACAATGTATGATAACCATGGGTGACACGTTCTAAGAACATGAAAATCACGACATGCATACCATGAGCGGCATGATTTACATGCCACGGTCTTGGTGCTCTTGCGGCCGTTTCGTTAACTTGATATATACCAAAGTTGGTATGGCGAGACAACAATGTATGATAACCATGGGTGACACGTTCTAAGAACATGAAAATCATGACATACATGTCATGAGTGGCATGATTTACATGCCATGGTCTTAGTGCTCTGCTAGCCGTTTCGTTAATGGGATGTATACGACAATTGGTATGCCACGACACGACTGCATGAAGAACATAGATGACAGGTCATAACATGAAAATCATGACATGCATGTCATTAGCGACATGATTTACATGCCACGGTCTTGGTGCTCTCCTGGCCGTTTTGTTGACGGAATGTATACCAAAATTGCTATGGCACAACACGACTGCATTACGAATGTAAATGACAGGTCATAACATAAGAATCATGACATGCATATGACGTTTTTTCTTTTTCTCGTCGATATGTGTGTTTTGTTAGCTACCATTTTTGGGTTATTTCGTTTTACTCATGCTCGTTTAAACTGCCTACACGTGTTCAAAATGTGCTTCTTGATGTTTTTCTGTCTGTATTTTTGCTTATTTCATTGGATTATTCTTTTGTTCGCTGTACATATACAATTATTGATGCTTTATACTCAAATATGTTCTTTAAGTCATGTATATGTTCTTAGCCACTTCACCCTGTTTAATATTGTATAACATTTGTGTGACCTTTTCTTTTGTTATGCCCCCCTTACCCAATGCCTCTGACGAGGCCTGTAACGACATTTTTAAATAAATAAATAAATACGTGTCATGAGCGGCATGGTTTACATGCCACAGTTTGGTGCTCCTGCGCCCGTTTGGTAAACTTCATATATACCAAAATCGGTATAGCGAGACAACACT
This sequence comes from Hyalomma asiaticum, assembly GCA_013339685.2. Taxonomy (NCBI): domain Eukaryota; kingdom Metazoa; phylum Arthropoda; class Arachnida; order Ixodida; family Ixodidae; genus Hyalomma; species Hyalomma asiaticum. The sequence continues at coordinate 119,368,893 of CM023482.1, read as the reverse complement.
GCAGATCCATTTTACGTTCCTGATGCATGCTTCGCATTTTTTTTTATTCCCACTGTACGTGGGAGCTGCCAAATTTTTTTTTTACATTGCCTTCCGTGGACTAACGCAACCGACCCACTTATTTCTCTGAACATGTTCTTCTTCGGCAGAGGGCGCTCAAGTCCGGTAGGCGTTCACGTCCAGTGGAGCCCTGGAATTCGGGCCCAAATCGTATAGCTCGCAAGGTAACCCTCCTTCTTTCTCTCTGTCTTGTATGCTACCCAATCAACACGAATCTCCTGCTGTTCAGACCCTCACTGCAATCTATGAAACGATAAGGAACCCGCAGATTTTTGTTAAACGCAATCAAACCAGACAGTTTTCATGTAGAGCTCCCCCTCCCCCCCCCCCCCCCCCCCCAGAAGAAAGAAAAAAGAAAACGAAGCTATAATTGCAACTAACGAAAATCGCGACAGAAGAAATAAGGTACTGGTTACTCAAGTGTCATACTCATCCTGCGAGGAAATAATGTTTGCGCGTAGGCTTGCGTGCGTCGGAAATAAGAAATAAGACAAAGCATTCAAGAGAAGCGTAAACTGCTCAGCTAAATAAAAATATGATCTATGTGACCGTTCGTTGCTGGGGGGAGATCAAAGCGTGCCTTCAGGATTAGAGACCTCAGGTTAACGGGCTGTAAACTTGCAACTGTGATATTTCATATTTAGGATACGTGTATTCGCAATTATGTCCTTTTCTTTTTATTTCTTTCGAGTGTATTATTGCAAACGCACACGCCTACAGAGACACGCATATAAAAAACAAAAAAGCAATCCTATCTCGCAGTCTCTTTATGGGTATTCAATGAGCCCTCACCCGGAGCCCTGCAAACATATGCGGACAGCGGCTCCCTATATATAGTTCGAAGTGCCTACGCAAGGAGTGCTTTCAGCGCGCATTTCCTATCATTCGTGAGGCTAATAGCACCTAGGCGGGGCTCATCGTGGCTGAGAGAGCAATATTATATGGCGCGTATTTCCCTGATGGCGTACTTACGCCCGCGCACGGAGGAAATAACCTCCACGCACATCGCCATGTCAAGAGCTCTTTCTCGCAGCTCGAGTCCACTGATGCAACCGCGCACCAGAGGATGTTGCTCAAAGTAAAGGTCAGCTTTCTATAAGGATTAACTTAGCTCCCACGCGCTATTGTGTGACCCCAACCGGTAATACGTGCACTGTGGCAGTCCACATGGCGTTAGTGGCGTGTTACACACACACACACACACACACAGAAAAAATGTCGTGACAGGCCACGAAACCTTGTCACTTGTGGAGTCTCTTCATTATTATTATTATTATTATTATTATTATTATTATTATTATTATTATTATTATTATTATTATTATTATTATTATTATTATTGAAATAATGAACAGGACAGGTTGGTGCCTTTTGTACGGCACCGGCTACTACTCCTGGCTTGACAATCCCAACAACAGTAGTACTGTTTGAACGGTAACGGTACACGTTCCAACAAGTTTTTCTTATATGAAGCAAGAAAGAGCTGCCTAATATGGGCGCACATATTATAAGCTTTCATATATGGCGATATAAAGTATCCCCCCCCCCAATTTAATGTCGCACTACTCACGTTAGTTAAAAATACTCCCGAAATTTGGAAATCGGCATTACCTTTACAAGGGAATCGTAATGCATTGAACCTCCACTGCTTGTCAGAAATACGCTTACTGCAGGCTGAGTTTTACTTGAGCGCATCTGCGCAGCTAAGTTCGCAGGTCTAAGTGTTGTGGTGGGCAGCGGACTCGCGAGCAGTACTATTGCAACAGGAACGCATCAGTTCGCCTCTTTAGTGACTAACATATAATTTCAACGTGAAGTATTGTAGACGTCTGCTAGGCACAGATAGCACCTTCACAAAGGCCGCATTTACACTTTATTGGCTATGTTTTCTTAAGCTGTTAAAGTGGCTTTAAAGACAGCGATGCACTGCCCGGGGTAATTGATGCTTAGGCTTCAGTTTTCGTCTTTCATAGACGGGCTTTATAGATTGCACCGCCAGTACTATAATCTCACTATTTGGAGCCCCTTAGCTGAATAAATACGAGATATCAAATTATGTCACGCCTAGAAAACAAAATTAAGTCTTCTCCATTTTGAGTTACAATGCATTCTCAATATGTTTTGTTGAGGATGACATATTAAGTAGGGAGAAGTGGTGGGGAAAGTTCTAGTTTTCTGAATGCATGTACAGGCGCCGATCTTAAGCCGTAAGGATAATGCGTTTGTCTCGCGGAAGACCGATTGGCCAACAAGTTGGACAATATGTCAAGCCATCTGTGCCACCCTTATAGATAACGTTGTCATTTAGTCAATAACTTCAATATTTCAAAAAACTGAAATGCTCAAGACCCCATAATGACGTAATAAGTATTGCTGATGCCTTGCGAACAAGTACTCTTCTTCCTAACACCACAAAAAGGCGAATGTAGCACACTGCGTTTATTAGTGTGAGGCAGTCAGGCTGGGCTCCATCTGGCATCCTTATTTGTTTACAAGGCAGCCTGTGTCACTTTAAGTGTCTTTGGTTTCTTTTTATTGTTATTTTTTTTCGGTACCGCTGTACCCTGGTGGGAAGGTTTCCGACCGCGTCATTCCTGCTTCAGGTAAATACGTTCTATATCACAGGAATTGTGCCTGGAGGGTTACGGCTACGCCTGCCTCTCTTCTGCATTCACCACACATGTCTGAAGACGCCTAACAGAGCTTATATACATATCCATTCTGCCGATATTTCAGCGAAATTATCTTGTTTGTATGGCCCTCACATGACACGGTTGCCTGAAACAGAACCTCCTGCTAAGGTTGTTATTTCCCAGAACACAAGTGCACGCGGTGAAGCAAGCGTACGTTCTCATTCTGACGCGTTGCTTATGAAAAATAAATTTAATGCTGCCTTCATTCGGCAAGCGCGTTCAGAGTATGAATTTATTTTTATTGGTTTACACGCAAGTGCAGTAATTAATCTTTCATATAACAATTTTGCGCGGCAAGCCAAGAACAGCATCACTGCGGCTTTAATCAGCCATGGAGTCGAGGTATACAACTATTTGCCGCGTTATTCGTAGGACAGACAATGAATTCCAGGTGAAATGGACGAAATGGACACCAAGAAGTGGACACCACAGCCGAGGACGGCACAAAGTTAGTCGGGTATTTTAGCTAGGGTGTTGGCAGGCATAAAATCAAATTCACTTGCGCAAGACGGGATAAGTTGGAGGACACTGGAAGAAGCCTTCAGCCTGCAGTCTAGTTACCACCATCGCCATTATTATTATTATTATTATTATTATTATTATTATTATTATTATTATTATTATTATTATTATTATTATTATTATTATTATTATTATTATTATTATGTTACTGCTGTTAATGATTATGGGAAGAGGATGGTGACGACGACGACGTGACGACGATGATTAAAACAACTCGCCAAGATGTATTGAGTTATTCTTAGCTCTAATTTAGCCTGCAGTCTCTATTAATAAATAAAGCGGATTGCTGTTGTTTTACCGTGTGCGTTTTATCCAGTTAACTAGAAATTTCAATGTAGCCTTTGACCGGCCTGCTTTCTATCGTGATAAGTATCGTAGATTACCCTTCAGCATCTATGAGCGTGCTTCTAAGGGTGATTCCATTATGTTCAACTTAACGAAAATATAGTCCACTTAATCTGTTGCTGCACGTCATTCAGTCTAAAAAGAACAACTTAATGTTAGAGCTGAGCGCTCATCAAAGACGCCTGCGTTTCTCACGTAAGAAAAGCAATCCCAAAGTTCCTAAGTGCACTAGCCACCGTGAGATACTTTAGCCTTTTAAAGCCCTGGTGTGTTTTGTGGGCCAGGGCCTTCTCGCAAACTTCGTGCATGCATCACTTCATTGGTCATCAAGCTCACTCGGAGTAACATGAATGGCGAGTCGCCAGGCAACTCACTGAGCTACTCATTAAGAGACTCCATTTCTTCGTACGTTTGTCATGAAAGAAGTCTAGAGCAGAGCTTCGGCATCACATTTTGGCGATGCGTAAAAGAAAGTATTGAACACGGGTTGCCCCTAACATTGCGCAATCTTCGGTTGACGCCTACTTCACCAAAAACGCCATGCTAAGGTAACCGGAAAGCTTAGTGTGAGGCATATTACATAAACCATGAAAACTTATTAGAAGCAATCGCTTCAATATCAATACTTTTACAGTTCAGGTGTTCGCCTTTCTCCGCCATGCATTCAGTTTAAGTAGAAAAGCTGATAACACTATAATGAGGTTCTGTGAGCCACTACATTGTGCAGCACCCATACCCCCCCCCCCCCCCCTTCTCGCTCCGTATCCCTCACTTTGAGGAATAAGGAAGAGAAGCACTTCCTGCCTAAGCGATTTTGGCACTTATGTTCTCTCGACTAGCTAATTGATCGACACTCAATCAAAAACTACAAAAAAAAAGCATGCGCGATAGTCAGCAAGGTAAACTTATTGGACACCAACATGTTACTGCGGCACACACCTTTTGGTGCTTTCATAGGGCAATGATTTCATTTTACTTTACTATGACTATCTCATTTTATTTAACGTCAACATTGTGCTTGAGATAGCAGTTCGGTCTTAATTAGTTCCCGTCACTGTGGAGCTCCTTAAGTTAAAGGGCTCGTTGATTTTTCTTCGGTAAGTGTTAACGAATATGACTCACGTGAGCATACTCTTGACAACACAACCAGTTTATCCAGCCCGACCGCGAGTTCGATCTAAGTATGTGCCACACACATGCTGAAAGTTATCTCATTCGAACATATGAAAGATCTTGAACCATCCCTTCGGATTACTGAGAAACACGTTATACGAAAAGCAAACGCCAGCATCTCCTGGTAGCCACTGAAATAATCCATCGTGTCCTTTTGCTGTCGCTTAACAACGACACTTTCTCATATCCTGCATCTATGGAACACTACAAATTCTGAGGGGCTGCCTTTGAGACACAGGATATGACCCACTACTGTGGCCGCTCTCGCAAGACGGGTTATTAGATTCCACCGGGCTGCATATGTACTGAACGGTTTCTCCTTTTTCTGGTGTTTGCCAAATGTGCTAGTTGTTCTTTTCTCTACGAGAGATTTCAAGCGCAATGCTCCGTTTCACAATTCTATATTTCAAGCCTTATAGGATTCCTTTCTCCCTCTCTGCCCACAGTTGTAAGACAATGCAGCGCGTACACACCGCATGACCGGAAGGCTAAACATTTCTCTTGTTGGAGGTTTCGTATATCGCGTGCCGAATACCTTTGTTCTCTTTCTTTTTTGCTCCTAGCCCAACTAATTTGATTTGCCTCGCGACCCAGATATGTCGTCTTGGACACTCCCTCTGCCTCTGGACTTCGTCCCAGCAATGGCGCAGGAAGCAACGGCGCGGGAATCGTCTCTTTTTATGTATGGATGCAAGAGGGCCTGCCGATTGTCTATGCGCTTCCGGTTTATCTATCGCGTTCGTTTTGTGAAGCGAGGCCGCCCAGGAGACAGATGGCCGATACCGGCTCCGCGCGCATTTCTTTCTTCTAACGCGATAAGGAAAAGCGTTCCCAGACCGACTATGTTTGCGGAGGCCTTTCGTGAGAACCAAAAGTACAAATAAAAGCCATCGAATGGGGGAACCATATGGAGCAGAAAACACGTGGCTCAACGACCAGGGCAAGTCTTGCGGTGAGCATCTCCAAGGAAAGAAGGCCATCCCGAATGGCTCGGTGCAAATGCTCAGCAGCCCTGCACATTCGCTTCGAACCCCGTCTTGCATACTGAACGCGCAGCGAGTAGTAAGGCTGACGTGTACGCGAGGGTTCTCGCCAGCCATTTTTGTCTGTGCAGCTGCGTCCGTGTGACATTTCTACCGGTGGGCTTCTGCATGTCACTGCACCCACACAAAGAGATAAAACAATCGAGGACATGACCCAGAACATTGAATTAGGGTCAAGAGTGGTAAGGCAAACGAACGAAGAACATAGAAGATATAGTAATGGAAAGCCTAAGGGACGCGATTTCATGACAACAAATTTAAAAAAAAAATCGCTAACAGTAGTTATTCAGGCTAAAAAAAAAAAAAAACTAAGCTAGTGACTACTTATGTTAAAGATGAATTAGTTCACGTTTTCATTTCTCACCATATCGCATAGTTTCGTGTACAAGCAGTAGGGACGCGTCTACATGGTGTGCTTACAGGGACACAGGAGCGATGTCAGGCGGTCAAGCTTTCTGCCGCTGTTGAGCTGATCGCCAGTTGCACATCGGACAGAACCACGAAACAAAAACAGTGCAGAAGGCTACCTTTTACAGGGAGTCTTTCTTAATGAGCGAAACGTTTAAAAAGAAAAAGACAGGAGCATAAAACTACGCGCTCTGGTTTATACTTTTGTTTCCTTGAACGTTCCGCGCACTTAGAACGGTTCCTTGTAAAGGATGTCTCAGCAATCAGCCCAAGCATGCAGCCATCTTACTGGAGAACGCAGACTCTCGCTCAGTTTCACTGAGGCCGATGACTGCTCGTAGAGGTCGATGAACGCTCGCAAGCGAAAGCTGGCTCTTTCTGTTGCGATGTACGACACCTTCAAAATATACAAGAACTCGTGGTCGCTCACGTATTTCAAAAGTAAGCGACGTACGAGGAGGCGAAAAACGCACATGACGAAACGGCATTAACCGTTGTTGCTTTTCGAATACCTTTGGTTAGTGAACGTGTCTCTCGCATTGCTTATGCGCTCTGCGTAAGAGACAGAACCCAGAAAAAAAGAATGAAAAGAAAACGAGTGGGACGAATGTCTCGAAAAGTTTGAGCTGCCATGGACGCCACGGAGAGAGCCCAATTTCCAATTCTTTCAGTTTTGTTCTGGAAGCCGCAGATCTAGCAAACATGCCGGCTTGACAAATTCACGCGAAAAACAGGGAAAGGCAAATAAAAACGTGTCTAAAAAATATGTTTTATGCCTGAGAGAAGCGCCTTGCGACACGACGACGACGGATGGTCGGATAGAAGTGCAGAATGGACGCCCTGGAGACAGATTTTGACACGGGCAGATTCTGTAAAGGGATGGCGATGACAGCTCGAAGGCGGCATCGAAAGCTAAGCCGTCTTCCTTTCACGCACCAATTCACGAAGAACCGAGTTGGTACTCCTCGACAGGCATACATGTCTGAAATTCTGCGTGTCGTCGTCACTGGCTTTCAAACTGGAAAGCCCCGCAAGGCGGCGACGCTTTTTGTTGTTTATTTAGTTAAATGCGATCAGACGCCTTGGATGAAAGCGAGCGCGGCACGATTTGGGAACAAAGGATGGCCAATGCGCGTTTCTTGACTTTTTGCTGGTGTTCTCCTGATTTGGACGATTTCACTTTAACCTCTTCGCAGCGCTACAGAGAAGTAAGTGGCTTTTCCTGCCAGTGCAAATGTCGGGGCTGAATAGTTCTTGTCTTAGTGAGATTTTGCAGTCCTGCATGACCTCTACTATATTTGACGGACGAGGCAGCTCGCAAGCGGAGCAAATCTGCACTGAATACCTTGAAAAACTGCACTCTATTTCTTCTTCCTTTTTTTTTTGTTACACTTCTTGAAATTTTCGCAGCAAGTAAATAGCCTAACAGTATCTATAACTATCGACTTGTCGGATGCTTACTATTATCTAAACGTCGCATTCTTGTTTATATGATGAGAATGTGAGAGCAAGAGGAAGGGGTAGATGAAAAAGAAGCGTTGGTGACGAATGCAGAAACGCCACACATATCGATAGAAAAGTTCGGTCTATAGAGTCATGTCGCCTGGGATAAGTTGTGTGTACCAGCTAAAGTTCAGTGTTGGTAGAGATGTTCGATTATCCGTAGCTCTAATGAGTGCGTGAGGAAGAGCGACAATACGTGGAGGAAAACCGCAACATAACCCGGAGATATCAAGCACATCTGTATACATTTTCAGCAGGTTCGCTTCTGGTTATTCGGTACCCGTGTTTATGGCTGGTGTTATTTCGCATTTGTCCACGCCTGAGCAAGAGTACTATTGTTGAAAATAAACCATGTACAGATCGGAGCTTAGTCTTGAAAATTATTGGTCAGCAGCTTTTAGGGTCCTCGTTCAACGTGTCAACTGGATGACCTATTCCTCGTAAAACGTTGTCATATTTACAAAGAGCTGCAGTGCGGTCTGAATACAAGCCTTAATTAAAGGAACGCTGAAATGGTTTTGGTGATTTTGCACAAATGCACAGCACTGCTAGCTCAGGTCCTTCTGATCTTTAGCAGACCAATACAAGCGCTCTGCGTGAAACGTCTAATTTAATGCAAGATATAAATATGCGCATCGTGAAAGATCGGCATGATTCAACCTAAAGCGTTTTCAACCGAGCCTGCCTACATCACATGTAATGGGCGCGCAGCCATTGGCTATCATCATGAGCCCCGAAGGGCCAGCCAACGGCATCGTCGCGGAACCTGGCGGCGCATACTCGCGTCGCCGGTGCAATACTACAGTGGCTAGCAACCTATGTAGTAGTGCGTTGTGACGCTAGTAGAGGCTATAACAGCCTCTGCTGAGAGCCGTGTGTCTACTGGGAAGGCGACAGCGGCTTATGTAGCAGACGCAATCGTCGATAGCACGCATGCCGCAGCCAAGAGAGTTCAGGGGGAACTGCAGTGGAAAGGAGAAAGGCGACCTGAATAAGCACATATCTGCCTTAGTTCAAGGTGCTTCGAATAATTTACTATGTGAATGATTTGACAATTACGTAGCCTGTCCAGTGGCATGATGTGGACCTGTCAAAAACCGCTTCAGGGCCGCTTTAATGCGTACGGAAGACGGGAGAGGATATAGAGGACACATTTCTTGCACAAACAGGAAAGCGAGCTTATCAATATATATTCTGCGTAACATAAATCCAGGTTTGGCCGGGGAGGATCTGATCGTTGCTATATGTCGAAGTAGAGGGCGCTGAAATTATGTAGCGGAAACATCGACAGTGCTCTTGAACCCAACGTGAGCGCAACGTCCTATATGTCTCACTTTTAGAGTTCACTCGTATTTCATTCTTTTTTGAAAGACCGTCTAGTGTAAGCACGACGTACATAGTAATGGGCAGTAGTAATCTTATATGAACCTGTATCTTGAGTATTTTTTGAGCTCGTATCTGTCATTTTGTAAGGACTTGTGGCAAGCGTGGTAGTGACAGTATTTCTCGCGCCAACTTACCGAGTAAGCCTCGCTTCGTCTTCATTAGCCGCCTCCTACCAGCGCTCGGCTTTCTATTATATTTAATGGACAGCGCTGACGTTTCTCGCGAACGCTTTAATATAAGATATACTTGCAAGATATACCCCGCATATGAACAGGAAAGCTACGCTAATCGAGCAATAAGAAGTCTAACGTATATATTAAAGAGGCAGCAAATGAAACGCAACAAACCAAGCGCGACCATTTCACCGCTTGAAAGAACAACTTCCAGAGAGGAATACTGCCTACAATTTTTTTACTGCTATTGCAAATAAGGCCATGCGCTCTCTCGCTCATGGTGAGGCTATTTTTGCACCCTTAAAAAAGAAGGAGACGGAAAACGACAAACACAAGTGCAAGCGTGTTTGTTGTTCTCTGTGTCCTTCGTTTTTAAGGGCGCGCAAAGTGGCTTACCATGAACCGCTACCAGCTATTTTTTATAGCCCAAATCAGTACCCTTCTCTCTCACTCACCTGATCATTCAGCTTTAAGCAAATACCACTTAAAGCAGCCTAAAGCTTCAAGTCAATAATGTACTTGAATTGGCGATAATTTATAACTACTTCGCCCCTGTGCAAACAACGTCCTCATGTGTGGAAACAGCGTTTCTCATGCTAACTTCCTCTCCCTACATGACAAGGAAAGCCTGCTGTGCACCATTCCTGTCTTTTTAAATGGTACTTGAGTACGCATTTATTGTAACTTCCAGCGCACGCGTCACACGTCCCAATCATTCTATGATTGAGACGTGTGCGCGTGTGATAATCAATGTGATAAACAATACATACGTTCTAGTAACACTCGTCATGGCTTTGTCCAACTTCTCTCGATTCTATAGGAATACTTCAACGGACGATACTCATCATAGCCTGCATTTCTCTTCGGTGTAACAGATGTCCATGCTGTGCATTAATGCGAGTGACAATTTTATATATCCTAACGTAAGGTGCCATCCAGTCGCCAAGATGCTGTCAAGTGTCCTGGTTAGCCCCCGCTAAGCATGCACCTACTCATGCGATTCGCACAAATACGCTCATCCTACTCGCAAGACTTGGCTGAATTCCGCACAATTCGTCATGGGCAATCTCCTCGCTGACTGCTTCGCATGACACACATTTCCAAAATGCGTGGGAATCTGCAGGATTTTTTTCTGTCACTGCTGGTTAACACTTGCAGGCGCACGTGGTTGCGTATACCACGAGTTTAAAGAATTCATACTACTAGTATAAGCTGCAGTAGAACTTGCCCCATCTCATACATAATATAACCTTGAGTCATTAGAATACTTAGTCAACCGGCTCTTATACATTCGCGATTCATCATCACAGCAGCAGTTACAAACAAATATTTCACGACGTGTCCCAACGCTGCTACATTGGCTGCGGGCCGCAGTCACGTTCACTAACTCGTATAGAGTTGTCGGCGATTGGGATGACGGATCTACCGCGCGCACTAAGTGCAAATGTAAAGAGACCATCGATCATCCTGCGTGCCATTCTTCCCCCTTCAATAAACGTCGCCATAATCTCCGGTGCGCATCGCGCAGACGCTTGATCTTAGATATTTTGCTGAGGAAAAGATCTTGGAATCCTGGTCCCACAGCCAGGCAGCCCAGAAAGTTATTCGAGCTATTTTACAGTGGTACAAGGTTTTATACAATCGTTCCTTACTATGGCCGCGTTCAGCGCTGTGAAACGGTTTTTTCAAGTTAACTTTGCCTCTGCACACCACCGTAATGAGGCAAAGATTCATAAAAGTGAAAAGGGAACCTTCTCGCGATCTCTCGACCTCCACAATTTCTCCCTTAACGAGGAACGCCGAATAGTTGCAATAGTACATGTTACGATATAGTCAATAAAGCACAATAGCAACAAAGGTCCGCTATACTTGAACTGGTATGATGTATCGGGCCTCGTTGTTGCGGAGCTGCGTAACGTGCGACAAAATGTGCTGGTGCTTATAATATCCATTGCTAAGATGTTTCACGCGCACATGCTCTCATTCTGGGTCTTGCATGGCAAGGTGCTTTCGATAAAAAAAAATAATAATAATAGTAATAATAACGAATGCCATTTGTCTGCATTTATATCCTCAAAAGTCGTTGTTTCTTTTTCCTTCTTTATGGAAAACTAAGGCCTCGGTGAGGCCATCTCTTAAGATACATGACAGTGCAATAACTTGACACTTAAAATAGGTGTTTCATTCGGTCTCGTAGAATGGCACGGGTTGAGCGTCGGCTTTTGAAAATTGATAAGCTTCCTCAAGGCAGAATGCTTTTTCCCTCACGACCACCTGCCAAGTTTCCCCGGCTTCTTCAAAGCAGTAACTGATAAACAGGACACGGTTCACTGTTTTGTCTGAATGCTGCACATTAAAGGATCAGGATAGCCAGTTCCCACAAATACAGTGAAGAATAAATCCCAAGTGAATCTCTCCAATTTATGATGAACGCGACCATGTGTTGTGCTTAAAGAACCAATTCGCCTTTGGTGGAGAAAAGATAGAAAAATAATAGCAATAAAACCAAGAAAGGACCAAACTGAAATCAAGCAAGAGACCGGTTATCATTGTTAACAACACTGAAGTTCATCTCGGATAATCCCCCATAAAATTTTCGCATCTAAAAAAATGTACCTGCCAACACATTTATAAGCACTGTTATTCGCCGTTCCTTCTCATTTCGCGCGCCGATAAGCACCGAATCATGCTCGATGTCAGAGATGGCAAGAAACGTTAGATAAATAGAGTTTTTAGCGCATAAAGATTGTATAAGCAATGTTTAAGCAATGCATTTACAATAAAGTATAATATCAGCGCACTGGCTGGGAGAAAAATAAAGCTCTGCTGCAAGCGCTTACTGGTTCCAACACCGAAACCTCGCTGTTATTTATCTTTGATTTTGCTGCAGACATCTCGTATAACTAGATTAACCCCTGTGGTACCAGCAAGCATTAAAGTTAACTGGTTAAACACTTGCTTTCGTGTTGCTCTAGGAGAAGGGCTAGATAATGAAGAGGAACAAGGTAATGCCTCGTAGTAAGAACAATGATATTTAAGAAACGCTCCGCGCACATTTCTAAAGATGTATGCAATACGGTTCCCATTTCAGATACAGAGCGCTGCGTTACACTGACTTTCACGTTATATCACGGTTGCCTTCTCCTTCGTGTGCTAAATAATTCCTTGTTCTGCACGCTGCTTTGAACAATCTAAGTTGTTTTTCAATACACCTTTGGGCAGTAACGCAGCTCTTGCAAAGCGATTGACGCCCTCTCTAACGCCGAAAAAAAGAACGATTAATGCCTGTTTCTTACTGTCTCATTAGCAGCAACAGAAAAAACACAAGGTTTCTATATATTCCTCCTACTTATAATACTCCAATGCATTGAACTCCGGACATGAATTGAACGTCGGATTATATTGATCGAACTATATTTATTGTTGTTCGTTGGTTCGGTAATTTGTGCTCATCTTCTTCCACCCCCGACGTTGATTCGTTAAGCGGGACAGGAACAAACATTAGGTGCGCTAGGATTATAAGGATTAAACTAGTCGTCTTTCATTTGCGAGTAATAAACTTCTGTGTTCTTTCACGGCAACTATATGTACAAAGAAGACAGCGGCATCGTTTTCTCTCGAATACAAGCTCTAGAAGCTTCCATTTTTATACTGCATTTGCGGTGACTCAGCAAGTTAAACTGAACGCAAATAGACTGGCGTGCCAGAAAACAGTTGCTTGCAATACGGTACAGATTAATCTCGCCAGAATGGCGCGCTTCCTTCACAGCTTAATTATTCTAGTCATTGAACAGCGCGCCGTCCCACGCAGCTTTTCTATGCAGACAGGATGGTTAGGTTCACGCTACTTTCCGTGCATGGAGTGCGCAACGCTCAAAAGAAAAATTATGAAATTCTAATGTAAAGTCTGGCCAGAATTATACACGTTGCTGAAAGAAGCAAGCGATTAGGAATACTATTACAGCCTCAAAAAAGTATTCGAAAATTACGCTAAGGTAATCGATTACTTCCCAGGTTACTTCTCATGCAACTTTTGATCACGCCACACTGATCAACTTTGATCACGGTACTTGCCCGTACGTGCCTAAAACTTTCGCCAAAGGTTATTTTTGTGGTGCACGCTACTGTGTCAAATTTCAAACAGTTTGAAATAATTCACGATAATCTGAGGTATACACGTGTAGGTAATTTTATTATTTTGTAATTAGTTACGAAAGAAGGTGATTGAATTACAAGGAACGTTACTCCTGGAAGGAAGTAATTCAAGAGTTACAAAACCGCAGTAAAATTTTAATAAGGTAGAAGTAATGGTGCTACATGCACAGGTCTCACTGTAGCAGACGAGGCATTACCGTTTATTATATGGAATAACATGGCTTGCGCTCCGTACTTAGGTCTCATGCTAGAAATGTTCGTAAAAGAATATTTTAGACAATGCTGATGCGTGACAAGCCATCATCGAATATCTCCTGCCAGCGCGAACGAGCGCTTAGAGAAGAGCAATTATGCGGGTTCGGCTCCGGCGGAAGTTCTGGCGAGTTCACATCCCAGTATTCACGAACACTTTCCGCGTATGTGTTGATGCCCATAACAATTTATAAGCATGTTTTACTACTGCGAACACAGCGTGCGTAACGGCGTGTCGCACGCGAGAACGTCACGTTTAGCATAGAGTGCACGAGCAGATGTACTGCGCATGCGTCGTCCGCAAGCGTGACGTTCTAACGTAAGCAATGCCGTTACGGACGCTACGTATACGCAGTGGCAGGCGGGATGCTGAGGCTTTTCGATCACTTCGCCAGCCGTCGCCGGCGCACGTGGCCAGCTCAGTCACCCTAATGTTTACTGCTGTTTTTTCAGGAGCATAAGTCTGTCACAATACAGCAGGCGAAATGATATTGCCACATCGCAAGTTTATTCTGAATTTGCCAGAAGTGCTGCGGGCCGTACTGAATGTGCCGTGGTGGTGGCAGAAAAGTGAAGACTACGCAGAGAAAGATGATGTGTCGCGCGCTGGAATGATTAATACTGCTTGTCCAGTTCACAGTTGCATTCTTTGACGTCGTCTGTTACGTTAAAACGGGACAATATTGTGATCGACATTCCTGCAAAATAAACGGCGATGGTACACCTGTTTGGGAAACCGTTGCAAGCTTACCTATCTACTGCTTTCAAGAATTAAGAATGCTCGACTTCAATCGCTTAAGGACATCTTTCAAGCTTTCATTGTAGTTTTGAGCTGTAGCAATTTAGGGATAATGTGGTATTTGTGAATAACGTGATTCTCGCAAAACAGCCTGTAGCATGAAAGGGGAGACTGTTCCCCGAAAACCAAGACGCACTTTTGGAGTATACTCTCGTCAAATGAAGTCGCACGCTAGCTTCAGTGGTGCGCTTTGTGACGGGTAACATCAAGAACTTTCTGACGCCGGCTCGATAAGCGCGTTCCATGTGGCAAGAAACATAGAAGCTACAACAATATCAATGTAGGCTGGAAAACAAGTGTTTATTAATGGTTGGTTCGACCTTGCGGCGAAAGGGAGACCATTCATTCAACTTCCCGCAGCTGACTAACATGTCAGGTAAGCTTCTGGCACCGCCACATCGTGCACTGCACCCGTCGTTTATCGGCGTGGTTTTTAATCATGGTGACTCAAGTTGCGCAAGGCCGCAGCCGTGGAAGAGGCTCTACATGCCTCCTCCCCACCCCCAACTTTTTTTTCTCTTCCGAACAAAATAACTCATTTCCCAAGGCTGCAGCGTGTCTGGACGTTTTGTGCAATGCCTAATCATTGCCAGTCACTTTCGTCTGGCGGCTACAGTCGCGTCCTCTTTCCTTTTTTTTTTTTTGATAAATTTCAACCTTTACATAGGGAAGCCGCAGCTTGGTATCAAAGATACCGAACACAGCATTCATGCTGGTGGCGCTGCTTTCGGCCTATATTTGGTCGATGTGATTTGTAGGACATGTTCTTGCCTGTGAAATATACTTATTCCAGGACATAGAAAAAAAAAAAGAAAAGAAGTCACGAGGAGGGAGATAAGCACGAGCACGACGGACAGCAATAATGCTTCCACACAAATAGAGCTAGTGACGACTGACTATGATGGCACTGCAAGAGCCGTGTCGTCATAGCCCTTTCCCAAGTAAACGACAGTTAACCCCCTCGTCATTCCTTTTTTCATACCTCTCGGTTTCCACGAAAGAACCTGGGTGGTTCTGATACCTAACTAAAACGTACGTTGCAAGAAAATTTCATTACATTTCTAGAACCATGGCCAACACTTCCGGCTCCTCATCTAACCTCCGCGACTGTTGTCCGGAAACAATAGATTATTCCTTAAAACACACTCTCTCCCTCAGTATCTTTCCGCTCTCATGCGATATTCCCGTGCCGCCTCTAGCTCAGAGTGGCGCTTAAAAAGACTTCCTCGCCCAGGCATGGTGGCCTTGTGGCTATGATACTCGGTTGCTGGTCCCAAGGACGCGAGATGGAATCCCAGCCGCGTCTGCTGCATTTCGATGGAGGCGAAATGTGGAAGCTCGCGTGCTGCGTGATGTCAGAGCGCGTTAAAGAATCCCAGGGGGTCAAAATTTCCGCAGGCCTTCACTACGGCGTCTCACATAATCGCATCGTGGTTTTGGGACGTAGAGAGAGAGAGAGAAAGCAAAGAAGAAGCAAAGAGGAAGGCAAGGCGTTAACGACGCGAGCGTCCGGTTGGCTACCCTGCATGGGGGTGAGGGAAGAGGAATATAGAAAGAGGAAAAGAGAGAGAAAGCGAGCGCTGCACGCGTGAAAGAGTCTGAGATTGGCGGCTTCAAACACCAACAATCAATCGAGAAGGCTTTCTCAGCCCGTACGGATTGCAGCCGATGAGTACTGCACACGCATGTCTCGTAAGCATATAAGCTTGCACAAGGCATAGGGGGTGTAACCTTTCTGGCCAGCATACAACAAGGCTACTCGAGATCATTTTTATTAATGAAAATCATCGGACCATAGCCACGTGCATCGCTGCTGTGGGAAACAGTTAGCAGCTACTGCAGTATCTACGACCGGTACGTCTCACTGGCCATTTATAGATTTTCATTATCTCGAACACGAGGAAGTATTCCTGTTTTTATTCCCTTCTTTCACATCTTTTTCTCTTTATATTCCCGCCTTCGAATGCAAGGCAGCAAACACTACGTAAGCCTGGTTGACGTCCCTTCCTTTACTCCCTACCTTTTCACAGCCAACCTGCCAAGGAATATTTTGACGTTATGAACTTAGTGGGGGCAGTAGTATGAGCGACTGAGAATTTCGCACGACTACCACGTCATGCCTTTTTATAAAATCTTCTTTATTGAATAGTGTTTCTTGACTTCTTTCTTGACTAATCCAATTAATATAGTTTTAGATTACTTCTACATTTTTATTACATCATTTACACATTGAGGCACGCTACCAAGCGCAATCGACATTTGATGCTACACCTCTTCCAAAGCTGCAATCACGCATGAAAGGGTGTGTTTCCTGTCCTTATAAACAGTTTGTCACCCTCAAGATGTCTACGGATGTTTACGCACGAAGTCGTCGAGTACACGAAAGATTTCCTCATAAAACAACACACGGGGCCATTTATCAACTTCGCCTTGCGAAAGTGATGGGGCAGTTTGGTCTTTGTAGATGGTTGCAGGGCCAGAGGCCATCTTTTCCTTTTCATATTTGTTTTTCTTGTCTGATTGCCTAGGAATAAGCACGAGTATGTTTTGTAATAGTTCCGTTTACGAAACTGTGACTTCGCTTTGTTGACTATTGAGTATTTTTTTTTTCCTATCCGGCTTGGAAGATTGCCATGTTTGCGCACCAAAACGCACAAATGCATGTATAGGGGCGAAGAAGTGAAGAAAAAGACAGACAGACAGACAGACAGACAGACAGACAGACAGACAGACAGACAGACAGATAGATAGATAGATAGATAGATAGATAGATAGATAGATAGATAGATAGATAGATAGATAGATAGATAGATAGATAGATAGATAGATAGATAGATAGATAGATAGATGTTGGTACCGGTTTTCTAAGCAGGTGAAATGAGAAATTGTTCAACAGGGAATGTCACTGAAAGCGACGTTTCGACAAAAAGTATTTAAAGAATCCTGTTCTGGCAAGGTTGGCACCAGCTACGTTTCAAACACACTTCTTTCTTTCGCTTCATGGTACCGTCTTACCGTGAACTTTCTTCTAGCTAGACATATGCAATAAAACCTAATTCATGGCAGCATTGTGATCAGTTTGAAGAAATAATAAAGGCAAGTCTCTTTCATGCAAATGCCTTTCGTTTTCTTATTTCCACCTCACGAGTAGCGAAGTGAAGCAACAATCTCTTGCTGAAGTACCGGCTGAAAAATACTGCAACAGGAATAAGTCACAACCTACAGTACAAACTAATATAATTGGTGGAAGAGCTAGTCTGACAGCTTCGCTATTTTCGTAAGTCGACGCACTATTTTTCTCGATCGCCCAACAAACCCGGCAAAGCTCCTTGGATTCGTGGAGATACGCACTCGTCCGTCATTTTTGGTGTTCGAGCTCTCAAGCCGTCGACAAGAAAAATAAATGACGGACATGTCTGTGGCATTGCCTAGCGAGCAGTGTGGTTTTCCGTTTTCTGTTCATACAAAGTTTTGCAACCGCGTCTTATGTATACGCATGTGGTTGCCGGAGCGCGTTGAAAAATACAGCAGCACAATATGAAAAACTGCATCGACGGGAAATTGGAATGAAGTTTTCGCAAGAGGACCTTCAGCTTGCAAATTATATATCTTACTTTGCATCAGTCAAGAAGGAGATATCGTTATGTTGTGTATGAAGGTAGCGCAAGAAGTCTAGACTTAGTTACATTAGGCAATCACTATCGCCCCGCTAGCAGCACACTGAATCACGGCTGTCATAAATTACAACAGCGGCTTACAAAGAAAACAAAGAAAATACGAAACCAAGTTGAAGAATAGATCATGACATTTAAAATGAAGAACAATAAAAAGAAAGAAAACGATGACAACCGTGAAAAAGAGAGAGCGGGATCGGTGGCTGACAGACTGCTTTTGAAAGGCTGATCAGTGTTCGTCAGGCGACTGTTTTTCTTGCCCCGAACAAAACAGTGAAGATATTTTATTCGATATTCGGCTCCATCTAAATCGGGAATATTCGAAAGGAAAACTCGGTAGCTTCTTTTTAGTGGCAATTACAAAATAAAATACTGTATAACATGGCACGTGATCCGTGACTGCACTGAAGGAGATTTAGCTGACATGCTGTGTAGCACTGACTACGTTCACGTTTAGATTATTCTTACAACTTCCCCACAGGAAAGTTCTCACGCGGAGTGGCGTCCAATGTAAATATGCGAGCTTCGGGCTTAAGGCTAGGGACTTTGTCTTTGGGCGACAATATTCCGTCACATACAGCGCGCGGGTTCACCGGATTTCCTTTAGGCTCCCTAGCATATGCTTCACTGACATTCCCAAGTACGGCTGTGAACCGCGGGAACCGACCTCCTCGTTATCGCCAATGAAGAATATGTGCTATTGAGGTTGCTTTTGCATGTTACTGGCTCCGAGGCCTTCCATAATATTAACGACGGCGCCCTTCAATGTTCTCTCGGAAATGTTTGTAACCACAGAATCGGTGGATTCTGCGTTTGCGCTATGTTCGGATTACAGGCTTCAACTACCATAACTCTCATACCATTGGGTTAGTTGGTTCTGCATTATCGCTTGAGCACAGATTGAACGAACCGTAGAGAATAAGGCAGGCCTGGACAGGAGCTAGTCCTTTTTATCGTGTCCTTATTGGTTCACTTTATTTGCTCTAAATCAACATATTCATAATGATTATCCCTTTTACTCTTCCCTCCGAGCAGAATAGCTGGACTTTAGGCCGATATCTTAGTTTCCTTGATGCTTTTCTGGTGCCCTTATATCTACCAGGCGAAAAGCCTTATGACATCTCTTGCATACCTTAATTCAATTCATATTTCTTTCAACTTAACGTATTTGAATCTACGTTGACGCAAGCTGTCCAGCCAACTTAATCCAGCTAAGCCCAGCTAAGCCCAGCTAAGCCCAGCTAAGCCCACCTTAATCCACTTCAACTCACCTTAGCCCTCCTCAGCATACTTTAGCATTCGTTATCCGCTTATTCACCTTAATCAAAGCGAGCTCTTAAGTTCGGTTCTTATCAAGGTCGGGGGAACCATTCCTACATAGTAGGGGTTCGTACCCTAATAAAACCTGGCGTTCGAGTTCTGAAGGCCTTAAATTGAAGATTTTGTAAGTAGGTGTTTAACAACTATCCGTGTCTGCGGTTGTAGTCCTAAAACGGTGTGGGCTCGGGTTTCGTGGTACAATTCAACTGCAATCCATAATGAGTCATTAGCTTTGATTATCGTTAGTCATATCTTTCACATGTCCGGAAGGCTTTGGCTGACTTCCGGCCTTCCCTGACCGACGTGATATTTCTTGTGCCGCATTTTGTAGCACACCGTTCTTAGATTGATTTCTGGAGGTTTACACCCTAAAACCACGATATTATTGTGAGACACGCTGTACATAGTGTAGGGCTTCGGAAATGTCGACCACCTGGAGTTTTTTAACGTGTACCGACATCGCACTGTACACGGACCTCAACATTTCGCCAATGGTCACCGCAACAGCCGCCGCGGCCGGGATTCGATCCTACGATCTTCGGATAAGCAGCCGAAAGTCATAGCCACTAGACCAACGCGGCGCGGCTGTGCCTTACCGTTCGTGTCGATGCCGTGGTCTTTCAAGGATTTCTTCCAATGAGACATAGAAGACTTCCGCCTGAACAGTCTCTCTCAGTCTCAAGAATTGCGAGAATTATCGAGCAATAACAGTGTCGTGAAGTCATTGATTCGTAACATACCGTTATTCTGGTTATTATTCCTCATACGAGATGAGGAGTATGTTGCGCAGCAAAAAAAAAAATTGACCGCTCTTTCCACTCCGTGAAGATGTTCAAAACAGCCAAGAAATTTCAGTCGCATCGAGCATTACGCCATGTAAGCCAAAACCTGCCAAGCGATCTATACTGTAAATATTTTGTTACAACTGAGGTTATGCCTCCCGGAACTGTCGCTGCAGCTAGGCATCTTTGGCGAGCACGTGAAGTTCGGCCCTACGACGACGAGTCCGTTCACGAGCCAGTTCCCGCTGATTGTTTGCGGTAGGCATCGTCTTCAGCAGGACTACACGTTACTCGAACCACCAGCCCAAAGCTCCGTTGTACTAAGGTCGCACATGTCCTCAAGCTACCGGTGCCCGTTCAAAGAAAATCTAATGCATTCATATGGTTCACATATATTCGCATCTCGTAAGCGTGGTGTGTATGCAAGTCGTAAGCGTGGTGTGTATGCCTGGTTGGAAGCCCGACACCGGCAGCAATTTTATTTTGTATTTCTCAGTCTTTCCTTCCTTTCTTTTGTTGCCGTTTTTCTTTCATTACGTTTTCCGCTATGTGACGTGGTCCTACTTTAGAACGCCAACGACTACAGGACAAGCTCCTCAAAAAAGCTTGGTTGTAAAATTAAACGTCCCCTCCGCGCATGAAGCTCAGTCGATCTGTTGCCTCCTGAATGGAAAACGCTCATAATTGGAGAAAATAGTAGGGATGCAAGCATTTCGCTGATATCTACGCAATATTACCGTGTGAGTGAAACAGCAGAGAGCGTTTCCTATCGCACCAAGGGAATATCGAATACGTATTTGATTGGTTGAGCCTAGATTATAAAGAGTTTCTCTTTAGCCATACATTGCTAATTTTGCAAGTCTTGCTAGCGCTGAGATGTGTGCATGTACCATATTTAAATGACTATGCTTTGTCACTGTCGCATCTCATCATCAACGGTCACCGAAAGTGCTCGCGAAAAAGTGGCTTTCTTATACCCCTTGTTCATTAATTCTCACGAAGCACTTCTTTTTTTGTTCTCTCAATAGAAAAGAGAGGAGGGGGAGTCGACGAAGGGTACAAGGCGCCCGTACTTCTTGGTCGTATGTTTTGCCAATGACCAGAGTATATTTTGCTATACTGTAGTGTCTCGCGCTACGGTTGGCTCTTGCGAACAGATGGTAGCGGTGCCACCTATTTTTACAGGAGTCGCACCTGATAGTGGGCAAAAGGTTCTCCCTGAGGCGTCATTTTGCTGCTTGAGTTTCGTTTCCCTTACTGATTTAGCAAACTCGCAAGACGTGCGACAACGAGAACGGCAGATGTCATGACGTAAGTGGCCTATTTAGATTAGTCATCACTTTGGGCCGAGCTAGAATCATATTGCTCATATTCCCCTTCATCGACACTCCCTCCATCGCCTGACGTCTCCTAGCATGCGTGCTCTTTATTTTAGTTTGTTTGTTTGTTTGTTTGTTTGTTTGTTTGTTTGTTTGTTTGTTTGTTTGTTTGTTTGTTTGTTTGTTTGTTTGTTTGTTTGTTTTAGTCGACGTATAGGAGCACAAAACCAGCTAGTACAGAGCGATGCTGCGGCTGCATCCACTTTGAGAGCTCTCGAACCCCTAGGCAACAGAGCGCTGTCGAGTTCTGCATTTCGGAACTGCGAGGTCGCGCACACAAGAGCGGAAAGAAAGGAATAGACGCACCTGTGGAACACTATCACGTGCGCCCGGGCGACAAAGCGAAAGCCGCAAGTTCTGTCCTGGCGGAACTGTTTGCTCCGACAGCTTATTCCGGCCTTTCTGCCCTGCCGCTTGCGCTGCAGAGCTAGTCGGTCCCGTCGAGACGAGGCGCCGAGCGCTGATTTGCGCCAGCACGCGTGGCCGATTACCGCAATCAAAATATGCGCGAACGTGATTCTCGCTCATCCGTGGCGCGTGCAGCGACGGAGCGAGCGACATTCCGCGTGATTGAATGTTTGTGGTGTTCTTCGAGGTGTGAAGGCAAGTTCTTTGCTGAGCACAATATCAACACTGAACACAGGTGCGGCATTCTAAATGAAGTCCGTGTTAGCAACAGTCGAGAGACTCCTTGCGCTTATACTTGAACGGTGGTTTTCAGCATTTTGTTGCAGCTGCGAAAGCTTTCTTTTTTGCGCGCGAAACAATTCTGCCAAGTAGTCTAAGAGAAACGTTTCTCAACCGTAGCCTCAGTTTTACAATGTAGTGTAGTCGCCTGAAACATTTCACTCTGAGCAATGATGCGAAAATGTGAGCAAGATTGTCATGCCGTCAAAGTGCATAGCTGCCTTTGCGGCTGGTCTCGCGTACCAGTGGTTTCCTGAGATTAATGAATCCACGACATACTCGTATGCATATTCCTGGATAAGACAAAACAATATCCATCGCTCTCTCTCAGTGTTCCTTTTTTTCTTTTTTTTTAGTGAGCACAAGTATGAAGCGATGCTATAAAGCATCGCTTCGTACTCTTCCTACATAAAAATGGAAGTTCTGCTCGCGCAGCTCTTCCCTCGTGCTACTTAATGAGAAGTACTGCGCGAGAAACTATAGCCACTCGCGCAGCACTTCCCACTCGCGTCCTGAGACGACCGGGGACGAAATGAAATGGAGAATAGTTAATAATTGTGAATAAAAATGAGCATGTGAAGAGTTGTGTATGACAGACACGATATCAAAGCACAGGTCCCTTATATTAAAGAGGCATTTAGTATCAGGATAACTGACGACAATTAACGTGCCACCGGTTCAAGTCACAATCACGTGCGACTCATACCTGCTTTGCATATGCGGGAACGAGCCAACGATACGCGGGTGTGAATGGTACGTAAGAGAGAAAGAAAGGAAAGGAAATGAGATCGCATGAGGCTCACACGGGCATTGTACACTCGGGGAAGCCGCCGGGACTCACCAACACCGAGGTGCGGGCGCCACTGTGAGGCACCTAAGTGAGGAATTAAGGTCGTCCAGCTGTTTTTCTTTTGATAACATACATCCACAGCTTCATTCACTACATCCTGCAGCGTTGAGGGCATAAGATTGTGATGAAAAAAAGTTATACACCTGGAATGCATATAAACTTCCAAACACTACTTCGCACTTCCTTACAATATTGCTGGCGGATAGGAAGTAGTGTTGCTTTTTGTCGAGGGACAGAGGGAGACAATATTTTATTTAATACAGGATGAGGTACCTTCTTTGTAGGTTGGAGCCGTTAGTTCAATGCCCATTGGCACGCACCTCCCCACGTGTCCACTGGATAAGCCGACGAGTTCCTTGGTGCGCCAGCGATAAACGATTTCTTCTCCTTAAATGCGAACATACCACTGTTTTTTTTTTTAGTTGAACTGCATTTTCTTTTTGGCGGCTGGTGTTATGATGATTTAGTTCTCTCTCTCGCTCTCTCTGTTGCGTGCGTGCGTGTAGAGAGAGAGAGAGAGAGAGAGGATCGTGTGCGCGAGCTTTTTACGGTTAGCAACGGTACTATACTTTTACGCATTCCGTTTGCGGAGGCTCAGTACCGCAGCTTTGGACAAAGGGTAATGATCCTGCAAGCTCAATGGCTTTGATGATGTAAAGCATTTGCCGCAAAAGAAAGGTCCAAGGGCGCGACATCAGTTTGTATGTGATAACCGGAAGCCCTCGATCCTCAACGTTTCGTTTGGCCAGGGTATCTGTTATGGAAAGTTGTGTGCATCAAGAACAGAAACTCGTTAGCGCACTATGTGATTTTCAGCTTTATTGGCAGCTTCTAGCTCTCCCATGCTGCTTTCAAATCTCTCGTAAACGCTGCAGATTGGCATATTTCTCCTGTGCGACAGTTAATTAGCTTTCACGCCTGTCCTGTACGTATGGGTTTCATTGTGACCATGTTACAATAGCATTACATGACTAGCTTTCTAGCTTCTAGAACTACACAAGTACTCATAAGAGCGTTGTGATACGCACGTTTCTGCATACTGGGCAAAAATACTGGCTACACGAGCTTCCTGTGCATCAAACACGAGTTGAGACGGCTGCAAGGGGCTATAGCTAACTATTCAGTAACTTTCACGACGTTAGCTGTACGGCAGTGTTGTAAGCCGCGGGCAGTCACATAATTACATAATGATTGATTGGCTACGTACACATCCCACTGATGCATGCAACGTGCGCCACACAGATCAATTGTTTCAATGACAGGAATAAGACTGTATGCACAGCGACTACACTGCACAGAACTATGGGGACGTAATGTACGCACCGCTTCTTCCTAGATCCAGAAAAGGACTTTGATATATCAAACGAGCAAGTTCTACTGAACCGACATGCGATCATTGCGCACCGGACTGTCTTATCGAGATGATGGCCACTGTGGTAGGCGGCGGCTGTAAACAACTCTACCGCATGCGCTTGCAATTTGGCCAACTGGAACCATCCCCATCCCATTACCCGCTACAATTTCCACATCTGTTCACAGGTGCGCTATCACGCTTTTCTATATTACGGCCCGCATTCCTTATTTACTTGTCCCTTCATGCGTATCGTACAGCTTTTATGTGCCTTCTTCCTATGTATGGCTTGCGTTTCATAGAGCGCTGTGCTGTTGCCGACAATTAATTACTAAAGTGTTCATCACGCAGCCCGCGCACCTGTCTGATGCCGCAGGCAGGGAGAGATGTGCATTTTCGCACTTTCCCTAATAATACCTAATGAATTATACATATACTCTAGTGGGGCAACGCTCGGCGGTGCGCGTTCTTTTTTTTTTTTTTTTTTTTTTTATGGGCGAAGCTCCTCTTAGTCTAACCTTGTCCCGCGTCAGGCGTCAGTCGTCAGGCGCAACCCGCGTGCCGGGAGGCACGCGCTCGCCCTCGGCGCGTGCCTCCCGGCGCGTGCCTCTGCTGTCTTGTGAGAGAGAGACAGAGAGAGAGCGAAAGGCGCGCTTTGGCTATGGAAACGCTCTTTCTTAGATGAACGCTCTACCAGCTCGCAAAGAAGGAGAACGCGTCCTCACCCGCGAGAGACAACAATTTATTTATTTATTGTATCCTCGAGGCCGAAGGAGGAAGGGAAGTGGCAAAACATGGGAAATGCGATATCAGCAGAAAAATTAATACAGTAGATCATTTTCGCTAAATACGTAATGATAGCTTATGCATTGGGAAATATATTTGTGCTAAAAGAAATGCAAGCAGTGAGAAATAAGGAAAGTTTATAAGAACAAGGTAAAAAAAAAAACATGTAGGAGAACAGAACCACAAGTTCATAATCCTGAACACACGTTTGCTAATGGCTCCTGAAAACGTACGAAAATTTAATGGATATGACACCTTAAATTTTGACTTAAACAAGGTTAGTTAGCACAGTGCGTTACAATTTGCTATCGATGACGGAGCCAATGTAACTGGAAAAGCTGGAAACGCAGTTCCATTGCCGCGATGTTCTGGGGAAAACAGAATCACTGAACATGCCAGTATCAGCTGATTGAATTTTGACTTTTTAGTGATTGAAAGCTATAGGAGAAGGGCGCCTAACCGAGTATATCTAACACACACTAAAACACGCGGCTTCTACCATAACGCCCTATAAGCGATAGTCGAGGACACCTATAATATCTTAAAATACATTTACACTTAGAGAGAGACTCTTATTCAAAAAACAGACATTTATACTTAAGATCCTTGCGTTACTTTGTGGATACTTATACATCTTATAAGTGAGTGAACTGCACCAGCTTTCTGTAAGGACGTTCATATCTCTATTCGCCTCCAAACTAGTTTCGCCACGTTTCCCCTCATCTCTGAGAACAGGGCCTCATGGTTTCCAGCACAGGTCTGCGCATTCCAAAACTGCTCCGCCGTCGCGGAAATATCCTAGATTTACCCCTTCGCGTTTCTCGGCCTCGTACGCATCGTTGTCGGGCTGTATTGTAAGCCACGGCGGTACTTTACACACGTGTGTCCGCGGGCCGGGAGATTGCGCGCTGCCTAGCTAAGCCGATTCGCGTCCCGAAACAAGATCCACACAACGCAACCTCCGCCACCGTTCGCATAACACCGAGATTCTCGGGCCCTCTCTTCGATGTGGCCCTCCGGAGGCTCGGTGGCCGAAGGCCGCTCTAAAAACAAGCCCCTGTCTTTGTTGCCGACAGAAACCTTGGTGAAGATAGGCGCGCGGGCGCTGCGAAACCCTCTCGGCGTCTTTCGCGCGTGTATACACCAGGAATATAGGTGCGTTGAAAGATTTGCAGGTGCCTATATGTGTATACCCGGTTTGTGTATGTTTGTGTTCGTCGTTTCTGAAAGTATAGCGCCATATGGAAGCGGAGCCTCTAACGCTTAAAAATATCTACACTGTTTAAAGCTATACAGAAACATGCCAGAAACAAGCATATGCCGCGACGTGTTTTCGATTCTCGCAAGTGCCTGAGCTTACGCCCGTCGTGGCTCTTGTTTGAGAAAGAACGTGGATGCGCAAGCTCGGATGGACTCAATACAAGGATAAGACGACGCGTTCGCATGATATGTTTATATTTGTATCTTAGGCGAGAAAAACTATTTCCTCCGCTTGAGGCGATGAAAGTTGGCGCTGTGCGAATTTTGTTTTGACTTTTCTCTCGTAGCGCCGATGAGTTTCTCTTTTTTTTCTTTTTTTTTCTAGCTTACGTTCTATTTTTCGAGTGTCTCGTTCTTCATGCGGTCAGTAGAGTTTTTCAAGCGCGTTGTTTCTTTATCCGTTATTATTGAAAGAGAAGGCACTTTCGTAAAACGTCTTACATTTACTAACGCAACAGCATTATTTGCCCCGTGAAGCAGAAAGTACGGCGTACTTCCACCGAGAGGCAGCGTTAGCAATCGATGGCAAGGAAATTCACGTGACCGAATCGTTCCGAATTTCTTCGCCCAATACGAAAAATGAGGTGCGTAAATTCCAGCACGTGACCAAGTTATCATATCGCGTGAAGTAATCACGCGGCCGCGTAATGACATCATGTTTCAAAGCAACATGGCCATATCATCGCGCCATGTGACGATTCCCGTGCCATATATAGACGTCTAAATAGAACGGATTTCCGTAAATATAATGGACGCTCAGACACGCCGTGTTTTCGCACTCAATGCATGTAAGGTAACACAACGGCTCTGTAACATTTTTTTTTCTGTATATAGTAGTGTTTTTTTTTCTCATTTGAATTAAATCTTCAAATATTGTTTTTCATGTAGCTGTTTCACTTAAATATAAGTACACGCTTCCTCTTGCCAAGCAAAACTTTCGTAAGTTTTCGTAAGTTTTCGGTTTCCTTTAAAAAATTCCCCAGTTCCACATCGGGAAGCACGTCGGAACAGCGAAGCTGTTTTTTTAATCGTTAATCACGACACAACAGACGGGTGGGTCAAGTTATTGAACATATTTGTTAGATTAGTTATGCCGACCTTCATCCTTGTCTACTGACTGTCCGTGATCCTTCACAAGAACTCATGCATTTCTTTCTCTCTTTTCTTTTTTTCTTTGCATCTTTGGCGCTACGGAAACGCAGCCATGCCTGAAGTGATCGGACCCAGCACTTCAAGCTAAACCTTTTCTGCACTTCGAACATCGCCTCCGCACGTTGCATTCGCACATTGCGTTCGCATATTGGCCTTGGCATACCTAATCGCTATCGTGTGGAATTTGGCTGAGGGAAAGAGTTGCTCAAACGCGGCAGTGGGTAGGGGGTCCTGAGAAAGAGCGGGTTAACTTTTTCCTTCTGCATGACAACGAACGAGATCCGACGCACGGCACAGCCCCGACTTGGAACAGCTTCACTATTAAAACCGCTTATTTTGTATACGTCAATATATCTTTTTTTTTATCTGTAGCGGAAAAGCTTCGCGCAGCATTCCCTTTTGAAGAAATTGTTGCGGTATCGTTATTTGCACGTGTACAGCTTGCCATAAAAAAATTGGACGCAGAAACGTGCTGAGATTATGAATTTATTTTCATGCACTCGCTGTAAATATACCAGATAACTTTTCAATGTATCGTTTATTTTTATTCCCAGGAAAAAGATAAGTGAACACAAATATACTTTACAACATGGCCCTTGTACAGCAGCAGTTTTTATCGCCTTCGGCCCATTGGCGGTGACGTTCGTTCAAGGAAACTATTTTATGAATAAAACGTAAAGAGCAAAATGTAGATATCTAAAAACGTACTGTGATTAATGGCACTCTGCCCCGCCATCCCTCAAGCGAGAAATTGGCCGTTTCAATGCTACAGACGGTCCAGCGTTACTCTATTTTCAGATGAGGCTGCGAAGTATAGCGTAATATCTGAAGAAAATTGTGTGTCGTTACAAGGTCTTTTTCTATATTATTTTTCTTTTTTTCCCCTTTGAACGGCTTGCAATAGTCTCTATCCTACCAGTCTTCCTGCTACCCTTTCTCCTTAATTTTTCTATTGTTGGGCACGGGTGGCTGGACGTTTCCCGTGGGGAGCGAAAATGGTATGATGCGTGCGATAATCAGCTCACCGCATCGTTCTTCTTATATCTATAGTGTCGCATTGTGAATGACAAAATGAAAGGCTTGATCTGATTGATTATATGCAGAGTTAACCTGTAGCATGAAACAGTCCCGCCGTGTTTTCGTATTGTGTATAGAAAAACTGCCGCCTGCAATGTTTTTGTGTCTTTTGTGCTTTACGTTTCTTTATTATTTAGCGCTTTGTCCGGCTGCTTTAAAATTATGATAGGTTCGCGTTATATAACTGAGATAGATAGATAGATAGATAGATAGATAGATAGATAGATAGATAGATAGATAGATAGATAGATAGATAGATAGATAGATAGATAGATAGATAGATAGATAGATAGATAGATAGATAGATAGATAGAAACTGTAAACAAAACGTGGTACCAGGTTACAGGAGTCAGTGCGATATATGACGAGGCAGCAGTGAGCAAACGCCCCTTCGTATCTTGTCTCTTTCTTTATTCTTTATTGAATGGCGCTGCAGCCGATAAATCACAAAGTTCAAAGTTGCGTGCGCACGACATCACCCGCCATGCCCTCAACCAGCGGGAGTTCAATCAACAACTCGAGGCACCGCTCTGCTACTTAGAGCGCATAGAACGTTACCTGCGTTACATGTTTCCAGGTCAAAGAGGAAGCTGGCGTAATTAACTCAACTTTCTCTTCCCTTTGTTGCCAAGTATTGGGGCTCTTGCACCAGTAAGCGGTGGAACAGTAAAGAAGCCGGGACGCGAACCGAGCGGAAATTTCCGTTCTAAAAGAAAAGCTTTCGAAATATGTGCGTATGTGAAAACTGATAGCATGATCGCCTCAAAGTTTGCGTCCGTTGCAGCATTATACTCGTGGTACCGTAAAAATTGTGTAGTGCACAAAAAGTTGTCAGGAACATTCGCTGCTGCCGCCGGTATAGACCCCGGAGCATGTGCGCTGGTGCTAGTATGAATTTAAAGCTACTTTTTTTTTTCATAGCCTACACTTCTTCAGCCCTTCTTGCCGCAATTATTTTTTTCTACCCTCGAGCGAACTACCTTTGCTGATCGATCTTCTGATTAACTCTGCTTCCTTTCGGCAGCGCTCGTTCGCCGAGAAAATTAGGAAGCACTTAGGGGTACGCACGCTTCCCTGTCGCGGCCCAGCCGCGGCCCAATTCGTCGTCATTCAAGCGGAAAAGAATAGAGAACCCCGAGCTCGTGCGGCCGCTTTAACTGGGGGCCTTCGCCGGCGGCGGCATAAATGAAGAGCGCTGGAGATGAGTCTGTTAGCTGGCCAGGGTTCACCGCTGACTCTGTACGTCGCCACTGAGAGGCTTAGCTTTCAGCGGGCCGTGCGCACACCGCCTGAGGGGTCAGCGTCGACAATTCTGGGTTGACCGTTGCTATAGCTCGGCCGAAAAGGCCCCGAGCAGATTCTGGCCGGAGCGCTGAATAGCTCGCGCTCCCGGGCTGTACCGCTTTGGAACTCTCGATTAAGTTATTCGTTGCCGGCATGTTCAAATCGGATTATGAATTACTTACGAACGGTCGTTTTCGAGTCGAGGGAACGTTAACTCCGAAAAAAGGTTCCCTTCTCCCTTGAAGGCGGCTGCGCATGCATGCCAGCTTATGTCCTTGAGCAGCTTAAATGCTGCTCCCAGTGGTTTCGTACGCGCTTGGAATGCATTGGAGCTACGCGAGAACGGAGAGCTTTGGCGTAAGCCCTTCCTAATTAACCATCCTGTTCGCAGAAAGGACGGTATGGTGTACTTTTGTCAAAATAGAATGCCTAAAATGTCGAATCGTGCTGGAATGGAGTGAAAGAAACGTGCATTTCAATTAGCACGACCATTCTTACAGGCAGGTACGCAATTACATGCGCAGGCTTGCGGCACGTTATTAGGAGAATTTGATGACCTCTAAGTTACCAGCCCGCGTTTTATCCGTCCACACAAGCACGACTATGTGTCACATAGGATAGCCTATATAGATTACTGGAGGCTATTTGAACGCGTGTTCATGTGTAGCGCATCAAAATGACCATGACAGCATGGCGCGATTAAGCATTCCCTCTATAATTACGGCAGTCGCTATGCTATAGCTATGAACACATAGTGGCCGCAGGAGATACATGTGATGACATTCTAGGCAACCCAGACTACGTAAGACCTCATCAAGCGCTAGATGACAGTACACGCATTCTACGCGCAATGATATGCAAAAGGTCAAATACTATCGAGTTCGTCTTCTAACCTTGACCAATCATAAAAGTAATACATAATGGCACGTCATGGTGCCCCTATCGGCAGCAGTTGGAGCTGTGCGTCGCGAGAGTGGTCAAAGTAGCAGCACATGCGCAGACAATGCTTAGCTTGCTGTGGCTTGCCTAACCTCGCCGGTGGGTAGATGAACTTTCCAAATCACAGGGCATACTTCTAGTGTCCTGCCTCTTAACGTCAGTGCATGGTAGACAGGACATCTATATTGCACTCAACCTCCCTGTATTGCTTTACGAGACTGGTGCATACAGTAGTCCGGACTATTTTTTTTAATGCGAAGCATTTCTTAGCGAACTTCGACGAGTTGGAGCGTATCTATCTATCTATCTATCTATCTATCTATCTATCTATCTATCTATCTATCTATCTATCTATCTATCTATCTATCTATCTATCTATCTATCTATCTATCTATCTGTCTAGCCACCTACGATTTTGTGCTCTCCTGGCCGTTTCGCTAATTGGATGTTTACGAATATTGGTATGCTACATCATGACTACATGACGAACATAAATGACAGGTCATAACATGAAATCATGACATGCATGTCATGAACGGCGTGATTTACATGCCACGGTCTTGGTGCTCTCCATGGCCGTTTCGCTAATGGGATGTATGCGAAAATTGGTATGGCACAACATGACTGCCTGATGAACATAAATGGCAGGTCATAACACTGAAAGTCATGATGTGCATGTCATGAGTGGCATGATTTACATGACACGCCTTTCGTTAACGGGATGTATACGAAAATTGGCATGCCATAACATGACTGCATCACGAACGTAAATGACAGGTCATAACTTGAAAATCATGACATGCATGTCATGAGCGACATGATTTACATGCCACGGTCTTGGTGCTCTCTTGGCCGTTTCGTTAGTGGGATGTATAGGAAAATTGGTATGCAACAATATGATTGCATGACGAACATAAATGACAGGTCATAACATGAAAAGCATAACATGCATGTCATGTGCGGCATGATTTACATGCCAGGCGTTTTCGTTAATGGGATGTATACCAAAATTGCTTTGGCACAACACGACAGCATGACGAACGTAAATGACAGGTCATAACATTAGAATCATGACACGCGTGTCATGACTGGCATGATTTACATGCCATGGCCCTGGCGCTATACTGCCGTTTCGTTAATGGGATGTATACGAAAATTGGTTTGGCACAACATGTCTGCATGACAATCATAAATGACAGGTCATAACATGAAAATTGTGACATGCATGTCATGAGTGGCATGATCTACATGCCACTCGTTTCCTTAATGGGATGTATACCAAAATTGCCATGGCACAACACGACTGCATGACGAACGTAAGTGACAGGTCATAACGTTAGAATCATGACATGCGTATGAGCGGCATGGTTTACATGCCACAGTCACGGTGCTCTTGCGGCCGTTTCGTTAACTTCATATGTACCAAACTCGGTATAGCGAGACAACAATGCTAATACATTTTACGTTCCTTATGCGTGCTTCGCATTTCCTTGATTACCTACTGCACGTGGGATCTGCCATTTTTTTTTTCACTGCGCAATACAAAACCTGAATTTGAGTCCGATGCGGATAAAGCCTCTGTCAGCGATAAGGAAACTGAGTTAGGGAGAAAAAGAAAAAGATTCAGAAGAAAAGAGAGAGGCGAAAGAGACACTTATACCAATTTCCTAATTCTCATGAATCTGTCATTTCAGCGAGAAATTGGAAGTCATTCTTC
This sequence comes from Hyalomma asiaticum, assembly GCA_013339685.2. Taxonomy (NCBI): domain Eukaryota; kingdom Metazoa; phylum Arthropoda; class Arachnida; order Ixodida; family Ixodidae; genus Hyalomma; species Hyalomma asiaticum. The sequence continues at coordinate 119,336,123 of CM023482.1, read as the reverse complement.
CGGCAGTAAGCTACAATTGCTGCCTTTTTCCACCCAAAAGCAACAGACACGTACATGAACTTGTGCGAATGAAATTTCTAGAAGACGTTCTACATCTATAACGTACGCGTCACATTATATCGCTCATCGCATGACTTTCCTCGAACTCCGCGTTGACATTTATTTCCACAATTCCGCCAACTGCCATAGGAAGTATGGCCCTGGTGCGCGATCTTTGGCGCGCCTTGGATGATGCGGCAGAACCGCGGTGGTGTGAGCAGGACACGTCCGGTCTTCTTCCTTGCATTCCCTCCGGCCTTCTCAACGTCAGCTACGTAAATCTTTCAAATGGCCGACTGAGTTTTCAAGGAAGCCGTGGCCGTGCCTCGAATGCCATCTCTGCCCCGTGTGCGCCCACTTTTACGCCGTGTCGAGGACGTCGCCGCAAGCCGCTGAACCCGCATGGTAGTGCTGGTGCAATGTCGACGTGCTCTGCATTCAACGGCGGGGAGCGTTATCGCAGCAATGTCTCCTGTTATATTTTCTCTTTTTTTTCCTTTGTAGATACAGCAGTTTCTAGCATCTTCAGTGGGGTGTTGTCTACCTTCGCTTTTCATATCAGCGCGCGCCATTCCAGAGACACCATGGTCGTTGAGCAACGGCCCATTCCAGTTTTCAGGGGTGCTTTCCTTTTGTGTACAGGTTTTTCTGGCCAATACAGCGCAAATACGGGCCGGGTAAGATTTTAATTGAGCTAATCGAGAGCACAAGCCAGTCCGGGAATATTACCGAAAGCTGTTTCCGTTTTTCCCTGTTTCCATGTTTTTGTGAAAATTTAGTGTACTTGCACTGATGTAAAGAAGTTTGATATTTCCAGTGAGACAACTGCAGGTATACAATCGCCTACGATGAATCGCTGTTCTTTTAGGTCAGGCTTGTACATTCAATGTCCCATTGCCTGTTACAGTTCTTGTTCAATAGGTAGAAGCACAAATTTACTTCGTGAGAGTGCATTTCTCGGCGACTAAAGCTGTATTTTTTTTCCCCTTTATTGCTTACCATTGGGCTCTCATGCCACCGGCTCGACCAAAACCACGGCATGATTATGAGGCATGCCGTAGTGCAGCACACCAAAAATTACGACCACCTGGGCGTCTTTAACATGCGCTGACAATGGAGCCACGGGCCTCTTATTAATTTCTTCCCTCATCGAAAATGCGACCGCCGAGGCCGGGATCGAACCCGCGTTTTTCGGGTATGGCAGTCGAGCACCATAAGCACTCTACCGCCATCGGGGACTGACACAGAAAATGGTTTCTGCGGCGTTACTTCCCATCTTCCTATTGCTGGACACATGACTCCCCACTCCAAGATGCACCTCCGTATACAGGTGTCAGTTGTTTTTTGGAAGCACATTTAAGCACTGGTATGACCCCGAGGTTGAACAGGGGACTCCCACGAAGAGTTGATTGATGATTGATTTCTGGGGTTTTACGTCCCAAAACAAGCTGTGATTATGAGAGACCCCGTAGTGGAGGGCTCCGGAAATTTTGACCACCTGGGGCTCATTAACGTGCACTGACATCGCGCAGTACACGGTCCTCAACATTTGGCCTCCATCGAAATGCAGCCGCCACGGCCGGAATTCGATCCCGCAACCCTAGGATCAGCAGCCGAGTACCGTAGTCACTAGACCACCGTGGCGGAGCAAGTCGAAGAGTTCCTCGGCTCTATTTCGGTATGCTATGGCTCTTTTCTTTTTCCTTATTCAACGCGCGGTAGCGGCTACGGTCGCCGCCAGCGGCGACGCACATCACCACTACTATGATCGGCTGTTAGGATGAGCTTAGCACTGTAAAAGGCGTTTTCGACTCCATCAAGATAAGGCTATTTTGTTGGTGTCTAGGACTTCATTTCCCGCCGTCGTCTTTGTGTGGCGGAATTCTTTGCTGTCTAAGACAATATTCATAGTCTTTTTTATATGAAATAAGGAAAGGGAAGAGTCAAGGGCTCGTTCTTTATTTGTTAAAAACAACTTAATGAGCAAACAGACAATGAAGCCTAGGAAAGCATAGGGGAAGTTACCAGAAGTAACTTCCCCTATGCTTTCCTAGACTTCACAAGTAATTTCCCCTATGCATAGGGGAAGTTACTTGTGGTAACTTCCCCTATGTTTCCCTAGGCTTCATTGTCTGTTTGCTCATTAAGTTTTTCATATGAAATAATTTATGATGTTGCACTTTCTTCTATGACGATCTTTGTATTCGCGCGAGTCGACAACGCGACGTACGGAGTTTCTTTTCCACAGCTTGCGTTTATGCTGTAGCATATGAATAGAACGATACTATTATAAAAGCGTTTTTAATCACAACACAAGTTAAGCTGCAAATGGGGTATCAGCAACAAGTAAATTCAGCACGCTGACTATAGAACGAAAACTAAGTTAACGAAGGACGGTCCTTGCATATCCGCCCTCGTTACTCTATCAACCCTTGGTGGTAACAGGAAATGCGAAGCGCCGATGAAATGGAAGCTCTGAATCGCCGCTTGTTTCTTTCTCCGGGAAAATGAAATCTTGCAAAAGCGTCTCCTCCTGGCAGTTGGTAAAATAATTGATTGCACATATAAATGAACTGTTCTCCCGTTATTAAGGTTGTGAGAAAAATAAGCAGCAACAACCTCCAATAAAAAGAGTAGACAGCACTGTCGACAAGCGAAAAATTTTTTCGGTGTAAAAATATATGTAGGTATAGACACACAACACACTTGAATAGAAAAAAAAAAATGCCGGCAAAGTGCGGATTCTTGAGAGCCGGCAAAACTAAAAGACGTCACAAAAGTGTACATTCAACAATGTGATCCCACTCAGCAGGAAACTCATTGCAAGGGACAGAGATTGCTCGGCTGCATGCCATATAAGGTAAAGCACAGCATAGGCGATCTATTGGACTGATTTTTGGGGTATCACGAACCCAAACCAGCTAAAGACGCCGGATTAATTGCGACCACTTGAGATTATCGAAGCTGTACTTGAAGTGAAGATGCAACGGCGGTTTTGAATTTCGTCTTCATCGACATGCTGCAACTTTCGTCGGCTATCGAACCCGCGTTATCGTGACGATTGCAGCGCGAGATTGTGAATGTGAAGCAATCAGATCTTCGTGGAACACATGTTTCAGGCCCACACGGCTCCGACGACTGGAACTGTCTTACCAACTGCATTTTTTTTATCTGAGACCTCTCGACAAGAAAAAGCAGTACTTTGTAGCACTGTGACTTGGTGTCTTTCACGAAGTCAAAATAAAAAAGAATGCTGTTCGGGATCACCGCAAAAACGGGGTAGCTATTCAGCATGTTTTCTTATTATTTTGTTTTTTTTTTTTTGCCGACGTCCTCGGTAAAGCAAGTCCACTTCCACTTTCGAAGCAGTCAATCATATAGTGCTAAGCTCTCATTGCACCGGAAGTCGGTAAAGGCTCTCCTCAATTCCTCAAGTGGAAATGGCCTGTAAGAGAGACTTTAACTCTCCGGTTTCTCTATTTCTTTTCTTTAATGGCTGCTCTTTGCTATTTGCCTCTTATCATTTTTGCTTTCCCCTTTCCGTTCTCCGTGTAGGGGGTTAACAAACTACCATCTTCACTTGCCATTAACCTCCCTGCATACCTTTATCTCATTTCTCATTTGTCTTTGTGTCTATGTCTCTTGAACACATTATAGTAATGCGTCAGTTGCTTTCGTGAGGCAGTAAGTGATCACCAAAATAAAACGCGTTTTTAATTGAGTAATTGTAATGTTCAAGGCTTCTTTCCTGCTGCAGAGCGTACAGTTCTACGGAAGACAGTTCCTATAACGCAAACACAGTAAAATTTACTGCAGCAGGCAATGTCCGTACATACTTTTGATTGTAGCGTTCCATTAAGGATGTGACTGGAAAGTATCGCCAGCATACGTTGCTTTAACCGGCGAAAACAACAAGCACTTGTGCACATAAGGAGTACTTGCTGCACTTAATGTTATCGCATTTTCCCAACGTTGAGTTATCGTTTCTCCGTGAACAACGGATTTGGTGTCTGAGGTAGTGTGTATGGACATTTCGTGTCAATGCATGTAATTATACTTCCGGCACATCTAGAAGCCATATGTTTATAGCATACGGTAGCTTGAAGCGGTACTTTAGCACATACACCGCTGAGCCGCGGCAACACAATGTCCGCGCTAAAGTTCAAGCCTGCTAGCGTGTCGTGCACTTGTCCCCACCCTGCATATTTTTGACGCATGCGCAACCACTCCGGCTAAAGAAAGAAGCAAGGATGAAAGAAAGGGCACGTCACTGGCCATGCACCATGTACACATGACTTAATTAGCGCGATTAGTGCGGGATCCACGCACCTGACGCTGCTGCGTCCCAACTGCCAAGGCGACTTCGTGTATGCGCAGCTAATAAGGCAATTAGCCGGACGCCAGCGCAACCAGTGTCTCCGAGAGCGAGATACCTGCCGTCTAGCATAATTAGCTTGGCCGAGACTGTCAACCCTGCGTATGCTTGCGTATATCTGTCAAACTTGGGTGACTGCCTTTTCGTTCTTAAACGTTCTTGTATTTTTGTGCGTTTTTGTTGCCTATCATGCTACAGCAGAGCAGCGACTCGAAGCATTTGCGAAACTAATTAGTCTTGCAATCAAGGCTACGTGTTCGAAAATACGCTGAATCATGCAGCTTTTGTCGGAACTGTCTAGACTAGCGCTGGATAGAAAGTGACTCTATACGCTTCTGCATAGCCCGAGAAGACCTCTTTCTTTCGTTCTTTGTCTTCAATATCGCCATCACGTATCACTGTCGCTATCAATATCACTGCCATGTAGCGGTGGGCCCAGGGCAAACGCGGTCGGCTTTCCCTTCTGCGCAAGCCAAGTCTCAATTTCCCTTCTTTAATTAACTCCTTTTTTTATTTATTCCTGTTATGGCTTCACGTGTTCTGTGTATGTGCGTGCGCGCGCACCTGTTGACGCCTCAGCTGGCCGCCTGCACCACATCGGACTATCACTACTACCACGTGTTCATCGTTATCTGTTGTACCAATAAGCTGCCTATAAATACGCTCTACGCTTTTGAATAAAAGTTCTTTTTCGTTCTGCTGACTACGCTAATACAATGCTGGTCCGGCGCTGCTATGTGCACGCCATGGCTGTGCTACAATTCCCTATTTTCTTCCTTTATCGCTTTCTGTATTGCCCTTCGCAGAGTTTCATGTAGCTGTGTGGGCACTGTATGCCAAAGGCAAGAGTTCTTCCCTCCTGTGTAATAGCTTCGCTGTTAACTGCGAGCGCTCCCTATACGGATAAGCCTCGACCTTAAACGGCTGAATAGTTAAAAGCTCTTACTCTACTATTAACTGCAAGAGAAAATTTAAGGCAATCGTGATTCTGAAGGTATCGGTACCGAAGGCAGCCGGCAGATATGAAAAGGTGCTTGCCCGCGAACATAAAGATCCGGCAGCTCCCGCGCATTGTGGGAGTCGGCGAGAAAATCACCCCTGCCAAATTGTTCGGCATCTATGGCGAAGTGCTACGGGTAAGATCAGCGTCTTTCTGCAAATCGAGTGTTTCTGGGCTCCGCGTGGGTTTACAAGGCACGTATACAGCACTGTGGCGAGAAGAGGGTGGCTCACGGTATGACGCAGCTTCCGCACTTATGTTAGTGCACAGAAGTCAGCGTTGTAGAAGACACATCAAGGCTGATTCTTGTGTGCGTATCAAAAACGTTATTTACTGAAGCATACGTACAAGTTAAGGAAAGCTGGACTGAGTGTACACGTGTGTTTTTCTTTGCATTACTATCATCTCATGCAATGGTCTCGTTTGCGTTACAAAGCGCGTGGGAGACGAGCCAACCGCAGTCTAGTGAGCGTACTAGCTTGCTATAACGGCGATCCGGGTTCCATCCCATCTTTGACGCGGTAGGTTGCCTTAGGCCGTTGCAGCATGGTTGTGCGTCTGCTTCGTATGTGTGCGTATATACTGCAGCGTACAACAAACCGCGCCTCTTTCTCTTGTCTAAGCCACGAAAGCGTGTTCTGATAAAATTTTCAATGATCTGATTAGCATAACCTCTCATGTTGACATTCCGACACCTGCGGCGCATACCTGCCGACCTCAGGCGGCTATGAGCTCCAGGTGATCCTCTCATAGTTAATCGGGGCGCACACGACAAGTATATAACGCTAGCGATGTCTAGATCATTTCTTCGTGTTTATCATACATCGATGCCCTACCATGCGAATTTTGGCGTGCGCCAATTAAGTGGGCAAGGCGAACAGGAGACGACCGAGAAGTAGGAGGCTAGATAGACAGAAAATAGCAATACATTTATTTCAAAGTCATAACACAGGGAATTGTGCCGGGCCTGCCAAAGCCATTGAAGACTTGAGCGGCAGAGCTTAACAGGCAGGGATAAAACACCATATAAGGTACATTCGCATTCAGAAGGACAGATAGATAGATACGGTCAATGTTGCTAAAGTTCACCAGAAAATGCTTGTCGCCTAAAATTATCCTTCACTGGGACGTCGCTACCCGAACGAATATTCTTCCTAGAATGGAAGACCCGCAGCAGGCATTCGTTTGGGCGATGCACAACTATATCCGTACGTGAGTGATGAGCAGCAAGAAACAACTACAGAAATGAATGGTTCCTGAAGGAGACCAGTTTGTGACTCAGTAGAGGTAAGCCAGTTATGTCACTCTTCTTCGTCTCGATGTACAACTTAATCAGCCGGCAACGAAGAGAACCGTGAAATAATGACGCGCACAGTCACAAGCGCTCAGCGAGAATCTAATAAAACGCCCAGTGCATGGATGTGTGAGCCTGCCGGTTACCATTTGTCTCTCGTGAATTATGTGCGGTGTTGCGTCCACTCAGAAGACTCGTAATTTGTTCCCCTGATGGACAGCGCGCTCTTGCGGATCGGCTCTAAAAGAACAGCGGTGACGATAGAGGCGACTCATTTGTCAAGATTGCCGTTAATTAAATTGACGCCTCGGCGCACTTGCCTCTTTCCAGGATTCCTCGATGACGCCGGGAGCGAGAGAAAAACAGAGAGTTCATGTCCTAAACTCTCGAAAAGAATGGCTGGGATGAGACTACAGGGTGAGAATGGAAGGCGCGATAGAACGCAGACGGGGAGGTGGCCTTGCCGAGTCGGCTAAGCGAGGTCGTTCGCGCTGAGCTCATAAACCACCGTTGACGCATCGTTCGTCACTCACTTGGGGCTGCGCGAAGTGCCTTTCCTGCCGTTGCTATAGACCGACGCGTGCTTGTGTAAAAAAGAACTATAATAAGAAAAGCTTTCAAGAAAAGTGATGATGGACGAAAGCCGTAGCAAATTGAGTGCTTTTATGCCACTTGTATCAGGAATTCTTTGGGGGATTATCTTATCGGTTTTCTTCTAAAACGTGGCGGTGTTGCGGACCGTACATCCATGAATGCGAAGTGTCTTGGTACTCATACCACCATTGCCACATTTATTTCCCTTTGTCTGTTTATTCATTTTATCACATCGTATACTAAAATTATTAATATTTTCTGCAAGGAGAGTGGCGAGTGACGGGCTGTGCTTGGTTACACAAAGAAAAAATTTGTTACGGAGTGTAGCACACATTGTGACAGAGGCGCGTAATAAAGTATTCAGTCACGAACTTTGCACGCAGAGTCCAGAAGAGATAAACAAGCACGCATGCATGCATTTACATTACTGTTTTAAGTGTCCCATAATAGGCGCGAAAATGTGGTTGTGTACGTAAATGCAATGAATGTAACTACACGTTCATATATATTTTTCAACTTTTGAATCCAACAATGGCGCTCAAGACATGACCTGTAAAAGCGGGTTTCTAAATATGTTTACGATCAAGCTATACGCAAGTAGGCCGAGCGGTTGACGCAGATACGGCTCGAGCATTACGATCATTTGATTCTAACATAATATTGGCTATGCGGCATAGTAATTACGTCGAAGGTAACCTAAGAGGTGGTCTTATTTTTTTCTGCCCACTGCAGTTACCTGAAGAGAAAACCGATTTCAATGGTGTACGTTACGAAACTATATTATTTAACATGATTTGTATGCACAGTAACATGTAAGGGCATGATGTGATTAAGCACTTCATGGAAGTATACTGCTTTGCCTGCGATATACTCAGAACGCATAGACCACGCACATGAGTTCATCATGAAACGCTGAATTCATTGCTAAATACACTATATTTACCATCCTCTGCGGATATCGAAATCCGATTTCGTTGAGTTCTATTACCACCCTTTCACTGCGACACGCGACAGTGCACATTAAAAATACATAAGAGCTAACAGTGAAACATTTTAGACAAGCAAAATTTTCATCCTTTGTCGCTTAAGCCTCCTCGAGAAAGGGAGTTCCTTTCAGTCCCACAGAGAGTGCAACAGCTGCTGCTCCTTGATCAAGAGGCATTCCCACAGCCGACTGATGGAACTCCGTGAAACTCGCATCACTGCCGGGTCGCACAAAGAGGGGGGGCTTTGTGCGCGAGTGTTGCGAGGCTTTAAATAGCGCCCATTGAGACGATGTCACACCGACGAATCGGGAGGCCGGGCGGCGAAAGCCTTCCTTTCAGTTGCCACGCCACTGGAGTCGAGCTAGCCGGCAACGCTTCGACGGCGCCTTTCAGAATGTTGAATCTACATCGCACAGCGCCAGACAGGGCATTGTACCACGCTTCGCGCACAAAGCAGAAAGCGGCGCCGCTTTTATGTGCGATGCCCCGGCCTGTTGCGCTCCGAAAGTCAACTCCTCGGGTGTCCTCTATTACCCTTCTACTTCAAGCCCTTCGGTTTGTGCTCTATTGTAAAGGTCCGAAGATCTCTCTATCTCTCCGAGTTTAGAGCACACGCTCGCTATTTGTCCGGAGCGTGCCCTCAGAGACAATGGAGCGCTGTTTACCTGTCGCAAGTACAAGTGTTTTATTTCCTCTCGCCTTCCAAAAGAACAGGGCAGGAACATTGAACTTGAGCTCACAAGAGCACTTGGCAAACGCCTTCTCTAGTGTGTAACAAGCAACTAAAGTTGGGTGAACGTGTCAAACTTTTGCGTTAATGCTTATGGTGTACTTGGAGGGCACTTGAATCAACTTTAATTCCATTGTAGTGCGCGTTTTTCTATACTTGTGCGTCTTGTTTCATTTTAACGGGGGAGGGGTTCAACTTAGAATCAATGTGGGACGATGGCTGTACAGTCACAATCAGTTGCCTATACGAGTTTCGATTGTGCTTAAAAAGCCAGGTTGTCTCAGACTCTTGTAGCCGGCATCAACTGCAAGAAGCTGGAAACTACAGCTTTACCTTGCCGTTGGTTGTAGCTCTCAAATTCAACTCTTCCCCGCCGATATAATAAAGTAATTCACCTCGTAGCTGCTTAGCAGTGGTTAACTTGTAAATAGTAAGGTGCTGCTGTTTTTTTTTTTTTTGTAGCGTTTGAGCCTCGTAGCATGAGATAGGACACCGAGTTGGTAACTGACTAACTGTCGATGACGTAATTGTCAGAATGGCAGATTTAGTATTTCTTTCTCGTTTCTCTCCTTTGCGCATTTACAATTATCTCAAATTATGAACTCGTTATTTAAGAGACCTTCTTCAAAACGGAGATCCAGTTTGGTATGCAATCACTATTGTTCCCTTATAGTTCACTACATGATTCAGTGCTCCCTTTTCGAAAATTCATTCGAAATCACGCGCCTAAGTTCCCCTGTGACGTGAAGAACGCTACGTCACAAGCATTGATTGTAATCAGAGTAGCACTATTGCGCACATGCTGCTCTATGTTTGCGTGTTGTACTGAGTGGTAGAGGGACACATCGAAATACACAGATCTCGAGTTTATTATAGCAATAAGCTCAGAAATATTCAACATTATCCTACTTCTTCACGAATATAGACGCAGAGATCTGAATGCTATCATGATTTGCCGTAAAGACCTTGTGGCGTCTATGCAGACACGCCACTACTGTTCTTGTATTCTTTGCTGTCGCCTTTCCCCTTTTCTAGTACTGGTTAGTCAATGGCGGTGATCACTGTTAGTTTACCCCCCCCCCCCTCCCCTAGCCTTACCTCTGTTCTTGTGTGTGCATGTGTGTGTCGGCATGCTATACGGACAAATGGGCCTATTTCACAAAGCGCTTCCTTCGCAAGTGATCTTTACCACTGGCTGTAAATCTTCAGCGGCAACATTGCGTGTTTCCAAAAAGCCCTACCACCAGAATTTTTTTTTCTTAAAAGCAAACTCCTGTGAACACTGATGATGAGCGTGTTACATTACAAGAAGGGCTAATATCATGTCGATCAAAACGTTTTCTACATTCCTCACCACTTCCTTAGCGCTCGCTGCCTGGGAAGCGACACGGGCTTGATGCCTCCTCCTCACACACAATCCGACGGGGGCCCAGGCCAATAGGCTGGCACATTTCTGAAAACAGGTCAGCTGCGCGTAACGCTGCCGCCTACATTTCAAGACTTGAGGTACGCGTGTTTTATTTCACTTCTATACCTTCTCCGACTGCTCGCCTCGAAAATCGCAAAGAGACAAATGCAAGTTTGTCGTCGCGCCTTTTGTGCACTGTCGGGTCCTTTGCTCGCAGGAAGTACTCCAGGTTCCTTGGTTTGCTTCGGTGAGTGTAATCAATTGTACTCTGCGAAACCTCGGACCCAAATTCGTTTCCAAACAAGGACGTCGGTATCATTCGCGTCGCGAGTCGTTGCAGAACGGTGAGCAAGCCAGCGAGCCAGGACACGTGTAGACCGTTTACGGGTCGTTAGTCACCGCGGAATCCTCGCGGCGCAACGATGTTGATTACAATCTCTCAGCGAAATGTCGCTCTTCAGTACGGAAAAACAAGGTGAAATGTTATCTGGAGATCTGAAGATAGCCTACTTTGTGGTATTTTCGCTTTTATGGACTATGAATATTAATAGTGTTCGTAAGGATGGTCCTTATGTATATATTTATTTAATAGGAAGATTCCATTTCACTGCAGCCTCTGCTTTCAATAATTAAACCAGCTATCCCCCTCTTTTCCTTCTCTCTCTCTCTCTTTGACAGCGCGCCTTATTCTTTCTTCTTACTGACTATTCATGACAGGCCGGCGCCAACGATATGCACGCACAGCCACTACGATCGTTGAAGGCTGGCTGATAATAAAAATAAGCTTAATATAACAGCTAAGTGGTAGGTCAGGGTTTGGCCTCACGTGAAGGATTTAAGCTGTCACCCTTGCTTTCAAATCTTGCTACACGTCTAAGACAATGAAGTACTACTGAGAAATTTGTTAATCATGTAGCTTGTCATGGTCTTGTTAAAAAAAGCATAAAACAAAGCAATGGCGAGATTCTGTTGCCTTCTTTGCGCACTTATATAATGTATGGTCCATTTATGCTTTGAAATTCGACGCAATTGTGCGAGCCAGGGCAAGTGCCCTTATCAATCTTTCTTTTTTCTTCTAAATTGAGCTTCAGTTCCTCAGCGATGCTCGTAAAATGTGACACGTATGATTGTTACTGCGCGCGTTTGGTTGAGTATACTGCACAATTTATGCCACTTCAGCATAGCTCACATGGTGCACTGATTAAAATGAAGCGGTTGTACACGATCATTCCCAAATTAGAACCTCTCCCTGAGACACGATTTTCATAATGCGGGAATGCTACGCCCATTGACGAAGCCTATGTGAAAATTAGCTTTACAAAAAAAGTTTCGAATTTGGAAAACCTTCTTCGTTATAGAATCAATGGAAAGAAAAAAGGTTCTGCGAATCCCGGCACTGCAAACTTTAATAACGAAGACCGCTGGCCAACGGCGAACAGCTATGCTTCAGCAATTGCACCTATGATATCTGTTCATTTTCGTAAACATTTTTGCACGTGTAAACATCAGCCAATTATTTCTAATACACGCATACCCTGCAAAAGTAAACATGCCGTAAGAAGTAAGTTCATAGAGCCCGAATGCACGAGGATGAATGAAGACATTTGCGTAAAAGACGTGGAAGTGACCATGCATGGAATTAGCGTGCCTGTAGACATTCAACAAACCGTATCGCCGTCCAGGAGCTTTGACGGCTATTTCTTCTCGTCCGTCAGGACGTCCATGTACGCCACAAGCCCATATCGGCTCGGCTTGGCTTGATTCGGTATGTCTGCTTCAGGCACCGTCTTTCCACGTCTATCACTATCTAGTCAGTCATCGGTGCGTATTTGTATTTGCGCAACATGACATTCCTTCTTTTTCCTCGCGCAGCATACCTCGTCTCTGAATACAGACCATAGTGAACGACATAACTTCGACGCACAGCCTCTTTTTCACTTGTTTCGGCGAGATTTCCACAGCCAAGTTTACGGAGCAACTTGCCTAGCAACAAGCAGCATTGCGAATCCGTAGACTTAACTACTCCTTAGATATATGCCATCATTACGATCATCCGCTAGTCAGAAGGAATGAGAGAAAGATATACGCGTGGGCAAAAATTACATTTATATTACACCGGACCATACGTTTGCAGTCTAAACAATGGCGTCCGCTCACCTAACAAAGAAAAAGGACGCACTATAACAGGTTACAGCCTGACGACTTTAATGTCAGCCCTGATACTGCCGCGTTCACAAACGTCCTTCATAGTGATATTCTGTCAGCCTGTATATATTCAACAAACCGTATCGCCGTCCAGGAGCTTTGACGGCTATTTCTCGTCCGTCAGGACATCCATGCACGCAACACGCCCACATTGGCTCGGCTTGGCTCGATTCGGCATGTCTGCTTCAGGCACCGTCTTTCCACGTCCACACGTATACACGAAGTCTCTGGGATGTCCACCGGTGATCGATAGAGTATTTCGAAGTATAAAAAGACCAGCAACGAAAAGCTAGCGAAGCACAGACAGACAAGAAATAAAATTAAAGATGGCCATGGCGGGCGTTGTCATTGGAGAGCAAGGGACACCGGAAAAAAAATTAAAGGAGGAAAAGAAAAAGAAAAGCACAACGAGGGGAACGGCAGGCGACGACGGAACAGCAGCTCCGTGACTAGCGCATCTCGTAGCTACTGATTACTTTCTATATTATTTGTGTATTGTTTATCTCTTATTCTTTAGCACCGCCTCGTCTCCGTGCGCTTCGCGACGCATCGCTTCAAGGCGAAGCCATGATCCATAGCTGAGAGGTCAGGCGTGCATTTGTCAGGCGCTGTGTCTCTTTCAGGTCGGCTATGGTGGAAAAGAGAGATGAGAGAGATGCGGAAGAGGAGTAGGAAAGGTAAGGAGAGAGAGGGAGGCTAAAGGAAAGAAGGTGACAGCGGAGGAAGGCGTTAACGCGCGACTTTATATACGGCCTTTGTGCCCCTTCTATAGCATGGGAAAATGCAGTGTGCCAGAAATTGCGAGATCGCGTCTAGTAATGAAAGCTTTTTTTCTTTTTAGTGAGCGGAAGTGTTAGGAAAAGGCAACGGTGGTGCTGTCACGAGAGTAAGCGTGGGCTTATATAGGATCCCAAAGGTACAGAAATAAATGAAGAGTTGCTAAAGGCAAGAGAGTCGATGAAATGCGAGAAGAAAGTGAATGAAGGGGTTAGGATGAATTGAAGCGTTGGAGCACGAGGTAGCAGCGACGGTGAGGACTCGGACTCGGGGAGATAACAAGAAGCGTCGACGCCTCAGAACTGTTCTTCTGAACCGACGCTACTCCAGGCACTCACGCAAGGCGTGACATAAAGCTTCGATGTCGGCTAGCTTTTCGCAAATGAAGTTCTTTGAAGCCTCGGAAAATTTCAGGAACCGCGGTACTTGACAGCTCGTGACGCGCGCGATTGGTTGCTGCAGAGATTCCATTAGACAGCACAGCGTAGCCGGTCCTTTATGAAATGCGAAGTCTGTATACGCAACTCATATTGATTAAAATATTGCCTTCATATGTCCTCGACGGCTGCGTGCAGATCTCCCTTCCGTCAATGCTGCACTATAGTTCACAACCGAACACTATCACAGGCGATATCCATCTTCGTCGGCTTCAAGGCGATTCTCCCGTGTTTTACGTTGTCGTTTCACCACAAAGCTATTGAAAAATTAGCCGCAGGCCCGATTTCTTCACCAGGCCATTGAGAAATAATGCACCGGAGCTTTATCAGTGTAAACTGCGCCATGTGGTGTACCATGGTAACGGCAGTATGTAACAGGTCGCCCGATAAGTCCACGATGGTATTCAATGTGTAGGTATGTGCTTATGCAGACCCGATGCACTTACCAGACATCGTTCGCTATCACATGAACTAACGCATGCACAACAGTACGCGATATAAATCGCCAGCTTCTGTCTTCACCACTTGTACCCCAATCTACTCGTTTGTCTTAGAGCATCAAGGCCGCCAGCGGAGGAAATGCTTCCATGCCACATGCGGCTTGGTGTAGCCTTCATGAATACCCACTCGTATATAAATGGCTGATTACCCTACATGCGACAACTATAGATGCGATGAGACGAGTACAGCCACCTTATTTATTATTATCTCCGCTTTTTTTATTTGTGTACTGATATGGCATAAGCAGGCCTTGGTGCACAAACAAAGCGCCGGCTATACTCCTTCAGTCTTCAGTGGAATGAACGTTAACCATACACGGTTCACTATGAGAAACTATCCAGCATTATCACAATAATAATAGCCCCACCAAAACAACAAGTAAAGCATATATATGGAACATGTATGCAAGTTCCTGGATATATCAGCGTGCCCAAATGCGTCTAGAGACAAGCTAGGGTACGCGACTCTCCAGTCCAACATAGGCTAAATATAGCGAAGATGGGTACATCTAGTACATCTCTGAACAATAAGATAAGTATGGGAGGATAGCTTTAAGGCTGTGGGGCATTAGAAAAGGCTGTTCACCTGATTAAGTGTGTGAACAGGTTGACACCTTGACGCGAGCATGTACGAATAAAAGTTCGTATACGAAGGAACGTGACATGTGGGTATTCGACATATGGCGGTGCGTGAAATCCATGAAATATAACGTGCTGATAGCCCATCTAACGTTTAGAACAAAAGGCTTGAAGTCAATACAAAGAAAAATAACAAAGAGACGTTAATTGAAAGCTAATTCAGCAGAAGAAAGGTCATTTGGGAGCATTAATAACTGGACACCGAAAGCATGCCAAGTATCCGACTCATCCGAAGACGTGTAACACGCCGGCTTCAATGGTGACAGGCTTCAAAGTGCAAACATCAATTGAAAAGCTTTTTCTTGCCCGCATTGCAAGACCGGACATTATCGAAAGGGCCTGCGCGGACCGTTTTAGAGTTTTCCTAAGAGTTCTGAACTAGATCGCAAACTTTAGTGAAACCGTTTTCTTGCATTTCTCTTTCGTATACACATGCTCTCTTTTCGTATTTGTAATCAGATTTCATTGTCCTTTTTTTCGTTCCTTTTTTCCCCCTGAGCAGAGTACTAGGAGGGATCCAAGGCTAACCTCTCTGCCTTCCTTCTGATAATACGATAAAGCATTTTCCGGTTTCGCTGTGATCAGGGGGCGAACTCACAAAACTTCTCTTTCACAAGTGCTCTTTGCCATTGGCTCGTCGGCTTCTATAATGGCGTGTCCGGCATCAGGATTAGCTGAAATTTTCTCTTAAGAACATTTTTATCGTAAGCTGTTTTACTGAATACGGGCCCTGGTGGTTAGGCACATTCGCAACTCAGTCGCGTTGAAGAGGCACTAGTTTAGTGCTTATAAATAACCAGACGTGTCTCATTCAAAGGCTCAGCACAACAACGTCAATAACGTATTATTTAAGCGATAAGAAATACGCTCGGGCAGCATTATCGCCAATATACAGCGGCACAGCTCCTCTTACGTTGTTGAAATCACCCTATGAATCTATACAAGGAATAGTAGTAAAATAAATTCTTCATAAAATCTTCTATTTACAGACAATGCAGCGTGTTCGTTTGCTCTGCTTAAGTGTTTTCTCGCACAAATGCGTTATCAAAAGCGGAGCTCCTTAAGCCGTGCACAAGGAGTAATCCGTCTACTCGAAATGTTCGTCACCATGGGATATGTGCGCTATGTGCGCGTGTACTTCGATGAAATGCACGTCATTTCCTCGT
>CM023482.1:118568233-118719873 GCA_013339685.2 Hyalomma asiaticum | reverse complement strand
CGTTAGTCATTAACATAGATGGAAGCACGTTAGATAGAAAATTAGATTTAGCGTTCTTTAGTGCTGTTACGTACGTGTCGAATGCGGACTTATAAGCAGACAAGCGTGTGTCAGTTGGAGAGTTTTTTGTAGAACGATATAGGCGTTGTTTGCGGTTACGTAGACGTTTTAGATGCGCATTGAACCAAGGAGCGTCAGAATTGGAGGTAATGATGCGAGATGGGATGTACCTTTCAGTTAATTCCTGAACTTTAGCGGCAAACATGTCCCAATTGACCTGAAGCGAACGATTTTCGAAATCCGTCAAGAAAGTGTCTAGAAATACAGTTAGTTCGTTATTTATGGCGGTAAAGTTGGCTTTCTTGTAAATATGTATAGTTTTCCTGAGTTTACTTGCCTTAGGTGTAGACAGATTAATTGAAAATGCAAGTAGGCAGTGATCGCTTAAACCAGGTAAATGTGTAATCTCCGAAATTGTGTCAGGGTGCGATGACAAAACGAGGTCGAGGGTATTTGCGGTGTTAGAAGATACACGTGTAGGTTGGATTACTAGCTGTGACAATGAAAAAACTGAGCACATGTCTAGAAATTCCTTAGCTTGTGTTGAAAAGGGAGCGAGTGAAGGACAATCATAGTTCATGCACTCTCGCATACATTTTGTGCTTTAATGAATACATCGCTTGCTAAAGATATTGTTTCTGAAGTTTCGTGCAAGCTTTTGTTATTTATTTTCTAAGTCTTCGTTTTTGTTATTCTTTTATCATGTTTATTTCCGCGCGTTGTTCGTGACAATCTTCACCATCCGGTGAAGTGAAGGCGTTTGCGTACACTGGCTTTCATTTTCGCCATCTTCCCCTCTCTTCGCTTATCGAAATCTCATCCACCAAACTTTCAGAGGCAGCTCTACTCTCACGGAAGAATATTTTCACGGAGGAACTCTCATGAAGAAATATTTTGGTAGTTCATCGAACGCGCGAGTCGAATATAAAGCTGGTCTACATATAGGCAGGTTTAAGCTCCCGGGACGACACTGCGCGCAACTACACAACGCGAAGGAAACGCACCGCGGCTCCTGCAGGAGAGGAGAGAGACTGCCGGAAGCCACGGATGTAACCAGCACCGTGTCCCAACGGGCCGAGCTAACCGGCGGCTCCAGCAGCAGCTCAAGAAGGTGTACATTCGGGGAGGTGGTCCGTCCCCTTCCCGCTTCGAACTAAACATGCCGGCCATTCCTGAGCGGTGCTAAAGAGAAGCCCGCAGCTCCAGAGGTGCGTAATGTGGGCCGCCGCGGTTGACACTCTCGCCAGGGCTTCGGAGCAGTAGCGGCCCCGCTGCTTGATTACAGAGCAGCCCAAGAGAGCCGGGCTTGTCCACGCCAGGCCGCCCCACCGCCCAGCCCGGCGGGCTAGCTGTTGCTGCACTTTGCTGCCTGCCGCCGACGTGCGGCAGCTCGCCTTTTCCGCTGCGGCGACCGCCTTCGTATTCCTGTTTTATTTTCATACCCGACAACTCCTCTTCCACGTCAGCTGTGCATGCACGCCTCGGCCAATGCGTTGTATACATACATGGCGAGCGAGGGAACTCGACGCACTTAGGCTCGTTCGGGGGCCCTGCCGCGGCGTCGCCCCGGGGCTAGTCTATATGTGTTCGTGTGTTCTCGCTGCTAGAGCCCGCAGCTTCTGGAAGGACCGGGGGAGATCTTGTCGCATAAGTACACACCCCGGCGGCGGCTGCTGCTGCTTGCGTGAGCCACTGGCTTTTGGGTTTGTGCGGCTGTGTGTATGTTTGGCGCCTTACATATCTATCTGCGCTCGTTACACCGCTAAATAACTTCGCCTCGCGCATTTCGTTGAAGATTGTCGACCCGAGATAACGCGGGAGATCAGTTAATTGGAGAGTGCAGAAGAGGAATAACTCAATTTAGAGCAAAAAACATGAGCAAGCGAATGTCTGCGCCGACACCCTCGGCGAAGTGTGGTCGCGCCAGCTGGTCTCAGCTTGTACGAAGGCCAGCGCTTCCCGTGCACGTGAACGTGGGCGGTTGTTTAAGACCCATCTGGATGTCCGTGGGTAAAATAAATAAATAAATAAATAAATAAATAAATAAATAAATAAATAAATAAATAAATAAATAAATAAATAAGCATTCGAATATGCCGCCCTAACTATGTCAACCAACCCGAGCGGCTTTCTATAGGAAGAAGTCCGTACAAAACAAGGGGCAGGTTAGGTGTGAAGAACAAGGAGTGAGAACAAGATGGAATGTGTTGCGTGCTGTAGCTACGTACAGCTTTCTTACGTATTTTGGCGAGGTCGGCTTTCTGGTATCTGTGATGCGGGGCCTTGTGCGCCCAGACTTAGCGCTCCCTGGAGACCCATCTGTCGATGTCCCCACCGACGCGACGATAGATGAGCTCTTGTCTAATAATAATTGTGGTTCGGTTAAGGAAATGACGCTTTTTTGTACACCCCTTGATGGGAGAACGGCTCAGCGTCTGTGCATGGTGGTTGGAGAAAGGGAATAAAAGAGTGAAAAGGAGAGGTATGCGCAGTGGAGGGTTCCGGAAATTTTGACGTCCCTGACTGTGATATTATATTTACTGCAAGCGTTTTATCAAGTTTGTTTCGTTTAGCAAGACAGCGAACCAACTCTACTGTCAGCTGCCACTATACATAGGCTCTCACGCTCCTTTTATTATTTCTCCCTACAGCTCCCCTTAAGAAATAAGGAGCAACATTATTATTATTATTATTATTATTATTATTATTATTATTATTATTATTATTATTATTATTATTATTATTATTATTATAGAAACATATCGCTAATCCTTAATTGGCATGACGCATGTCCTTACTTTAGCCTTTATAGTACATCAAGGTTATCTTTTCTGGGTTTCGCGCCGAACGGTAATCCGCAACTCGATACGCCGTGCCAATTAAACAGCGAACTGCGTGCAGTGATCAGATCATACCTGTGGCGAAGGTTTGTCTGTTCCTCGTGTTAAAATAAGCGCGCATGGTTACCCACAGTTATCACTGCAGATCCGTACACCGCCGTGCTGCGAACATACAGAACATACATCTCAATCGTCGAGAGATATAGAGGAAAGGCATAAATTACCGTCGTTTGTCCCTTGAGAGATCATGCACGGCTCTGCAGGACCTGCCCATGAGCGAGGTATGTACTTGAATCGGCCAAGGAGATTCTTGACTTGCTTGCGTCTCCGCGCGTCTCCGCGCCTGGTATGGATGCCGCACAGTCGTCGCCCTCCTGCAAGCAACCACACAAGAAGCAAAGAAAAAGAATTTCAGGTCGCATTTTCTAAAGTTGTCGTTAAGATGGAAATTCATCATCGTCATCATCATCATCATCATCATCATCATCATCATCACCAGCAGCAGCAGCAGCAGCAGCAGCAGCAGCAGCAGCAGCAGCCTATTTAGGTCCGCTGCGGGACGAAGGCCTTCCCCAACGACTTACAATTTGTCTTGTCCTGAGCGAGTTGATTGCACTTCATGACCGCGAGCTTCTTAATTTCATCACCATACCTAGCTTATTGTATTTCTCTACTGAACTTGCCCTCTATTAATATTCATTTCGTGGTCCTCACTGTCCGTGTGTTGTCTGCCCTCCGAATTACGTTTCCTGCCCAGGTCGTCCTCTGTCTTGACATATAAGGATATCAGACACTCCAGTTTGTTCCCTCAGCCATTCTGCTAGCTTTCTTTGCTACGCCTGCTCACGCTTGCCAGAATAGCCGCTTTACAATGACACTTGTTCACTGTTGCGCGGCAGCGGAAGGGCAGCAACTATGTCGCACAGAGGACCACGGAAAGTACCGACAACAGCGCTTTTTGACCATTCAATTTCGGTTTCCTGAGAGAAATAAGCCGAATTTCATCGCGCTGCGGCAATTCTAAAAAGGTGCCCTTTTACAAATACTACAACGGATATCGAATTCCCGTATAAGTAACGTGCATCTTTCCATTAGGTTAGAGTGTCTGGCTGTTGCTGTCTGGGCTTTAATCATTCTAATATTGTTAATTACCGTTAGCATTTTAACATCCTTTACACGGTACGTGCTGCCATGAAGGAAGACCACAAAGATTTTGCAGATGGTTATCTGTATTCAAAACGTTTATGGACACATTTTCTGAAACACCCTTTATAGCTATACGTAGACCCTTATTCTTCCCAGATTTTAATTATTGCTTTGCTTTCTGGTTTGTGCAGATGGGACATGAAATGTCCGCGTTATGTGTGAAATGTTCAAAGATTTTTTATTAGGGGTGTGCGACGACCAAATTTTCCGAATACGAATAGAGTAAAAATATAAAATTTTATATATGGAATAAATATCGGATATCAAAAGAAGAATGCCTCTTCCGTAATAATAACGTACTTAGTACAAAAATTTACTTTGAGGAAGTGCGTTATTAAGCTATCAGCGTAAAATGCAATGTTATCTAAATATGCAATATTCAAGAATATTCGAAACATTCCAATATTCGCACACCCCTATTCTTGATGTACAAGCACCTTTCTCTGCTTAGTTCGTACAAGTTTCACTTCTGCTCTAGAGAAGTGATGTTATTTACACTGATTAGCTTGAATATTTTGCTGATTGTTTGAGAACCTTTAAATGCTTTTAATTTTTTTTCTGTATTTATTTGCAACGGCGATAATATAATGGAAAAATACGCATTTTCGACATTTTCTTCTCCTATCACTTTGGCTCAGTCAAGTGTGCGCCCTAGCTTTGCAATATGTCAACTGTGGGATTTCTTGCTAGGAAACACCCATTCTAGTTTACTTCTAAGTTGGATTAGTAATGAAATTATTCACACAAATTGATGCTGTTCTGGAAGCCTTCGTTCGCATTTAGCATTTTGCTGAACGTGTGTTGCCCTGTGTTTGACTATTAATGCGGCTCTTGCAGCTCATCTCTGTCGCGTGTTCTACTTTCTTTTGCCCACTGCACATAAAACTGATTGCTCTTGTTTTCACGTTTCCTGCGATCTGCCTTTTTGTGTTCTGTTTATCGGTCGCTTTCTGTGTCCTTGTTTACTACTTAACGAAAGGGAAGGGGTCAAGGGCTCGTTCTTTATTTGTTAGAAACAACTTAATGAGCAAACAGACACTTGTATTTTTTGAACATGTGCTTGATCTGCAACCGCAGACTGGTGTTTATTGTGAATAAACCAAATAACAACTCAATTACCCTTTTGAATACCTTCTTGCGCTATTTGAAGAAACCACTCAAACGCAGAAGGGAAGTGCTGTCATGAATATTCCATTATGTAAAGATAGTGCTGATGCGTAACACAATATACGATCAGGACGCAGTAAAAAGTGGCTACAACAGAGAAAACACACCAAATATAGTCCCGGCGTACCAAGCAAAAATTCTGTCCGGCACGGAGTACAAAAATTTATCTATATACTCCCAATGTGACTCTTGAAAACTCCGCCAAACACGGACTATGCAAAAAATATATACTCCCAAGGCACCACGCAGGAACTCCGTCAGGCACGGAGTAAAAAATAAAAATATATACTCCCAAGGCAACACGCAGGAACTCCGTCAGGCACGGAGTAAAAAATAAAAATATATACTCCCAAGGCACCACGCAGGAACTCCGTCAGGCACGGAGTAAAAAATAAGAATATATACTCCCAAGGCACCACGAAGGAACTCCGACCAATGCGGAGTAAAAGTTTGTTCCGACCCTACGGAGTATAACTCCCAATGGGGGGGGGGGGGTCGCTAGAGGACACGCCATTTTTTTTTTACAGTGTACGCATTTCACCAACCACCTATCATTTCTGTTCCGTTGAGATCTGTGCGGTCCTTAGTTTCATCTCAAGTTTTTTTCGTTATCCTCCAGGTTTTTCTGCACCGTGTATTAGCACCGGGAGAATTCAGTCGTTATTATTATTATTATTATTATTATTATTATTATTATTATTATTATTATTATTATTATTATTTTGCTTTTTAGACAGCGGTATACCGCTGTCTAAACTGGAACCTATAGGTTCCAGTTATGGTTTGGGAATGTCTTCCGTGGGAGCTCCAGCCCGTATACCTATATCCTATACGGCGGGGTTCCTTTTTTGTAAAAGCTCCCTTGTTAGTTATTTTCCCAGGTATACGTAATTTTACATGTATTCTAAACGCCGATTGAGGATATGCGTCGTATATATAAGCACGTTCCGCCATGCAGGGAAAAAAATTTGTTATGCGTGTAAATTCATTTACAGCCGCTATGCCGGGTGAAGTGGAACGTATATCTGTGTAGTGTACCCAAGGATTGTGTATTGTACACGGGTGAACTCTATCAAATAAAAATGAAAAATAAAAGCATCTTGGATAGTTACGGAGAACCAAAACTGAGTCTGCCTAAACACTCCTGTTCTAGTCTGTGTACACGCAGCGAATGCGTGTATATGTTCTTAAATAATTCGAGTACACCATGCAATTGTAGAGACAATCTTGTAACGCAAAAACATAAAGGCAAAATAAGATATTGATGCTGAGAAATTTTCGAATGCATGTATTGTGAGCAATAATCCCTTCAACGCAGCATTGCTATCCGCGCCCTTGCTACGCACGACGCCATTATTTACGTGCTGCATGTACTCGTATTCAATATAGGCCTGTCTTTAAACCAACGTGGTTGAAGCTATAGCTCTGCGTCGAGCATAAGATGGAGAAAAAAAAAAAACAAACTCCGGACCTCGCGATATACGAGGGTGAGTTTCTTGCATGTCGAAACGAGTAATAAAATCCTCGTTTACCATGCTGTCTGTATACCCACCCAACGTTTACACGGACGCGTTCTGTCGAGCCAAAGTGCAGTGCTACCGTGAACGGCCGATTTCCCACCATCCTCGGGCGTATAACTTGCATACAAATTAGTAATCCTTAAGAGATAAGCAACCGGTGTCGCGCGTCTCACAAGCCATCCCACTCTATATACCGATGAATGCAAATGTATTATGCTTGGACATGTACGCGCCCCAGAGTTGTGCAAGTCGCTGATAGCGATGCTTATTGCGCCGTTGATATATCTCTGCCTAAAGGGCACAAGCCACTGTGCATTCGCTTATGGAATCATGTGGGGCCCTCCATTTTCAGGCTTGAGCGAAAGAATGGATGACATTTTTGCGACTGCTTACTCGACCCCCTAATAAAATATATGGCACCCACAGAAAACGAAGTCTATATGGAAAGCGTGGCGGGCGCTTTCCGTTTAATTTTAACAGGGGTCTATAAGTAATTGTGAAGTAATGAAAGAGGGAATTAAAGTGGACGAAGAAAGAAAAAAGAACTCTCTGCTGGTGGCGACATTATTTGTCTGAGTTGTTATAAACGCCATCCATATGCATGCTTCTGGCGCGACGAAGGCTGGCTTGCGTAGACGAGCCAACTGTGGCATGGAGGCGAAATGGCATGGAGTGGCATGGAATGACATGGAATGGCGAAGTGGCATGGAGGCATGGATCCTGCGAAAGAGAAGCCGTATAGGTTGCGTAGTCTGCTTGGAATAAATAGACGGCGAACTGAAATCATGAAGCGGGATTTCTTGGATTTTTCTGGGAGCGCGCGTTAGTGCTGTTTCCGTACAAAAGGTTTGACGTTTTCGTATCGGGCGACTGTGTCTCGAATGTGATTACCGATGCTGGTTGTGCGTACAAATATTGCGTTGTTCCACTAAGCGTCAGTTAAAAGCTGAGCGCATGTACCGGTGTGCCTCTCGCTTCCGTCTCCGTCATATTTAGCGCTTCGTTTTTTGGCTTTTAATAAAAAAAAGGAGCAAGAGAAAAAGCAAACCAAATATTTTGTTACCCGATGTAACGCCGCGACCACTTACGATGTTAATTTTGCCCGCTCACATCCTTGCACGTTCATTACCGCCACAAGTGGTTCTAGCGAGAGCTACTACGCGTATACGTGGTCGGCAGCGATGTGGTGATCAGTGCTAGAGGGCCCGTGTGTGTGTGTGTGTGTGTGTGTGTGTGTGTGTGTGTGTGTGTGTGTGTGTGTGTGTGTGTGTGTGTGTGTGTGTGTGTGCGCGCGCGCTGGCGGGCGGGCGGGCGGTATCTATGATAATTTGCCATATCTTGTACATTAGGCGTATGTGTAGCGAACCACACGAATCAAACAAAGCGGGATGTAGTTGGTATCATTCCGGATAACCTTAAAATACGTCGGAACTCAATTTATTGCAGTTTCTAGTTGGTGCACATATGTCGTGATCATGCTCTTTATACAGTGAAATTTTCTACTGTGTGACATTTGATTTCTAAAAGTATTGATACCAAAGTGTACTAAGAACTTGATTGATTGATTGATTGATTGATTGATTGATTGATTGATTGATTGATTGATTGATTGAGTGAGTGAGTGAGTGAGTGAGTGAGTGAGTGAGTGAGTGAGTGAGTGAGTGAGTGAGTGAGTGACAGAAGCCATGCATACGCACGCTCCCCATATGCGTGTACGGCGCAAACGGCGCAGCTTTCTCACACAAACCTGCGCAAGCACACAGATTTGAGCTTCGAAAAAAATACAGCTGCGCTTATAAAGGATGTACACATTTATTTAGTTAGAAGCACGGCAGTCTATTTCGCGCGAATCATCTGAACAAAGGCAGCTGTATCATTACCTGGAGCACTCGCCGTGCACGCATTTGAGCAGCGACGAAAATTAAAAAGAAAAAAGAAACAGAGAACAACAAGAAAGGACAAACGGGTACGACGCGCTGTATATGTTCGTGTAATTCTGAGTGTGAACGCGTGCATGTGCGTTGAGTTACGCGCTCGTTACCTGTGTGCACGACTCGGCCGTCGTTTAACCGTAATTATCCTGCAATCACAAAAACGCGTTGCCGTTTCCTACGTAGTCGTTCAAGCACGGAAGCCCAACCAGTCTGCGCGAGCCAACTGCCTGCAAGTGACCATTCGCCGCAGAAAAAAGTCAAGCGGTCTCCTGCGTGGCCGCGTTTCTACATCAATGATTTGTGCAGCCGAGGCGATAATTTGATACGTCTAGATCCTTCAGTTGCTGCGCAATTTTGTGCGCGCATCTGATACGTTCGAATGACATTTGAGTCTGAGAAAGAAATCGCGTAACAGCAGAGTCAGCAAAAAAGAAAAAAAAAAAGCTACAGCAGAAACCGGTTTCAATGGTACAAAGGTGACTCGACTATACGCTCTTGTCATTTTGACAAAACGCTTGAAGCATCATAATGCGCTGGTTCGGACGAAGAAATTTTATTCGATTTGAATGCATAAACACACAAGGGCACAGAAGATATAATAATAATTGTGATTCGTTTAAGACTTTATTTTCTGCAGTCCTTGTCAGGAACACGGCTCGGCGTCCGTGGAGAAAAGGGAATGAAAAGGTGCAAAGGAGGGGTGGGCGGCTCCGGAAATTTCTACCGCCGTGGGGTTGTCCAACGTGTACTGACAACGCACAGCATACACCGGCCTCTAGCATTCTCGCCTGCCTCGGAAATGAGACCGCCGCGGCCGGGTTTGAAAACGCGTATTTGGTGTCCGCGCTCAAGCACCATATCCACTAGATCACCACCGTGGCGGATGAGAGGAACTAAGGGAGGAACGAGTTGACAACTGCCAGCAAGAGGGATACAACACCTGCTGTACTCTTTCGGGAAGAGGGAATAAACAGAGGAAGTGAATAGAAAAGAAATAAAAAACGCGTGGAAGAGAAGGAGAAAAGGAGGACAGGAAGGACAACCAGACGTGCGTCCGGTTTACTACCCTACTCTGGGGGAAAGGGATTAAGGAAGAAAAAAAAAGTGAATTCCCCAGCAAACGAGGCAGCTGAGCGTCTGGACACGCTTGCTTACGCATGGGGCAAGGTGTTTCCCAAAGGGCCAACAGAACGCAAGCAACTCTAACAGCTAAAAATGTTCTTTCTTCAAATCACGCACTACCCGTGATAACATGGCTTCATAGAAAAATTGTATATGTGTTACTTCCTCGGAGAACCATTTGCTTTCTTAAAGAAAAAAACTATCGAACCTGCTTTCTGTATTTAGAATCCTGAAAGGTAATATTTCATAAAGCAAAACTCCAGAGCACTCTAGAAAAAAGCAGATGAGCGATAGACCTTTATGTAATCCTATCAGCACAAACAACCTGTAGAGTGGCAATTCATATGACCTCGTAACAATATTGAAACTTCATGGCTTGTGGAAAACGTGAGCCCAGGTTCGCAGCATTAAGCTGAATACCGAAGCTATGCAGCAGAGCTGCATAAAGAGAGCAATGCAAATTAGGGAGATCTTAGAGTATACGTCAACCGCCATACTTGCTCACTATCCTTGATGTGCTGATGGACGTGAAGTTTTAAATATGTTAGGTAATGTGACATGTGAGCGCAGTTGTACGTGTGTGCTAGATACCGAGCAAAATAATTTGATAGGTACATTTACGTTCTCGTAGCCTCTGCAACGGAAACCTCGAGGTCGAATTCTGCCGCGAGAGTTGTGTTTCAGGGGCGGAATTGACAAAACTTCTCTTTCGTAAATGCTTTTTGCCATTGGTTAGTCGGCCTTTCTAATGTTATGTCCACCCGTTTTGTCTTCGAGTTGTTTTTGAAGATAGGGGACCTGTTTACTTCGTTGTACGGACGTGCCCATTGATAGAGGATACACTTGCATGGAGTTCATGTCCGGGCTTCGCTGTCGCACAAGAAAACAATCGCCTCGACCTGCGGCAGATAACTTTCGGTTGGCAGCTCAGGATGTTTTCGACACTTCTGTGCACACCGTGAGCACACCGCTTCCACAGCCACATAGGGCGCCAGCCAACAGCGGACCGTACTACACGGATATGGGCTGAGCTGACGTCATGACATCACATGCATGTTCGGCATGAGTAAGTGGCTTCATACCATAAGATGGAACATCCCTTCGTTCAGAATCTGTCTTTGCAAGCCAATGAAGTCATACTCATATTTCAAAACGGAATGCACCTTTACGACTATCCTACGCATTCCAAAAGCAGTGCCTTCGCTGCCTTGAACGATGTTTACAGCTATAGTGTACCCACCATATCTGAAAAGAAGAACCAAAAAAGAAGTGGGGGATGCCCGCACCACCAAAAAGGTGTATCGGGCTTAAACCAATTAAAAATAAAAAAATTTGGGCAACGCCCAAGGGAAAATTTTAGTGGAAAAGCCAATCAAGAACAAATAAAAAAAAACGGATCGGAAGCTAAGCGAGGGAATAAGATAAGTGAAGACGAAATCAGTTATGAAGTCATCTCCAATTGGAGGTTAAATTTGAAAAGCAGTGATTAAAAATGTTCCGAGATTTAAGGTCTTGAGGTAGGTAAAAAGGGTTGGAATGAGTTTTAAGGTTCGTTTGGAAAGGCACACAAGGGCGATTAAGGAGGACACAACACGCGCGCTAACCCTGCCTTCCCTTTCCCATATACTGTCGCCCAAAACATTACGCCCAGCACCGCCGCGGTCACAGGAGCGTTTTGAAGAAAGCTGTTCAAATGAGGCAGTGCCGCTGATTTTTGCTGTTTCCGACCGAAAAACACGGGCGGAGTAATTGAATTAACGTGTCTGCAGCGTAGCGCCCATCTACCATGTATGCACCGCTGGAGTCGCTAACCGCGCGCGCGCGCGCTCAGTGTGCCTCCTGCACATACACGCACACCAGCCGAGTCCGTGGCCGCGCTCCTTCGTAATCTAAGAGTATACAAGGTACACGCATTAATCATCTCATCTTGTTGTTGCTTGTTTTTTTCTGTCCACTGAAAAGCCACCTTTTGCACCAACTATCCCGCTGCACCTCGTTTCCTTTCTTTTCATTCATTCATTTATTTTGTTTGTTTTGTTTGCGGGCATGGGTGGCGCGTTTTGAAAACTCTTTCCGCGTCGTCCCGTCGCCAACGCTCCTCTAATGTACACTGTGAGGACCGGCGGACAAGGCTAATCTCGCGAAGAGCCGCTCGGCGACGCGGACAACAACAACAACGACGGCGACGACGACTACGCCGCTGCGCGGCGCTGTCATCGGCGGTGACAAACGACGCCTACGTGACGCAGGCCTGCAGCTCCTCCTTCCGGTATAGAGGAGAGAAACGCAGCGAAAGGACAGAAGAAGAAGGAAACAAAAAGGCGATATATATATAAGATGCGAGACGCTGATGGCAGCGCGAGGCTTTAACAGTATAAAAGCGGCAAGGTTGTTAGCGTGTGTATGCGCCTATAGTTTGTGGAACCGGCCTGGCTTGCCTTGTTGGTTCGACGCGGTGCAGTGCCCCTATCACTTTCGGTAGGCGCCGTTGCCGCAATAACGCAAGAACATCGTGCTTCCTGCGAGCAAGCAAGAAAGAAAGCAATGTGAAGAAGAAGAAGAAAAAGAACAAGAAGAAGAAGGCCCAAAAGAGGCGGGTACAGCGTCACAGAGAGCGAGCGTATACACACGCGGCACATATCGGAGTATATTCGTACCTTGCTTCTCGATCCTTGCACGCCCGCAATATATCTCTCGTTGTATTCTTGCTCCCTGTAAATCTTCTAATCTCGCCGGGGTCTCTTTCTCTTCGAGCACCGTGTGCTACCGTGGCGTGATGCGAATAGCGCATGCCGATGTTTCTGTTGTTTTTTAAAGGAATCGTCCACGTGTTACTTGATCGTGTATGCTTATCATACATGCACTTAAGTGTCGAATGCCATTCGAGATAGCCGAAACTCTTGCATTTGCGGTATTGATGCGGCTTTTGTGCCGACACTCGCGCGGGACTCCGCTTTATTTGGAAAACGCAGATGACGCTCTGATAAGCTTATACGGGACTGCGAGGCAGCGTCTACGGAAAGAAAATGAATCTGGTGCAGGGGAGAAGCAAGAAGCGTGACATAAAGATTGAATGCCAAATGTATTTCCTTAGATGCGGACAACGTGTGAAAGCGGCTCGGAGGCTTTGTGCACGAGTTTGGTGTTACGAGCCCTACAGAGTAGCCTGCGTGCCTTTTTCGGAGACCACTGTAACGGATGAAGCGCTGTCATCATGATAATTGAGGTGAAAAATCTGAAGATCGCGGCCAAAAGCAAAGTCCTCTGTAGCAATTTTAATTTCTTATAGGTTTTCAATTACTAAAAGCAATATATCACACTTTTCGTCTATTGCGACGCGGCTACTGGAATTCTTAAGCTATAAACTACTTAAGGTCCTTACAACCACAACAACAGCAACAACAACAACAACAACAACGACGACGACAACAACAACAACGATAATAATAATAATAATAATAATAATAATAATAATAATAATAATAATAATAATAATAATAATAATAATAATAATAATAATAATAAAGCTGACTATTGGTTGCGCCCGATGCATATACGAAAGTATGCGGATGTGCTAAGGTAGAGATTCCTGAATCGCACGGAAACTATACCGATGATGTTCATCAGCAGTCTCATAATTCGGGAGGCGGCATTGGCAAGCGAGAAAATTACCGTGCGTATTTTAATTTGCCTCTTTTGCCGGCTTTCCGAAAGTGTCGGTCTTGCTTTAAATGGCGTATATAGTGTACTAGACGACCGGGCTCACGGAGTTACGTCTGTCACTTGTCCCACGAGGGCATGTATAGAGTTTCTCACGTGCTTCGCATTATTTCGAACACGGACCTCCGAAGCAGCCAACTCCCTGTCACTGTCACCCTCAAGGAAAGAAAAGAAGTACATCCGCCTACCTGTACCGAGAACTTCACTGAAATTCACCTGCGTCGAGAAAAAAAAAAAAAGAAAAGATGGCCCACACCTTAATCCGCACAAATGGTCAAATCCTGTCATCTGCTGGCCATCGCATGCCCTCAGCATAGCGCGGTTGTCAGAGTCACTTTGCGTGCGACATGGCCGCTGCGCTTGCGTGCGCGCTAAAATATAGTATACAAGGACATAGGCGTTGAGTAAGCGAGAGCGCGTGCTAAGCATACAGCGGGAGGGTAAAAGGGAAGCGCGGTGCAGCGGATGACTGAGCGACGCCGTGGCGGTTAGAACGGTGCCCGACAGAGAGTGATGGTCGCCGAGACAACGAACAGCCCGGCGCATGGATCGTGACGTCGCGAAGTCACGTGACATTATGGGATTTTGTTATTATCTCTTGCTAATTCGGTTTGAGTGTGGCGACCCGGTGATGGAGGAGAGAACCACGTACAAACAGTCGAAAATGAGGAAACAAAAAGAAAAGAAAGACGTGATATGAGAGCGTAAAGCTCATTATGCAGGCTTCGCTGAGAACGACCGTGTAAGCTCAAGAACGTCGTTTGGTTCAGCGTAGGAAAACAAAGTGTGTGATGCATCTTAGTTGAGTCGGCGCACGATCTCTTCCCGGCAGAAGGAAGAGAGAGAAGCATGAGTTTTAAACTGGGTCGCGGTAGATCTACAGGCTGTATTAAATAAAGATGTCTTGAACTGATCTTTCTCTTCTCCCGTGCAGTCAGCGCCATTTGCAAAATGGCGCCTGACCACGTTTGAGCTGCACGCCTGGAATTGTTTAACCCTGATTTCTTACTCAACCGAGCGTATTGCCTTAGCAGCAATCCATCACTGTAAAGACTACCACTTGCTTTTGGCGACGGCAAACTACAACTTAAGACGCCCACTGTAACGGCTGGACGACAATTCCCGAAGTTACGCTTTGACGATGATGAGGTTCACTAACTTTAGCTAGCCTATAGCGTTACGTTATCCGCAGTTCGTCTTATAGCTGTGCCTGCATACAGATGTCTATCGCTCTGCAGCTGAAGATGGAGAAGTCGTGATGATATATAAACCACGGACAATTGCGCACGAAGTGCACGCACGTGAGAAGCAACGCTGCGTATAGACCTCGCTTGTCACCCATGCAGAGCTGGTTCACCTCCGAGCCGACTCCATCGTAATCAGATTTGATGCAAGCACTTGCAGAGCGGCGCAAGATGAAGCCGCCTCAGTCGTATAGCCAAAAGCCCGATGAAGCTGTCTAGATAAGCTCATTTATGCACAGACTACGCTATGAACGTATACCCTGCAAAAGCGATCGCACCGCATTTTCTGGGATGCTCAGTAATTTGCAGGCATGCACCGCATCACCTCTCCATTCGTGCATCGTCTTCGTACAGTATTATTTGTATACCCTGTTTTCTTCCGTACAGTTAACCTTTACGTAACTTGCACAAATAGCAGTCGAACGAACCGCCTCAGTAAAGAAAGGCAACGATCCATCCACTTTCCTTCTTCTTTTTTCCTTCTTCTTGAGGAATAAATGACGGGAACGTCTCTCGGTTAACGCCTCGCAGCTCGCGCAGCGTCGGTTTGCTCGATTTGTGCACGCGCCCCCGAAAGAATCGCTCGTACAAATCACGCCCCGAACGCTGCTCAGGCACGCGTGCATGCATTCGTCCGCATGCATCGAACGTGCGTGCACTCACGGCGCGACGACCACCGCTCCATCGTGGCGCATCCGCCACGCCACGCGAACAAATGGCCAGCGCCGCCGCCGTCAGGAGCGTTCGTGTTAGCACCGCGGCGAAGCCTGCTTGCGGTGATTGAAGGCGTCGGGTCTCCCCGATTCGTTTCCCTATGTATGCGCGCGCGCGGTCGAGGCGGCGAGCTTTTGGCGATTCGCGGCCGCTGCCGCCGAGAGCTGCGAGCGTGTGTGCACGACCTCAGCCGAGCCCTGCCGCGTCGTGCGCGCGTGCGACTGCGGCACAGCTCGGCGCATGAGTGATGCGGGAGCGGCGTAGGAGAGACACGTCTCTTCGCTTCCGTGTAGACGGCTGTTAGTTCGCGCCCCGTTTCGAACCAGCCGCGAACGTGATAGTTCTGGGCTTTCCTATAGGCAGGTGCGTGCTTTGTAAGGTTTGCATCCGTATAGCTTGATAAGCTGCGAGGAAAGCTCGAAGACGCGCAGCAAGTCGTTCAGCTGCGCTTTTCACGACGGGGGGCTTTGGGATGTGTGAGACCCGCAGCTCCGTTTTCGTTTAGGGATTGATGATAGATAATATGATCAACGGAGCTGCGGACCGGTGCGATCAGGACAACCGGATCAGGTCCAATAACAGTGTTTTCGATGAGAGAGTGAATTACAGGGCTAGTCATAAGAGCAATATCGCTGCGCCAGGAAGCCCAGCGACGATTTCAAAGCTATAGTGACTGTGGCACTTTCTTCCTACGCAGTGGCACTTAAGAGCCGCATCGCCGATGGATTGGTCAGCTGGTGGTGTCAGTGACACGAAAGCGAACGAAGGGCTCAACGAGTGACGGACCAGCGTATAGGGTAGTTCATTGGAATTCTTAGCTAACCTCGAACTCCTGCCGGCGCTATCGCAATAGCGCATATTGAGGTTAACGTAGAGATAAAGTTAACGCAACTTTGGCAAGCATATTTTCTAGGCCCATCGTCCGTCAGCTCGAGCTGCAATCTTAAGCATATCCTCTCGTCACCGCAATACAGTTGTCGTTGGCAGCATCGAACAGTGGACGTCATTCGCACCACGAGACAGTTTTGAGGTCCGGAGTTTGCCAGCCCGAACATCGCGCACCCGCGATTTCTATGACAGATTGCCCGCATAGGTCTACAGCAAGGACTTCATTTCATATAGAGGGCAGGTGAGAGGGACCCGACTCCTCTACATGTGTGTGTGTGTGTGTGTGTGTGTGTGTGTGTGCATTTTCACATAAAAAAGAAAAGAAATGAATATTTTCAGGGCAGGGACGTGGGTGCCAAACGCATAGGCTGTACGTGGTTTCACGGTTCCCCAATCACGCATCAGTTTTCCTTGTCCTTACAATACGCTCGGCGCTTCCTTACCTCTCTCGCCCCACATCTTCCTCCATCTCACCGTTCGCATATCGCTGCATGTCGTTCGCTCTCTGGGCTGACGGTCGTGCCGTCAGGACAGCGGTCCATGGAGCTCCGCAAGGACCGCGTTCACTCGCTCTCCCGATAATGAGTAGAGCCGAGGCCCTTTCCTCCTCCTTGCGCCATGATCCGTTGGAGAGTTTTGTCCGGGCTGATCGCGCGCGCGCCCAGCAGCGCGCATGCGATCCGCGTCCTCCCGGAGAGCGGCGTTCCCAATGAACAAAACGTGACACGATCGTGACGTATTGCGTTATCGCGCGCGGGCCGCCGCTTCTCTCGGTATACTGCGGCCGCGGCAGCCGTTGTTTTTCGGGGCCGGCCTGTAATAAAAGGGGGAAGCGATCGCCCGCCGCTGCCAGTACACCCCCCTCCTCCCCCACCTCCCTCTTCATCGGAGCCTGGTACCTACAGAGCAACACCGTAATGCCCGGCTGTCTGGAGTCGGCGGCGATGCGCTCTCTGAAACAATGACGATGCCGCCGCCGAGAGAGGTGGAGAAAACGCGTGGCCGGTTTCTGATAGGGCGGCGCGCGGTGCCGCCGAGGCGCTAATGCTCCGCGGACGTGCCAAAAGCGGCCAGCGCCTTAATGGGAGGACCTGGCCCGTCCGAGTATTATATACGGGCCCAACACCTTAGCTGTACGGCCGCTTACGGTGTGCGTGCGTGATGCCTGTGCGCCGCTGTGCGTACACGCGTTATAGGTGTGCGTTCGTGCGCGCGTGTATACATACATACACGTATATCTTCGGCGCACACGCCGGCGCGGCAGCTGTCCGAGACGGTCAGCCTTCCGAAACACGATCTCGTAGCGTGTCTCGGCCCCTGCTGCAGGACAGGGACGACGTCAGTCGGCTGCGTGGTCTGTACACGCTCGCGTCCCCGTGGGGGTGTGCATCGACATTTCCGCGCGGAAGAGAGAACGGAGTGAAGTGCATGCCGATGTTGCCTTGAGCCTTCGAGAGCCGACTGCTAATTACAGGGAACATTGGCTGCTGCGCGCGAGGTGTGTAGAGGCGCGGTCTTCCGAAAAGAAGGCTGTCCGTTTGCGCGCCTCTTTCTTTGCCCATACATGCTCGTACCTATATACTCTTTCCTGCAATTTGACGCCCTAACACTTACACGAATGCCGGGGGGAGCGTTTACGTGGGAACTTTGATCACCTTTCTCGTTTTCCTCGACTGCTTTCGAAGAAGTCTGTTCACAGCGTCCATCCTGGGTCATCAAATGTTCGAACGTTCCAATTCACGGATGTACACGACGTCGTCAGCAAAGCCAAAGTATTCTTCTTTAAATGGGATGTTTGCCGTTGTTTGCACAGTACAGCCCCTTGATGAGACAACTTGCATATGTTTATTCGCTTTGGGCTATCTCGATGCTTGCATAACGTATTACTGGCTGGCCCAATCCTTCACTTTGTTGGAGTAGCATAACGTGCACTGCTACTCCTTTCAGAATTATCCCGTCGTTTTAATATGGACGAGTCAAAGCGCTGGCTGAGCATTCCAGGCGCTAAAATTTATGCATAATGGATCATGCTGTACAGTTAGAGCTGTTTAAAGCATCCTAGAAAATAGATGCATACACCCGCAACATTACATTTAATGTCAGAGGATAATATCGGATCACTATAATTGATTGATTTGTGGGTTTTACGTCCCAAAACCAGCTCTGATTATGAGAGACGCCGTAGTGGAGGTCCCCGGCAATTTCGACCACCTGGTGTTCTTTAACGTGCACTGATATCGCACAGCACACGGGCCTCAACATTTCGCCTCCATCTAAATGCAGCCGCCGCGGCCGGGATTCGATCCCGCGACCTTCGGATCTGCAGCCGAGTACCATAACCACTAGACCACCGTGGAGGGGCATCGGATCACTATAATCCGCGTACGTTAACATCGCCGGACTTCTACTTCCACCTGAATGCATAACCGTTTGTGTGTGTGTGTGTGTGTGTGTGTGTGTGTGTGTGTGTGTGTGTGTGTGTGTGTGTGTGTGTGTGTGTGTGTGTGTGTGTGTGTGTGTGTGTGTGTGTCCTCGGCAGCGCCACCTGTTTTTTTTTTCCGCGATATGATATTGTTAAAGCTGCAGAGGCGTACCGTCAAGCATGTTGTCGGTGTTGGCCGACAACAACAGCCGGTAAATGTGCATGTCTTTCATAACTACACAGGTTTATTGTTAAGTGCAGCGCGTGGCCACAGACAAGGGGAACAGTGTACGGTAGTGAGCAACTTCAGAGCGAAGATCGGATTTGTTTAATTGTAAAGGGGCCCTATAAACGAGTCCTCGGGATTCGAAGGTGAGCGAGCGGTTGCTTTCGCCATGCGGTAGTACAACCAGCTTTCAAAGAGAGAGAGAAAATTTTCACAGCATATCCACGAAGTGAATGATGATGAGTGGGCGAAGTTCCGGAGGTTCATCGTAGATCGTGCCGAGTTCCGGATTAATTTAGTTAACACGCACGCTACGAATCTTTATGGTTCAACTACGCACAAGTGAAATCTCCCACCGGCACTTTATTGCAAGTCAAGATCCCGTGCCTATATATATATATATATATATATATATATATATATATATATATATATATATATATATATATATATATATGGGTGGCCTGTGAACAGTTCTAGCGCGAGCAGTCGGTATTTTTCAATCAAGAAACTCGCTAGAAGAAGCTGCCTGAGTCAAGCTGGTCTCTCGCGGATGAGGGCGCGTTCTCCTTCTTTGCGAGCTGGTAGCGCGTTCATCGAAGAAAGAGCGTTTCCATAGTCAACGCGCGCCTTTCGCTCTCTCTGTCTCTCTCTCTCTCACAAGACAGCAGATGGAAGAGTGAGAGAGCTCGCGCGCCGGGAGGCATGCGCCGAGGACGCGCCTCCCACACGCGCCCTCCTAGTAGCGCGTTCCTAGTAGGTAACGCGCTACTACAACAGACGGACAGACCCAAACCTTAAGGAGCTTCGCCCCTAAAAAAAGAACTGACAAGTATTACCAATGTTTCCAAAACAGAGCATGCCAGATTCACGCTGATCCCCTATACACCTTTTCAGAAAAGGCTCCCTGGGCGCCGCCATAACCACCGCTGGGCTGTGCAACATATGCGTGACCCCGCACTGCCGAGGGTTTGTAGCAGCAATTTTGGCGAGTTGGAAGGTCTTTATTATCAAACAGCGCACATAGGAGAAGACAAACGGAACGAAACAGACAACACGAACCTTTTTACTGCTGTGCACAGCCCAGTATGGTGGTGCTCCATTCCTCCCGTGAAAAGGTCTATAGAAAGGGAGGGATGAAGTATAAATATATTTTCCTGGAACGACGAGGTATTAACAATGGCATGCAAGGGTTTTAAAGGGTAATAAATTGATATTTCGCGGCTCCCAGGAGGCTTCAAAATATACTTTTTAATTTCAAATTTTTTTTTAAATGCGAAGCATTTCTTAGCGAACTTCGGCGACATTGAGCGTATCTATCTATCTATCTATCTATCTATCTATCTATCTATCTATCTATCTATCTATCTATCTATCTATCTATCTATCTATCTATCTATCTATCCGCCTACGATTTCGTGCTCTCCTGGCCGTTTTGATAATGGGGTGTTTACGAAAATTGGTATGCCACAACGTGACTACATGACGAACATAAATGACCGGTCATAACATGAAATTCATGACATGCATGTTATGAGCGGCATGATTTACATACCACGGTATTGGTGCTCTCCTGGCCGTTTCGCTAATGGGATGTATGCGAAAATTGGTATGGCACAACACGACTGCCTGACGAACATAAATGGCAGGTCATAACATGAAAATCGTGATATGCATGTCATGAGCCGCATGATTTACATGCCACGATCTTAGTGCTCTCCTGGCCGTTTAGCTAGCGGGATGTATGCGAAAATTGGTATGGCACAACATGACTGCATGACGAACACAACTGACAGGCCATAACACGAAAATCATGACATGCATGTCATGAGCCGCATGATTTACATGCCACGATCTTAGTGCTCTCCTGGCCGTTTCGCTAGCGGGATGTATGCGAAAATTGGTATGTCACAACATGACTGCATGACGAACATGACTGAAAGGTCACAACATAAAAATCATGATATGCATGTCATGAGCGATATGATTTGCATGCCACGCGTTTCGTTAACGGGATGTATACGAAAATTGGCATGCCAAAACATGACTGCATCACGAACGTAAATGACAGGTCATAACATGAAAATCATGACATGCATGTCATGAGCGACATGATTTACATGCCACGGTACTGGCGCTACACTGCCCTTTCGTTAATGGGATGTATACGAAAATTGGTTTGGCACAACATGACTGCATGGCGATCATAAATGACCGGTCATAACATGAAAATCGTGACATGCATGTCATGAGCGGCATGATCTACATGCCACTCGATTAGTTAATGGGATGTATACCAAAATTGCTATGGCACAACACGACTGCATGACGAACGTAAATTACAGGTCATAACGTTAGAAAGATGACATGCGTGTATGAGCGGCATGGTTTACATGCCACAGTCATGGTGCTCTCGCGGCCGTTTCGTTAACTTCATATGTACCAAACTCGATATAGCGAGACAACAATGCAAATCCATTTTACGTTCCTGATGCGTGCTTCGCATTTCCTTGATTCCCGCTGCACGTGGGATCTCCCAATTTTTTTTTTGTTTAATTTCAAACAACATACACGCATGACATATTTTCTCGTCTTTACTTCCCGTCTTAGAGCCGCTGTCTCCTGCTTACCCCAGATACTTCCTTAGAAGACCGTTGGACAACGTCGGCACTGAGTATTTCACTTCTTTTGAGTTCGCGCTTTTCAGCTACATGTTGTCATCTCGGTTCGCTCATACGAAAGCCTGCTTTAAACGAGGCGAAATCACCGTACATCGCCCACGACAGCCAAGCGAGACGATCAGGGACAAAAGGGCGTTAGATTGCATGCGAAAGCTTGACAGCAGACATACTAGAACTACTATTCACCGCGTACCACCCACACCTTAAACCGTATTCATACGCCGTGTAAATCACCATGTTCACGTCATAATGTTCAACGAAAGGATAGCAAACTCTGGGAGAAAACTGCACGATAGCCCGCATCTTGAGAAACTGTACGGGGGAGGCCCTTTAAGGTTACTCATGATGCACGGATTTCGAATGTGACCTGTCAGCATGCAATAAAGTAGCTTTTCGTGGAAAATTTAGCGTCATTGGGCCGATTTATACGGTATACGCGCGCACACTGCACCTCAAAAAAACGATTGTGTGTCCGTTTGCTGTACATTACACAACTTAAACATAGACGAGATGCACACCTCCTATATGAAGTATGCATTGCCGTGCACTGACTATAGCACAACAAGAGATGTGCATCTATGTGCATCTTAGAGCACACGTGACTTCTTGACGAACGTCCTCCATCAATACGCCGACTACAACCAGCAAATCAAACCCACGCACCTCCGTGCTCGGTAGCTGGACACTATACAGCTCCCACTGTGTTATGGTACCTATGTTTCCTGGTTCTGCTGTACACTCACTTTACGAATGCTATATATACTTACGATGTTGCTCGTACGGAACACGGCAAACAAATTTTACTGTCTCCTACCGGTGACAAGTAAATCATCCTGCCGTGTGTCTATACTGTACGATCCGATCGGTCGCTGCACACACTTCCCAAGCATTTTTACTGCTGGGCAACCGCGATAGCGCTGTGGACTTACAGCGCAACGGGATTCCTTGTTGATAAAAGCTGCACGTTATCCATATACGGGGACGGTATATAAGTGGCGCGCTTAGTGTGCTAAAACCTGTGTACTGCTCGCTCAGCAAACACAGCTCTTTACGTTCCACTTCCAGAGAACAGCCGAACGAGAAGGGGCGGCGATAAATGTGACTTTTATTTATCAAGGGTACATGTCGACCTCGCTCGCTTGTCTATATAGAAGCCGCGGGGAGCGACAAAGGCGAGCGTTCGAAGAGGGTTCCACTCGGGCCCTTATAGGACTTCATTAGCATTCGCGCGCATTTGAGCACTTATCTCCGGCCGGTATCTTTAGTATAGTTACAGATGTCGACAAAAACCGCGCCCATAACAAAGAGAAAACGACAGAGCTCCGCATGCATCGAGACTCGAGGTTATATACAAACGGGAGCGCTCGAAAAGACCACACCAGAGAAGACATCTCCTGAAGGACCGACTGGATATACATGCGTTTCTGACTAATTGGAGCTTGCGTATTGACAAGCTCGCCGGCACTGTTTATCATTGACGGTCCCCCTTGGCCGTCTCTGGATGCCCGGCGTATAAATTACGATCAATTCCCCCGCGGTCGCACGCAAGTGCGGTCTCGAACGCGGCACGCGCCCCGTACAAAGGACAGGAGAGACAAGGCCGTATACACAGGCGGTTCGAATTTGAGAGAAGAGCAATCTCCCCGTCTCTTATACTTCAGAGTATACCGTGTGAGAGAGGAGAAGAAGCCATACCCGTAAAAAATGACAAACGCACAAATAGTCTATCACTTTTGAGAAACGCCGCGTGGTCCTCCAGTATCAACAGG
Organism: Hyalomma asiaticum; assembly: GCA_013339685.2. Taxonomy (NCBI): domain Eukaryota; kingdom Metazoa; phylum Arthropoda; class Arachnida; order Ixodida; family Ixodidae; genus Hyalomma; species Hyalomma asiaticum. Next base: position 118,696,360 of record CM023482.1, on the reverse strand, counting down.
AGAAAAAAGGGAAGAGGCCACTAAAACGCGCGGCTCGCTAAAACGATTCTACACGAACATAAAGTCCGTTTTATTTGATGTCCTATTGCAGTTTCGGCGGTTGTGGTAACCGATAAGGCGACGAATAAATATCTCCCGGTGCACCATCGAAGCCGCTGCGGCGACGGCGGTGGCGGCAGTGGACGAACACGCCACGTCCCCCGTGTACGAGACAAGAACGGCTTCCAGTACGCTCCCCGGCTAGTTCTATGCATCGTGAGTAATGTCGCGGTGTCGGTAAAGCGATTCAGACAGAGAATACGAAATCGCGAACATCCTTTTTTTACCTTCAACAACACCGCCGCGCTGTCTTCTTTAGAAACGCGTACACAGTCCCTGCCAAGCTTGTTAAAAAAGTTGGACAATGGAATATATATATGAAAACGTTTATGAGATAAATAAAAAAGAGGAGGTATAGGAATTGGGTGGGTGATGCCGCTAGTCCAGGGCTCCACTGGCTTGAGCGGTCCGCCGTGCCTGATCGGGGAGTGCTAGCTGCATCTCCCGATCCTCGCTGGTGGCAATTGAATAATGGAAGATATGTGTAGAAAGGCGGTGTTGCAGCACGCGATCTCGTACCGCCCTTTCGCTCAGTGAAAATCAGGGGTTTGGGTAAGAACTTGCGCGTCACACTCAGGAGCATACTGCAGCATGAAAGTTTCGCAGCTTGCTCGGCGCGCGATCCAGCCCACAAATGTATAGCAGCGCTCAGCCGTTGCTTCGAGCCATCACGACAAATAAAACAGTACTGCGTATGCCTGCAAAATCTCCCTTCGCGCATGCTGAATTAAGTCTGCACACAGTGCAAGAACGTGAAATCGATTCACGTGCTCGAGGATGTGAAACCTTTCGATGTGGTTCGTGGGAGGCTGCGCAGCTTACGACGCCAAGAATGCCGCGTGTTAGAATGTGCCTTCGTTCCCCACTGCACAGAACTACGCGAACCCGCCGTTGTGTAACTCAGCGGAGACGACATTCGCGAGTATCTGCCCGCCGACTCTCGATCGGTTGCTTCACGCGATGAGCCTACCGGCGTACAAGGCTACAGTCCAGGATCGGCCGCGCCGACGCTGAGGTATCGGTGAAGCGGCGACCACCAAGCCCCCAACAGACGGGGCAGAAACACGAGTCGCAATCGACAACACCGTACATGTCTCCCTCGTCGCTCTCTCTCTGTATCGACGTTGCCTGCAGCGCAGCGTATACTGCCGCAGCTTCTTGCTCTAGCCGCCGGCACGCCACTCTTAATCGATGCGATGTTCGGACTACAAATTTACGACAACAGCGCGCCATCTTATACACGCCGCCTCCGTGCTAGCTCCATAAAAGCGCCCGTTTCGCGGACGCGCTTCTACGAGCCAAAAGTTTCCGACTATATATACGAAGACGACGCTTCTGTTTGTAGTCGCGGCCCCGACCGAGTTGGTTGTGTTTGGTTTTCGGCTGAGGCATACAGACCAGTGGCAGGCAGCGCGAGGAGGTCAGCGGCACCGCAGAAGGCTCACAGTCGAAAAACGTTTTCTTCTATATACCCGGCAGTCTCTCATTTTTATCGGTCGCTATCGACGAAGTCCTTCTGGTTCTTTTACAAGGCCGCGGCGGCTCGCTATGCCCGGTAGTGGTACGGAAACTTGCTTCGTTTCGCACCAGGAAAGCGCTGCAGTATACGCTGATCACTTATTTGCGTCGAAATCGTATGTATAGTGTACATATGTGCCTGGCATGCGGGATTGTCTCGGGCACAAGTACCTTCCATCCGGGCTTTGCTGGATTGTGATCTACTGTGAGTTAAGGAGAATTCAGCACAAGACATACACCGGAAATAAACGATGTACTGAATGCCTTTCCATTGTCGTTGTTCCGTCCGCAGAAAGCCTTGTTCATGTCGACAAGGGTATTGTCGTGACAAGGGAGCGTCGTGAAGTTGGCTGAGCACAGTCGAACGAAGGTGGGCTGGTACGACGACTAGAAGGGGAGAGCCGGTGGGACCGAGGTTACGGCAGGTATAAGATCCCGTCTTTGAGGACGAACATCCGCAGGGAAGCGTCGTGAGGAGTTGTCTCCAGCCGGTCAATGATAGCTCGTAAGGCAGAATCGCGGCGTTGCTGGTTGCCAATTTCAGGCATCTGTGACACAGAGTAGACGTAGGCAATGGTGTCGGGACCGACTGCGTATTCCACAGGGTAGCGAGATAAACAATCCGCATCTATATAGTTAATGTACTTGTAGCTCTTAAACTCTATACGCACAACGGAATGCACATGCACAATGATGGGCCCAATATCCCTTTGATAATGTGTTCACAATGTGCTTGTACACACGCTCACATTAGGCGAAAATCAAATTAATGCTCATAAGAAGTTAAACAGTCCTATGTTTATCTAAGCGCAAGGGCTTACGGAACAGGCTTATTTTGTTTTCATATCTTTTTCTTTTCTCTGGAGCAGTGAAGAGAGAGTGGCAGGGCCAACCAAACCTGAAGTGATTATTTATTTATTTATTTATTTATTTATTTATTTATTTATTTATTTATTTATTGAGTGAGTGAGTGAGTGAGTGAGTGAGTGAGTGAGTGAGTGAGTGAGTGAGTGAGTGAGTGAGTGAGTGAGTGAGTGAGTGAGTGAGTGAGTGAGTGAGTGAGTGAGTGAGTGAGTGAGTGAGTGATGCAGATGATCTTCAGTAGATTTTAATGTGTACTGATATGGGCACCCGTAGGCGTTGAGCACTAGAAAGTAGGGAGCAAGCCACAGCTAGTATTGACCCGCTAGAGGCGTGTTCACTCCGCACAAAAATATTTCTCAGCGTGTATGTGCTTATGTGTCGTTCCGAAGCCTCTCTGTCTGAAGAACGCCCAAATGCAAATCACTAGGAACGCCCGGTAGCTATCACCTTATAACAACACAAGATATGCATGCGCACATTCCGCATACCAGCCTGAATCATACGTCGAGCTAGCTCGTAAGACGACGGTAGCGATGTTAAGGCGCTGTCTCCTTGCCGTGAACTGATCTAGCCTATATACTTCTGGTCGTAAAGCAAATGGTCAAAGTGGTTTTACTTTTGCAAGCAAGCGTCGCGGTCTTCATCCACGGCAGCCTCGCTATCTCGCGAGTTGTCCGTCTTTGCTTAAGAGCCATTTATCCAAGCTGCGCGACACGGTCGTTATTCCACTTTATAAGGGGAGGAGACCTTGGTTTCAGCAGGCCGAAGTGAGCGAGGGCGTAGAGGAATACAGACGTAGGCTTTTGGAGCACGTCGTCTTGTCGACACATAAGAGGACGCAGTCTGCAGTCCGAGGTTGCTGTTGTGTACTATTCGACTTCTCCAGACGCGTCGCGTGTAAACGCAGCCGTAGCAGCTCTTGTCCACTGCACACTAAGACGAAGTCCGTTTTATCACCGAATGGCCAGGCGTGGGACGAACGACGTACATGATCCGAATGCACCACTGGGGAGACAGTCCCGTGGTTATAGTCTAGGCACAAGCGAGGCCAAGGAGCATCGTCGGCTGTGGCTGAATGTCAGCGCCGTTTCGTGCAACCGTGGACGGTACTGAAAATAAAACCACGTACGGATAGCACGCGAGAGCGCTGCGGAGCGACAAGAGAATTGCCGGCGCCCTATCTAAAGTATCCCCTCGCTCGTCCCGCTGAAAAGAGGGTCACTGGTCTCACGAAACTCCGGGTATACGCTATATGCTCAAGGTCTGCATTCTCTTCCCTCCACTATACGCCCACTTGCAGTAAGTTTCCGAATCTTCTCTGCCTCCCGTGGCTCCTGCGGCGCTGCCGCCGGCTTCCTTAAAAGGAAGGCGCTCTTCAAAGAGGCATGCCGAATCAAATTCCGCGGATTCCTGTAGGAGAACCGCGACTGTGCAAACACGAGCGACCTGGGAGCTACGCTGCGTGCATCGCGCGAAGACACAGCCCTCTGGCCCCGCTGTTCACGTGTAATACCTGCCCCCCGACGTAGCGAGGAAGGACGATTCTCGGAAGTCCTCTCGGTTGTTACGTGCCCGGGCAAGAGTGCGGTGGTTGGCAGCGCGGAGAGCAAAAGCAAGACCTAACACGAAGGCGAAAGCGAAGGCACGCCGTATAGTCCGCGAGCTTTCCTCCGCGGCCGAACGGTTTTTACGAGCGCGCACTCTGTGTGACCGCGCGCTCCTGGGCTGCCTGATGCAGCAGCGGTCGCGGTTCCGCACCGGCATGCGCACGCACGTGTTAACTCGAGGTATAAAAGAGCGAATTCCTGCGGTCCCACGTGGTCGCGAAGAACTGTAGCTTCTCATGTGCGAGGAACGAAAAAAAAGGTGTCAGGTGAAATTTGTATTAGCAGGTGCGGCGACATTTATTTCTTGAAGGTCGCGTTTACTTGGAGCAGCTAACAAGAATCGGCTACCCGGCAAGTTAGAGGGATGGGGTGGATGCAGTAAACTTAAGTAACGGAGCTGTAGGATTCAAGACAAGGCAGGAGATCGAGAGACGGGAGAGGCTTTAAGTGATGAATATACTGTTGAAAAAGGAATGTCGCTGAAGCCAACGTTTCGACAAGTGGACTTGTTTTCTTTCCCCGTTACTGGAGGGGCTCGGTGTCTGGAAGCGGGTTCAGCCGAGTTGTGCTCCGGGAGCTGCTCGGCGTTTATGTCTCGACCCCGAAGCAGACTGCTGCATCGGACCGTTTTCATACCTTTTCCGTGCATCTATTTAGACTGATATACTGTTTTCTATGATAAATCTACTGTATTTTATTTCGCTATCATGGGTTCAATATTAGAGAAGAAAATCGAGATCAAAGCTTCTTTACTTGAACTTCGCGTATCTTCTAACGCTAATCTTCAGTATCTTCTAACGCTAATAATGAGATTGGATAAAATAGCAGACGTTCTTGAATGAGCACTGTAAATTATACAACACTTAGTCATAAAAGGGCTTCGAACACAGACGTGAATATCGAGCCAATATTCAAGAAGCTATAGCAACTTCATCCATTTCTATGCTATCAAAAACTCACCAACACACTTGGAAGATTCACACCAGAAATCGACTCTTTATGGCTTTCAGGGCGACCCTATATACGCGCCTCGTTCCATTCAAGCCTATTTATATATGAGCTGCTGCTGTTCGTCAGCAAACCACCTACAGCGCATAAACAGAGCTTAAAGAGCTTGTCGTCGACCATCACACCACGCCCAAGGCACAGACGTTCCCCGGCGGATTCCTCGAGGACCACTGCGGTATAGTGTACAGGACGAGGAAATGACGCGGCGGTACGATGTGGTGGCGTATATGCTAATTTATACGAGGATCAAGTTGCCAACGGCTGGAATCCACGTGAAATAACGACTATATAAGATAAATACGACAGGGCCCCCAAAAGCCACCGGAGCGATTCATCTTCCCCGAACGCCTCTTGGCGAAGAATCATCACTCCACTCTGGCGCCTCGGGAGCCGTTTCGTGGCCCGCGAGCTGTGATCGACAGATGCCGCTTTAATAGACTCGCCGAAGAGCCGTTGCCGTCTAGCAGAGACAAACGCATTAACGATCTCGTAAAACGCTTTTTGTTCTAGGGTCTCGGCGCCATATGGTGAGTTCGCGTACGGTGCTGCGTGCATGCAGCTGCTGCCTTTCGTTCTGTCCAAGTGCTGTCGGCGAAGATTCGGCGCCACCCCTGCGAGACACCAAGGAGACGGATCCTTGAGCACGTTTCGCTGTCTTGGGTTGAGGCGCCAGTGAACGGTGTTATGCGTAGTTCGGTAGTACCATACACGATCTATAGAAGTTCCGGGTGTATGTACTGCGGCACGTGCACGGCTTGAACACAAGCATGACGGCGACGGAGGGTGAGTCTGTCAAAGAAGGAGCATTTTTTGTTGTACGGATCACAGGAGGGCATATACGTGGTGAGAAAGACCATAAACGCCAAGTGACGTGGCGATGGCCCTAGGTATATAAAGACATCTGTGAGCGCTTCGAACGATAGTGAACGACAGAAGGCGAGATAAAAAAAAATTTGATGAGCGGTAAAGGTGCAAATGGGGGGTCGTTACGTTATGACGTAACGCGTTGAGAAGCACCATAACCGCCACGTGACGTGGCGACGGCCATATAGACATAAAGACACCTGCGACTGCTTCGAACAACGCGAAAAGAGCGAAAGGGAGTTGGGAGAGAAAGAAAATTGATGAGCGGCGAGAGTTGCAGGAGGAATGCGGTCCTACGAAGCGGCGTCGCACTGCATGGGCAATAAACTTTCATCTCACTCTCTCTTTTGTTCCCGTTCCTTCAGCAGCAAGCGATTTCATTCGTAAGATAGCACAGTATAGCAGCCACACGTTGGAGCGACAGATATGGAACGCCCTTCTCAGTTGTTCCTAATAAACAAGGCCTCCTCGTTGGCCAGCAGATGTGATCTAATTGACGTATACACCTGTGACAGACGTTTTGTCATTACGTCGTAATGGGATACAGTATATATCACGACATATGTCAGTGCTAGGCGAGACCTATACGCCTGGTGCACCGCCTATAGAGGCGCCACTGATGGCCACCTAGCGGGCGCTGCCGACAGTACTCTCGGGAGGCCGAGCAGACGACAACGCTTTTTGCAGCGCTGGGAGGCATGGGCATGGCCGAGGAACGCGGCTGCGATTTCCCCTTCGTTCGCGTGCCGGACACCTACTGTTGCGGTGACAGTTGCAGGAAAGAATTGGGCCTCTGTGAAAGTGGGCACGCGCGTGCCGTTAACACAATTTAGGACAAACCAGTCCGCATATAATTGTCAGGTGCATCCCGCCGACCACCGTGAAAAAGTCCAGTTGCGAAGTGGAGCTCGTGCGAAGTAGCCGCCTTGTATTTCCTTCTTTTTTTTAAATTGCACCGTTGCCACATTGCCGTCTCTGTACCTTAATATCTGTACCTTAATAATAAACACACATAATTTGAGCAGAGTGGTAATTCAAACAATGAAGCAAACAATACGTGATGCTGGCGTGCGTTATGTAGCGATCTTGATAGCACTGATTACATACGTGACATAATCGCATAATAATTGACATAAAAGTCACCTTATGAAGCGCAACTGAGAGATTGTTAATGAACCTGCGTACACTCCTCATGGATATCGCCAAACTTGCCAGCGGATAAAACCATTTAGCGCCGCGTTCGTCGAACTACCCTACCTGCTGCAGCCGTCAAAACTTGCAATTTTCTGAGCGACCTTCTTGAAAGCGCACAAAGCTGCGTGAGAATTTTTGTGTTTTGGATGCTGAGTAAAGAGAAGGCGCATGATATATTGAAAAGCGGCGAAGCGTTGGTCAAGTTAATTGGGAGCGACAGCAAGGCTGGGGCTCGCTCTATCGTCAAGATGTATGTAGAAACATGTAAACACTAAACAGCTACTGAATTTCTTCGTCACTTTACGGAGATTTCGTCATATATGCGTCTTCTGTGGGCCTGCAGTGCACCACATTGTTTTAGAGCTTTATGTGCCTATGCAAGTATTGCCATTATCATGGTGGTTTGCGGTCCAGCATCTTCCCATTATTCCGTATATGAAATGCTCAGCACGCACCAAAGCTATATTTAGCCTTGTGTTGGTTTCAAACTTTCTTCATGCTCTTTCGTCCGTGTGTTCTGCGTGCTTCTACTTTTCAAGATGGTGTATGAACATGCCCGAACTGCCACTGTTGTAACATAAATTTTTTTCTTCTAGTAACAGTGGTGGGGCACACGCATACCGAGCACACATGAGTTTCTTGTCTTATTAGAGCTGGTGTAACTCGTAAAATAGGGCAAGACTTCTGTGTGAGCACTTTAAACGTACAAGCAGGCTTTTGTTTACACTCCTCCCCCTTAAAACTTAGCCAGGTGGGTAGCCCCCCTCCATTTTCGTTAACGCCATGGGTAACACCCCTCCCACCCTGCGAAATCAAAATTCTGGTTAAACGCCTACGTACAGGAAGAGGTCGTGTTTGGATGGCTTTTGTTATTCGACATCCCTTGAAGCTTCGGCCACCCCACACATGCAAAGAAAGTTGCTTATTTCGCTGCGACAACGCGAACTAAACGGCGAACGCGAACAAAGTCGTAGGAAGCTACGGCCCACGGCTGCCTACTCTCCCGCGAATACTTAGCAGGGTCGCCACCAGTAGCGCTTCCGTCGGCTTGCACGAGGCGTATACCTTCTAGTACATAAGTTATTTGTATATATCGAGCTGGAACAGCACGCTGCTTAACACAGTATGTTAAGAACTCCTCTCACCCTGTATAAGGATGCGCAGTTCAATGTCCACCAGGCCCACGTGATCTCCAAGTGCTAGCTGGGCGCCCCCTACAGTTGCAGGCAGTCAGTGGGTGTGTGGTGGCAAAACAACCGAGCTGTTGTGATGAACCCCACCTGGGATGATGTGTCTCGTGAATTGAAGTAACTGCTTGGTACCTGTGCGCTATGGTTCCATTCTTCTGTTCTGCAATAAACGCACGACAGTTGATTTATTTCACCCACTCAAACGCTCAGGCCATAAACCTGTACTCTTGTTACGGTTTCGTTGATTTCATTGTGGTTCAATGTAACGTCATTTTGGCCGTCCCAGAAGACAAAATGTTCCTAAAGATCACGTTCGTTTTCTTGTTTTCAGTATTTATGACGCTTAATGTCATAATCAGAACGACTGTTGTCGCTAATGTTGAATTCATTAGTTTCAGTGCGAGATTTGTATTCTTGAAGACGATCTGGATAAGCATTCTCAAGTCCGTCTACCTTTTTTTGAGATACTCAAGTGAGGAAGAATATGTGATGTGTTGTAGCTTCTGCTTTTCTTTCTTCATCAGTGACGCTTTAATCTAACACCTCGTCATATGAAGCTGTTGATGGATAAGCATTTATTGTGCAGACGTCGCCGTCCTATGTCTCTTTTAGTCCAGGAGGCCATCGCTCCGATCAATCCTCTTCGCCCGGTCTACCAGCTTGCGCTGGTCATCCGAGTAGGCGCCGATTAGTTGGCGTTTCCACATTAGGACCACTACCGCAGCCCTACAGAGATATCGTAAGTTGTGTCGTCTATATACCGCAGAAGACACTCATTACCACACCACTTACCTACTAAAGGAAAAGCAGTTAAGCTTAAGCGACTGCACAGCACACGTCACAACTCATGAAGGCACGAATAGTCACACACTATGTAGCCCTATAATGTAGCCAGCATTAACCTGATTTTAGACATTGATGAGGTAATGACACTTTAGAAAGATAACCAATGAAAGTGTCTAAAATACTTACTAGGCAAAATTTCACCCGGTGAAGGTATTAAGGAGCTACATTACAAGAGTGTCTTAGTAGACCACAGTATGCAGAGAAAGGTCTTTTGTTATTTCCAGAATTGAAACAGAAACATAGCGCAAGAAACGACAAAGACAGAAGAAGAGGAGAGCTGGGTAATGTGCTGCTGTGTGCGTCGTGTCTTTTTCGCTGTTCCATAATAATAATAATAATAATAATAATAATAATAATAATAATAATAATACTTTATTGTTCAAGTAAAGGTTCAAATACACGAGAGGCCTACCAAAGGTTTCCTGTTAGACAGGTGTGTATATATATATATATATATTATATATATATATATATATATATATATATATATATATAATGATTTTTCCGTGATTGCACAATGCTGACTGACTTTCTAAAATTATTTCTCTCGCTGCTTGAAGCTCTATATAGATAGCACGACAGTGACGGCTATATATACGGTCTGCACTGCGCATCTTTGCTGCAGCAACTGCAAATCTTGCATGCTAGATATAAAAATACCGAATTAGAGATACAAAAGCAGATATTGATACACTCGTCGTGAGGTTCTGCCTATACTACACCTTTATTGTGTGGTTTTACATAAGTCGATAGCGCAGGAGTTTCCTTCTTTTGGAATGCACTTACTTCTTTCCATTCCATTTCCACTAACCATAGACGCACGTATATCCCGCTCCAAGTGGCTGCGTGCTCGTAAACAGCAGCGCCACATCCAGGATGTGGCGGTGGCGGTGGTGTGTCCATTACGGTGGGTAATGTTGCTTGACGTTGCGATGGCCAAAACGCTATAGCGCTCTGCTGCGCACCATGTTGCCTCTGCTTCGAAAGCGCGAAGAGCGTGCTTAAGCTCGGCCAAACATCGGCCCTACTGGTGTCCATATATGTGTGCTTTCGTTCATCGTTGCACGCGAACTCGCTGAAAACCCGTCTACTGGTCTATAGGTCGACTCGCCAACTGCGCGAGTAAGCCGGCTGCATGGTGCTGCTCTGTGGCATACGTGGTCAGGCTTGCTTGCGTCGGCGCAGGTATTCGCTAACGGCAGCGTAGGTGGCGACAATGGGGTCATAAATATCTTTAATTGTTTTCCTCCGGTTCTCGAAGGGCCCAAATTATCCTAACACAGAGCGTAAACACGGTGTAATAGTGTATGACATAATGCGAAGCCCGTTTTATTATGTATTTCTTGTTCCTGCTCATCTTTGTTTTATGCTATACGGATGCGCCGAGCAGCTTACTTCCTAAATCACCTGCTTCTTTTTTTTTCTCCTCGCCACCTCCTTCCTTAATGCCTAAAGGAAGAATGGGATTTCTGAGGTTTTCAGCACAATGTGGGAGGATCAACAATGACGCGGCTCTTTGGTTTATACGAGAGTGCTCTATAATTACTTGACAACCACCTTATAGCTCATTACATTCAATAGCACACTATTCACTTTTTATTATTGATATGATATCTGGAGATGTTGGCGCACAAATGTTGGCGCACCCTTGGCTCCTGGGTGTGGTGAACGTTCAACATGCATGGTCGCGAAGCAGTATGCGAAGCAACTCGGCATAACCACAATAACAGTAGTTCCACCAGAACAGCAACAAATAAACACACATACATGGTTCATGTATGCATATTCAAGCAGATGGCAATGCTCTTGAGAAAAGTCGCTAATAAGTCAATAGAAATGTCAGCGCACAAGAACGTCCATAGTCAGTGGGTGGCACCTGGTCGTGTAAGTGAATCACCAGATATTGCATAACCTAATAATAGCTGATAAGCAATCACAGAGATCACAGAAAGGCGAAATAGATGAAACAATAAATGTGTTAATAACGTCCAGAAATGCCGCTTTCTTCAAAAATGTATTTAGTGCTTTTAAAGAGTGCTCTCCTTGCCTGTGACAAAACCCTCCCTCCTTCTCGTAAGAAGTTGATGATTTTTTACCTACCTTGCAGCCATTACTGAAGTTACTGAACGTTATACTACCAGATGCCCAAATGCACACATCTGCGTAAATTGAAAATTTCAAATTACCTGGCAGCCTTTTTGCTAAGTCAGCCATGACACAATTAAAGACAAACGTACTGAGTACGCTCCCCTGTGGCACACCCTGCGTGACATCGTGCTCACTACTGTTTTCTTCGTTCGCCTGCACAAACACCCTGCAACCTGATAAGAACTTAGATATCAATCTCAGTGTTCTGCCGGGGATTCCACGTTCCAGAGTACTTATAGCAGAACATGAACGTGCCTGATGGTGTCAAATGCCCTCTTGATGTCTAACAATACAGACACAGTCAAGTTACCGCTAGCTCAATCATGTTCGACAGATGTCTCTGCATCTAGTACAGCGTGCATTGTAGATCTGTGTTTCCTAAAACCTATGAAGCTGTTGGACAGCACATCTGTTTCGTTACACCACCACTTCAGCCGTGCGTCGATTATCTTTTTCATGACTTTACACAAACAACTTGTCAAACTAACTGGGCGGAAGGATTCAAGGCACAGGGGCGTCTTACCCGGTTTTAAAATCGGGAATACTCGAGCGATTTTCCAAGATTCAGGTAGCGTTTCATCTCTGCATAGGTTACTGAAAATGCAAGAGAGCATTTGTGGCTGTTGGTCCGATGTATTATATGCATGCAAAGAGGCAATTCGCAGTGCTGTCGTTATATTCTCGCTATCACTCGAACATCAGTAATAGTTCGGGCAGCATCCTGTGAAAGAACCACTTCGCCTTATTTTTTTTTAAACCAACAGTTGATGCAGCTCTGCTCTAGGTAATTCTTATGAAAAAGACACATTATAACGGCAATATCTCACATTATATTGCGTAATTTTTTCCTTTCATGTGTCGTGCGCGAGTATGCGTGCATTTAGTTATGTAGGTGGCTTGTAATTTGTGTGTTTCTTTGTGCTTAAAAGCTTTTCGACACTAATATTTCTCTTCGGAGTGATTATAGGGTGTAAAAAGTGGCATTTGGCCACTTTTTACACTTTATAAATTAGTAGGTAGCAGCTTCGAAGGTACAGTATTATGATGAAGAAACGTTTTGACATTGTTGATTCGTTGCCGGCTTGTATTAATGTCTCCAACTTAACAATATATAAATCTATATCCATGCCCCAAAGTATAAAAACCTTCAAAAGACAAAAAAAAATGTGTCACTTCCACCGATGTCTTTTACCCTCTAGCTCCACAAGCATGCGTTACAGCGCTTCTTGCAGCGCAATTTGTGTAATCGACGCCTATCGACAGCCGTTGATCACGCACAGCGCGCTTTAAAGCAACTCATGCGTGTCGGTAAAAAAACAGGCGAGAACTGAGACAGGACGCATTACAGCTTGCTCACAAAGCTCGTTCGTCACACAGCGAAACAGGTCTCACAGGGGGTCATCAGCAGTGTCTATCGTCATTGTCGTCAGATGGCCACGCCCAAGTACGAGCATTCACTGTTACCCACACGACGCAGGCACACTCGGAAACGGACGACAACGTGGAACAGACTGGCTATAAGAGACGACTGCGGGCGTCTCTGCATATTGTCAAGCGAACCAACCGGCTGGATACAAACATTCCACAGCTCCCGAAAGAACTGCAACGACGAGCACAAACAGGTATATTATGAGGTCTTGAAAACTCGAAAGTATAGGCTCCCTGCAGGTGGCGCTTAGACTACCCAAGTAGCACCGGACGCAAAACGCCTGCGTTCGAATATCCCCCGCGTACAGCAAGGCAAGATGCTTGTCCGCCCGCGCTGTGCGAGAGCAAAAGAAGCAAATGCACGCTCGTGGACATTACATATAGAGGCTCGGGCCAAGATAGCGCCGCCGCCAACTTCGCCATGGACAACGGTCTTCCTCTGTTCGCCTCTCTGTCCTCGGCTGCGGCTGCGGCGGCGCGATTACGGTGATTACGGCGTGTATCAACACGCCCGACTTTCTGCGCGCACTCGCTCGGTGTGGGTGCGCGAGCGAATACATATATATGTGCCTGTTTGAGCCCACGTAACGCACCTCCTCCTTTACACTTCCTCTCGCAGTGACACGTCACAAAGTGTATGCCGTCGTCGGCGCTGATGGCATGGGTTGGCTCGCCTGCACTCCTCCGGTGTGTATGGGGTATTCCGCTGTCTCGGGGTAAACACACAGTATGCTCACGTCGCCACCTGCGCGCTGTCCTTCCTTCCTCGTGAAGGCTCCTCCCAGTGCATATGCTTGCTCATGTTTTTCAGGCACCATGCGGTTTCCTGCTACTGAACATGATGTGTCTTCTCAGACGGCAAACTACCAGTCTTTGTGTATGCAGTTATACTTTTATTCGTTCGGAAGCAAGCCTCTTTGCTTATGTGTGTGTATGTATACTTTAAGTTCTTTCGCATCGTCGTTTCTGCTCCTTCTTCTTGCGTTTCGTATCCGCGTCATCGGGTTTATGTGCGGCTAGTTGATTTTTTTTTTTCAGGACCTGTAAACTTATAAGATTCTTGTTTGCGCCACCTGTTTTCCGATTTCTAGTGTCGTTCAGAGAAATCGTAGTAACATATAGATGCCGTTTAGCTATTGGGCCTGCGTGCAGACAACATCCTAGGCTAGAATTGTTTCCAAAAGAGAGAGTCATCTAACCCCAAAGCTAGGCATATCATTAGGGAAGCCGGCTGACCAATGTAGAACGGTACTTAAGAAATGAAAGCTTTGTGAAACTGTCTTGATATATTGGACATAATGAGTCAAGGCATCTGGCCCTTCTCGAAAAAAAAAAAAAAAAACACTCCCGGAATTTTTGTGAATTTCGCCCCCTAAGGTCTTATTTATTTATTTATTTATTTATTTATTTATTTATTTATTTATTTATTTATTTATTTATTTATTTACACACTGATCACTCGCTGAGTGTGCGTGTCGGTACAGGCTAAAGTGTTCGCTTTCGAACAAGTAAGCCGAATGCGAATTGCAGTCTTCTGCTTAACCTGCGCATATTGCGGAAGCACAGAAAATATATGCGGCAGCAGGTTAGCACGTTCTTTCTAAGTACACGAAATTCTCTCGGAGAACATGTCACTGCTCCCTCACGTACTGCGTATGACATTAACACGGAATGTTGCTGTGATTCTAAACACTGCAATCTTACAGTGCTCAATGACTTTCATTTATGTCTATTGCCAACAACGTCGAGAGACTTCTTTCTAACGTTCTAATAAGCACGCACGCAGGAGGCAATCTGACCGTAGCTGGAAACTGAATTAATCGAAAAGTCGAAGAAGCTGCGCGCTCAATATGGCACAATACTCCTGCTGGCCTTACATACAGAACTATCTCAGTGAGTTTTATGACACTTAAAGAACCAAAAACTTCCGTCTTGTACGCTGTTTCGCACATAAACATGTCCGAACCACCCAGATAACTTTATTTAGCGTGTTGGCATTCTTTAGATAGAAACACGATAACTAGGAAAGCCAACGTTGAAGATTATGACGCAAATAAGCTCGCAAAAGCTACAGATTGGACATCGCCTGTCTTAGCACACGCGGTTCGAAGCACGTCGTAGAGAAACGCGGCGCTCAACGGGATGCTCCTTCGCAGACACGCCGATGTTGTCCGCTCTGCGCATGCCCATTTTCAGCACCCAGGGCAAACGGAGCAAATTGCTGGGTTGCCTTTGTACCGCCGCCCTACAGCAAAACGGGGAGCGAGGCGATCGGCGCACGAAAGACTGATGATCTCCCTTTGGAATCCGGGCATTTTGTCTGGAGGACGGCGAGGAAAGGAACGCCGGTCGACCTCCTGCCCCCTTAGCCAATATGCTATACATGTGATACAGATATTTACCACGGCATTTCTTTATTAGAGAGCCCGCGCTTGGTTTTTTTTTTTTTCGCTTCACTTCAATAACTGACATGTTCACAATTAGCCTTCTTCTTTTCTTTTCATTTGACTTTTAGAATGAGTTTGACCTACAAGGTGCTCTAGAACGATAAATTCCGCAAGTTGAACGAGAAAGAAAACGCCACTTTCCTAAGCTGTGTATGAAAACCAATGGTACCAACCGTCACACTTGGCCCTTTCTCTATGAGATAACAAAACGTTTGCATTGAACGGAGCTTCAACACGAAAGTGTTTTATGCCGCCGCTCCACCAAGAAATGGCTGACGTACTTCCGTAACGGAAGTGGACCGCTGAAAAAAAATGACCCCACATTTACAATTAAAGAAAGTACCACCCGCTCGGACCCGAACCTACATTCTTCCGGGATGCGGTGATAGGAGCTGCGAGCTCTACTGATACACCGCCAAGACGTTGGGGGTACCGGGAACAGACGGGCCTTATATCTTCACTACATCGCTTTGCAATTTGCATCTGACTGGTAAACGGTTAAAGCAAATGTTTGCAGCAAGCAAAGTTAGTGTTAAATTAAAATCACCTCCCCTTCACTGCACCCTTTGGTTCGCAGTGGTGGCAGTGCCATCTAGGAATGATGGAGCGAAGCAGATTGTCGTGCTAATCACGCCGGCAGTTAGCGCTTCGGTAGTATAAGCTCGTCGATCGCAGCGGAGGTAAGCGGCGTGACTACGCGGCGTCCTGCCGACGCGTTGCTTGGGCAAAGTACAACTATACGGCTGCTACAAAATTTGTCTTGTGCGGCCAGTTGTGTTGCGACACGCTCTGCTCCAGGAATGCAAAGACGGCCGTCAACAAGCAAATGGCTCCCCTTTCGCTGCAGTGAACTGCGCGTTAACAAAACGATCCGCTACCATACCCCTTCGGTTTCACTTGCAAGGTTCCAACGTTTGCGGACGCTCCTGGTCTATAACAAGTTTTCGCGGGGCTCTGGCGCGTGCGATGCTGTGTCTCCGGAGAACTGTGAGTCATTCGAGAACTTTCGTTTGTGTACCACTGGACAGCATCCCTGTCGCGTGCGAGGTGCCGTTGATGCAAGGGGTTCACATGTCCAGAGTACCCAACTTACCTCCCCCCCCCCGCCCCCTTGATTCGCCACATTGCCGGCTTATGCATTCCACAGCTTCGCGAAGACAGGCTTCAGTTTGTGGTTATACCCATTCCTATGACAGAGGGATCAATCACTTTTTTTTACGTCGTTCGGTTGGCCTCCTATGAGGGAATTAATACTTCCGTGGAATCAGCCTGTCCTCCTTACCTATAAAATGGCTTTAACTTTTTTCATCGCAAATGTCAGACGCTCCACGCCTCTCGTCCGTACAAGGACTCTGGCTTGACATTTTTTTAAATGTTTATTCGATTTATTGCATACACACAGTACACAATACCGTCTAGACCAATATCCTCATCGGCTAGTTCGGGGTCCGATAACAAAATATACATGAGAAGAAGAGCGTCCTTATTGTAGGAGACAACTTAAACGCGCGTTATTAGACACGCGTTATTGCAGGAGAGGTTTACTAGGATCACTATGTTTAGAAAAAGGCAATATTACAGCGCCCGTTCTTGGATATCTGTTCTTTTTGTGGTGTCAAAGCTACATGCTTTTCTAGACTCATTGCATATAATCACTCCTTTTATTTGATTGTAGGTCCTATAAACAACATTTATTTATTTTATCTCCGACCTTGAGTATTGAGACTGCTAACCTAATTGGACCATTGACCTTGTGTTCAGCGCTCTTGGCCGCAATCATGCTTGCACCATAAAAATTTGCTATACTGTTGTCCTGTCCCCTCTTCAACCGAGTGCCCACGTTTGTACCAGGGAAACCTGAAAACTATTGCAACCCCTTGCAGAAGGCGCATTCATACCCCGCTTTTAACCAGTAACGCGATTTAGCTTGAGTGCTTTAAGACTTGAAACAAACAGGTCATGTAGTTCTGCCAGTTTTCGCTAGGAAGAAAGGCCGGAACACCAGCCACGACGCCAGACTCGCCCCACCAGCCCGAGAGGCAGCATCGCTTCTTTTTTACAGAAGACACCGCGTCTTGGAATGTTTGAACTAAATGTTACCAATTTCCCGTACATTAAAGTTTGTTTCGTTAAAATGTTTTGAGGCGTTCGGCCGTTGTCTGTCTGGATCAGCGGACGCATCGACCATTCAGCTAGATGAGCGCAACTATGCATAGTGCTACGATAAATGTCATACGGAGGGATAATGTTGCTGTAGTAATGTTACCAGCGCAGTAAATAGTGCTATACTTGTAGCAGAGGGACGAGCGAATTGCTGGCGCAGCTCTTCCTTGTCCATGCTCTCGACCCACTCTTGCACTTGTTTCTTCTCTTGCGCACGTGCCAATGTATACTAACGTGCGCGCGCTTCTGTGATTTCTGCTCTATAGTGGCCACCGCTGCAAGCAGTAGTCTCTACGCTCGTTGCGGTGAGGTGGCGCCACCCTCCCATGATTTGTGTTTCGAAAGCTATCGCGTTCCATTCTTATAAAGGCGAAGCTTAAGCCTAACGTTCTTTTTCGGTTTACTTCACATTTGACTGGACCATATTATCTACCTGCATTTGCTTCATTGTACTCGGAACACATTGTATCGTTATCTAAGGAAGTATCACCATCTGAGTGAACGAGGGAGAAAGATCTTGCTTCGTGAACGAGTCATTGCCTTTCGAAGTCTGCCCGCGCTGTTAGGAATGACCCTTTTCTCTGTTTTACTCACTATTTTTATTGTATAAAAAAAGACTGGTGAATATGCTGTCACAAGTCGGCCGGCAGTATTTATACTACATAGCGTCATTGTGAGCGCCGCTGGCTTTTAGCCGGCTATCGAAAGCAAGATGGCGCTGTGTGGCGCGGCAGGCTGCTTCAGAGAAAAGCGAGATACATTCCTGAATGAACAACGCTGGGCGATGATGTACGAGCGCAAGGTGTATAGTAAATGGAATCTGGCGCCGCAGTCAGAGCGCGGAAAACAAAGGAGACATTACGGGCCGTCTTCTCTGTGTCTTTGAGCGGTGGCAGCGGCCGTTGCTGACCGGACGTGTCGAGTGGGCGCCACCGCTTCTTTAGCGTCGCTCGTAAAAACACCATCTGTAGGGCGCGCGCTAAGTTTCTGAATGGTTCTTTCCATTTCCTGAACCTGAATGCCGGTGCATGAATGCAGCCGACGCACGAACACGTGTGGCATCATTGCTGGTGTTCACGCACACACAACTTGATGTATGGCTTTTGAAGAGGGCGAAAGGTGTGCTGGCCGGAATGGAGAAAGGAAAAAAAAAAAGAAGACGAAGTTCGGGAGGTGAAAGGACCCGTGTCCATTTGCAGGGAGACTATCGGCCCGTGAGAAGGTGCGGCGTACATGTGTACGGCGAAATACTATATCCAATGTTTCGTCGGTTTCTCACAGATAGAACTAGAATACAGAGCAACGTGTACGTCTATTTACACATTTGTCTTTCCCGTTTTGGATTATTCCACCGCACTGTTCTATCTTAAGGGCCACAGAGGAGTACGTTTGCTCGTAAACATCGATAGAGTGAGTACCCGCAACCCATTGTTTGGCGTGTTCAATGAAGGCTACTGTCTTGCGCGATTCAAGCCGCCGCTAAAGCCTGATGCCAGCCTTTAGGTCGCTTCCTTCATAAGCGATGCCTTACGTGGACTTACGCTTTCGATGGCATTGTTTGGGACAATCACCTAACTGCATCGAAATGGGAAAACGGCGTGACGTGCTGTTTTCTACCGCTTTAACGTGTATCAGGCCTCACATCTTTATTGCGTTTTCTTCTCATCCAAGGGGGCGGGTTGGTCTATTCTACCAAGTCGACCAAAAGTACAGTGGTTTTTTTTTTCTTTTTGAATGATTTTCTTTTATTTCGGGTTTGTGATACTGATCTTGTGTTCGTTCTTGTGAGTTGTATTGAAGAGCAGTGTCATTCGCCGAGAAATAGTGCTTGCTTTCTATGGATTCGTGACCGAGCAATATCTATATAAGAGTGATCCAGACGTTCTATTCCCGCAGCTTGAATCGATAGCAAATCTACTGCTACACGGGACTTGACAAATGCGTCCTTGCGTTTGCTTTTGTTTTAAAAGCGTACTCACAACTGCCAGAATTGAAAAAAAAAATATTGATATAATTGGTCCCTAATAGAGCACAGCATTTACAAAACATTGCCGTTTTGTCACCATTTGGGGAAATAGAATAGAGTAAGGAAAAGGGGCTTTCAGGCAATGGCACTCACGACGATAACAGTCACAGCGTTGGAACAGCTGCCAGAATTCACCATAAAATGCAATGATCGCGCTCATATTCCTGAAGGTAGCATAGAAAAATACTATACCACAATGGATCTCAGTAAATATTATTGCCCGTGCATGTTGGGCCGCCCATTGAAACAAGGGAGGGATTCCAAACGACAAGCTGAATACGTGAGCATGTAGATGGTATTGTCAAACGATCACTTTCGACGGTACTTTCACCTCTGCGCTATCCCGCTCACGCCGAATGCGTCGGCGTCCACGAGGGACAACTTTCCCGGCCCGCTGACTCAGCCTTGTTGGCTATATAGTGCCAGACCACCTGGCCCGTATAGGCGGCCGAATGTGTCGGCGAGTCTCGTGAAATCTTGCGAAAGTGAAAGAGTGCCTCCAAAAGAGATAGCCTCATAGAATACAGCCCCTGATATAAAGCGGGAAGCTTAAAGCAAGACCCCTGCCACAAATCCAAATAGGCTCCACATGAACTATTCTGACTTACACATGAATAGGAGAAACGTTCCTTGTAATCCCTCATAAGGTTCGTTTCCATTTGATACAATAGCCCGCAATGATGTGTACACACTAGGTATGCGCACAAACAGGACACAATTCTCGAATACAACAGCTCCCAATTCGTCTTCCTCAGCATGCCGCATGAACGACATCCACATGCATTAGTGCTGCACCGAACGGAACACAGTCGATTAGCGTGCTCACGTCAGAGCGAAACGTCAAGCGGGTCCAGAGCGGCGTCGTGTCAACAGAAATGACTGTGTGCTATCCCTTCAGTATCGAACCTCGCCGCTTCGCTCGTTCTCTTTTTGTCGCCGCGTCCTGATCCTGCAGCAATCGGAGAAGCACAAGTCGGGCTGCAAATGACTCGGCAACGGGAACGCCCGCTCATGAATCCATAACGCCACGTCGGCACGCCATCGCGCTTCATTGTAACGCGCGCGTATATGTGGGCACACGATGCCGCCCATCCGTCCAGTGTCTCAGCAGCTCCTGTTGTAAGAACTCAGGCCAGCGTACATAGCAACAACGAAAGGGAAGCCGATTCGAAGGGTGCATGTCCATCGCAAGCAGCAGCGCCGTGTACGTATTTGCTTCTGCGCCATCGACCACCGAAGCACATCAAGCAAACCCAATCCAGCCCAGCAGGCGTCGCGCCAAGCCAAACACAAACAGAACGTTCGCTCGCGTCCCCACGACCTGAAGAGAAATCCTTGGAGCCAAGGCTCCGGGCAGGTCGATGTCGTCTTTCTTCTCCGCTTTCGCCAGATCTAACGTGTTTTATGTAAGTGTATATGTACGTGCGTATACATACCTACACACACCCAGGGCCTCACGCGCGCGTGACAAAGAAAGACAGGGCATGGCCGTCTTCTCTTGCACGGACACCTTTGCTTCCAGCGTACGCCGATTTCATCGATGTGTGTGTGACACAGTTTGCTCCCGACCGTCTCGCGTGTTTATGCAAACGTTATAAGGCGTCGTCCGAGCGGTGCGCAGAAGGGTGACAATAGCCAGCCCGCTTATAGGCCCGTGCATGCCTGCGAGAGTACAGAGAGCATGCGGCTGTATACACGGGCCTTGGAATCGGCAGCTGCATGCGCATATAGCCACCCTGTGTGTGTGTGCATCGGCGCTGCATGTATACGGCGGGAAGCCTGCCACGCCTTTTTAGCAGTGGCGTGCGTTGTTGCCGAAGGAAACAGCGGCAATCGATGCGAAACAGGCGCAAATTTGCTCCGACTCTCCTTCGGCTTCTCTCGGAAGGGTCCTTTTTCGCACGCCCCTTTCTTTGCCGGACCGAGGCGGGGTCTGTCGCGTGAGTGCTGCGAATCTATAGACTTCGCCTTCTTGCAGCAGTCTCGATTTGTTTGGTTTGTAATATATTTATTTGTACGTCACACTTTCTGCGCGTCTCTGACGGCCACGTCTAGGTCCGATGAAAGAAAAAAAAGAAGAAGAATAAGAGACGTCTGGGACAAAAGAGGAGACCGACAATCGGGTTGCAATCGAGGTTTAGATGGCGAGGTCCGTCGCGAATGTGCCTGTGTGTTTCGCAAAATGCGACCCCGTGACGGCGCGAATTCAAAGGATCCATGCAATATGGCATGCGGGCGAGCAAAGAGAAAAGCGACCGAATGAAATGGCATTCGGCATGCTATTCACTCGGCGCGTCTATTGATGCATGCAAAAAGGCGTGCAAATCTTTACGTGCACACGTATATAAAGATTGCCGCGGGTTTAGTGCTGCAGTTTTCTTTTCTGCTTCATCACTTGCGTTACATTTAATTTTATATATTCATGTCAATGTTCGGATTTCAATAATGCCTTTTGTGAATGGGAGCGCGTGCGCACCGGTGTATAGCTGAATGTATACGCGTACGCGCAGTAATCAATATTATTGCAAATATCCGAGCTAATGTATATACGCTAAGCGACAAGAAGTACAAGGCCCACCAACTGTACTTTTCCTGTGACCTCTTTTCAGCGGCAGTGATTGGTCAACGTGGAACCAGAATACAGCCAGTCAGAGGCAAGATGACTCGCACATCAGGCTGTGTTTATTAGAATGCAGGAGGTGGGAAACGTCTTAGATCTTTCCCATTAGAAATTAAATAACAGCATAGCATTGGAGTCACCAACAGAAGTAACAGAAGTAATAACACAGTCACAGCGGTCACGTCTTCTTCAATTCCTCGCAGGAGCTGTGAAAATCTTATGAGCCTAACAAGAATTGAGGAAGCCGGCAAAGCTCCGATTTTGTGTCGATATGCTGATGAGGGAGCCTCGCAATGGACTTATAGGTGTAGATGAGATCTCTTTGCCTATCGCGAGGCCACGGAACAAATTTAAAAAGAACCAAATGTCGTGTTCACGCAGTAAAACATGTGGTGATGCAGTTGGTCTTTCTGGGGTCCACGTGCACGCCCAAGTCGCTCCTGGGCATTACATGCGCAGTATCTAACTCCAGACGTGTCCTATAGGTCGTCAAGTACACAATTTGTCATCCTGCAGGGTCTGTCGGGTTATAGTATACGCGATATAGCTACGCTAATTAGGATTGGACACTCCTGTGAAACAGCGCAGGAAAAAGTCAAGTGGAATATAAAACGTCAGGAAATGTGAGTTGATGTACGACGTGGCAAAGTGTGGTGGTTATCTTCGTGCGAGACGGGCAGCAGCTTTTTAACTATGTGAGACACCATATACTCCCTTGATCCAAATAAAAAGTTCGTTATAAATGGGAAATGGGGAGAGCATACTAACGATGCAGCACGCTTAACTGCATGCATTAAAGCGGGTAATTTATAATAAGGTGACGGCGGTGATCTGTGAACGAGCTGACAAATGATGTCGCAAGGCTATAATCTGTGTGGTTAAGTGTGCATATATATAAGACTGGCTAATTCGCGCGGGCACATTATGCATTCTAACGCCACATTAGTAAACGCGCCTCACGTGATTAAGAAAAAGGAGGAGAGGGTGAATGGAGGGTGAACAACACGTGTGAGAAAGGTAACACCCTTTCACGTAATCACTTCTTGTTGGCTTTCTGCAGCCGCTTGTTCTCAGGCGCGTCACTGAGCGAAATCCCAAGGTTTCGCTACCGTTGCGTGGTCCCTTACATCCAAAGATATATACGCGTAATGGTTGGTGCATGCTTTACGCAATAACTCAGATGTAACCACCGACCACACAACCATACAAATGTGCTATAGGCCGGGCAGGATTACGTGAGCTTGAGTGGAAGCCGAATGCAGTGCTACCTATCGGTCGTAGCAAAAACAAGATGCGCGCGCATAGACGCCAGCTGTCTCGTACAGAGGTGTGGCCGCGTATGTATGTATATACGTGTCACCGTGTGTTTCCTCGCAGTCTGCGGCGAATTATCTAACAGTAACAACGGCGGCCGGCCACACCTGTACAGAAGGGACGTAATTCTTCCTGCCGGATAGGTGTCAAAAGCTGAGCCAAACGTACCGCCAGCGAAACTTGGGACTAAACACGAACAGAAGCATATAGAGAACTGCACGGAGAGCCTGCAGCCGCGACGGACCGCGCAGGGTCGGCCGCCCTTGATTATACGCACCCTCGCTTCATCTTCCCTCGGGCGAAGCGATAGCATCTCTCTCGTCCTTATATGAGCTCACGAAACGCAGGAGTGCTCGCACTGCGCGCGTTCCTCCTGTATTTTTCTTCTTCCCAGCAGGTGTGAAGATTGCGCACGCCGCAGCTTCAAACTGCATAATGCGGCGGGCGACAAAAGAAAGTCCAAGTGGGGCTGCAGGCCTTCCTTTCCAGGCAAGAGAGTAGAAAGGAAGGGAGGAGTAGGTGGCGCTGCTGGCCGTTCCTGCCTTATTCCTGCCGGCGTGCGCAGAAGGTGAGCACCCCTGGCGTGAGTGGCGGAACAGCGGCGAGGGCACAAGTGCGTGCGTGCGTGCGTGTTCACGAACGAAAGGAAGCGAGAGGCAAGAAAAAGCGCGATGCCAAATTGAGTAAACGGCCGTATTAGCACTTGTAATGACAGCCGAGCCGCCTGAATGAGATCTGTAAAGAGATAGCCAGGGTGCCCGCTCAACCAAAGACGGCGTCCCCACGGGGCTCCTCACAGTGGTTGTAAGTCTTAAATAACGAGAAAGAGATGTGTGTCCGTTCGCATAAGAGCGCACGTCATCCCGCCATCCGTTCATCAGTCATCCACCCGTCACCGCGGCTGGCTTCTTCGAGACCATGGTGTCGGCTGCATCTCTAACGCTGGTGCTACTGCTGCGCTATAACAACGTTGCATCCAAAAATAACGAAAACAATAGACAGACACACATACGGATATACGTATTTGTTTCCGAGTATTCGCCCTGCTGGTCTCAGTGAAATTTTGATTCGCTGACGTACACAGAAGGGCTCGCAAGTGCGTGATGATTTGCGTGCGCACGGAGCTTACATACTTCTCTGCATATCCTCGCAGGAGGAACCCAGTGGCTCGTATCGTCGTACGGTGGTGTATCTCAAGGTCCACAGTTGCTTGCCCGAGGGGACAACAACGCCGTATATACCTGTGTCACGGCTGCGTATTTCTGGCAGCTGCGCGCCGCCGTTTCCCCGAGGTGTGTTTCAGTTCGTTTCTTCTGTCCTCCTCCCACCGCCGGTCGCCGCTGTCCATGCACACGCGGTGGGACAGGACGGAACGCTTGGCTGGTTGCGTGTTTCTCGCCGCGACCACATGCGGTATACGGTGAGAACGAGGCGACTTCGTGCACGGCTGCGTGCCCGCGGTGCAGAGCTCGCTTTCAGTTGGCCGCGGAAGGACACAGCGCACATACGTGTGGTCGCGCTGCTTCTATGTATACGACACGGTGGTTCGCTCGTTGAGAGCAGAAAGCCAAACAATCCACTTGGAATGTGTATTGTACGGAAGCGGTTGCGACAACCGCGCTATACACACGCTGTAATCATGTGTGAACGGCCACAAATTCTAGGTCTTTAATGGAAGGCTGCAGTACGAAATATCCCCGCTGATATTCTCAAGAAGTGGCTGTTTATTGTATATACTAGTGTACACACAAACCGTAGGATTACAACTGATGCATTCCAGATGTTAGCCTAATGTATCCACATCAGTGTTCGGGCGCCTTCTCTATGTGCTGTCTTCCTTGTCCTGTCTCTCGTATAGCGCTCCTCTGGCAAAATAAGAAGTCGTAACGTCCAATTCATTCGTTCTTGCTATTAAAGTTACTATTTGCCGAGCTTTTGGAATGGTATATTCCCCTCCCCGGTGGCGATAGTACGCGTCTCGACTTCATCACAAAAGCCGCATTCATCGCAGGGGCCGTATTCACAAAGCTATTCGGAGCGGTAAGTGCTTGTTGCCGTTGGTTTGAGTTAGAGTTTATTCAACCACGTTGCAGGTACATAGGCGTATACGCATAGACGTGGTTGGGTGTGATGGGAAAAAAAGCTGAATTTCACAGATTTACTGGCCCCGTCGCCCCGAAAGCAAAGCTACAAAATTAAATTACACGGAGAGGAAAGCGACAATATGAAATGAAACACGAGTGTTCATCACACCAAAGAATAAAATAACACTCTATTACACACAAAGATATTCAAAGCAGAGCAAGAAATAACTCAGTGGTATTAATTAGCCCTCACAAAAATGACCTAGTATTCACGAATAACACGATCAGCACATTCTATGCAACGTACGCAAACTTTGAGAAATTTCGACTAGTTCAGGGCACGACAGAAATGTAGTGTTTGGAGTACATATAATTAGTACGAGGGCATGGTGTATCTACCGATTCTCTGTATGTCGAGTTAGGCTACCGGCAGGATTTGGTAACAAAATTGATCCCGAGTCCCACGGACCATACAGAGTGCTTCATAATCAAGTAGCTTATTCGGCACACAACGCCCCAGGAATTTATGTTTATCTTTTCTTCATAATTTCGCTTTATTTGGTACGCCGGGCGGCCTTTCATTGCGAGGAAGCTGACGACACACGTGTTAAGCAGAATACGTTCAGCGGTCATGCCAGTTACGAAATAAAATGCCCCTTCCACATTACCGAAGCAAGAAGGATCATATAGACCTGGTGTGTACCTGTGCCTTGTACAGTATGGTGCCTACGCCCGTGTCTCCCTCTTCTAAGTTCTACTTTATCTTTCTTTCTCTGTTTTAGTCCCCCTCCCCCATCCCCCGCACAGGACGGTTGAGGTGTCCTCCTCGACGAGAGACAGTTACTATCCTGTGCATTTCTCTTCTTTTCAAATAAAGAATCTCTCTCTCGACCTGGTGTGTCAGTGCTGCAACCGGACGACCTCCCTGTCCCTGTCGCTTCCAATCCTCTGTACCAAGTTTCTTTCGTCCTTTCTTTCTCTCGCCATTGCAAAACTCACCGGGGCAGCACTTCGAACAATTCTCGTCGCTTCGCGCCTATTTCCAAACACGAGCAGAGTTATTTTCGCTAGATTGCCCAAAAATGGCCGCGAGGGGTGGAAGCGAGTAAGGGGAGGAAGGGGAGGGGGGGGGGGGGCGACATGTATGTTTAAGCCATAAAAGTGCACGCTACAGGGGCGACAGGCCCCCGTGTTAGCCTTTCATTAGTTAATGCAGCCAGACTTCGACCTCACAGGCGAGCCAGAAGCCGCGCGCCACCATTTTGTACACGGCCCGCTCTTCTATTCTTTGCTCTCATCTCTCTATTGTGTTCTTTTTACAGCGCCGCATTACAACACTCTCGGACTTCCAGCACGGTTGCTATAAAAATTGCCGGCCTAACAAAATAAATACAGAGGGATAAGCATTAATGCGACAGTAATAAGCTCAGCAAGGGAATAAGCGTGGCGGACGAAGGGACGGGTCGATTTAGCGGAAACACACACAACCATCAATCCGCGGACGTGCTCGCTGGGCCAGTTAGCCAGCGCCACGTAGCGGACGTCCTGCGCGGAACTGCCGGTGCTCAGTCTCATTAAAAACCGTGCAGCGTTACTCTAAGAGGTACGTATAGATAACGGTATATGTGTGCCTCGTCACATTCCTGTTATAACCGTCCTCTTTTCTGGAAGTGCAGCCCAATAACTATGACATTGTATACTAGTATACCATGGATATCCGTTTGTTCTAAAAAATGTGGCACCGGTAGTTATGAGAATCCCATGGATTGCCAACTGAACAAATATCTGGGATGTGTATATATATAAGCGAGGTCCAATCCGGAATTCCTTTTTTCTTGGCAAAGGTGCTGAAACTGAGACTCTTATTATGGTCGCCTCATATGAGAGCTACAAGCTGAGCGGCGCAAGAATTAATGCTAGCCAAAGCTCAAGAAAAGAGGAATCGAGACCGTCCTTCGTAAGATGTCGAGTGGTATCTTCTTGAGGCCCCATGGAAAATTCTAGCTGAGCTTAAAAAATAAGTTATAGTGTTTATATGCCAGAAATTCGATATGAGGCATGCCGCAGCTGGACAGTGCGGATTCGTTTTGACCACATGGGGTTCCTTAAGGTACACTTAATCTGTGTTCTGGCATTCCGCCCCAGCTAGGCCATCGTGGCTGCAAATCAACCCACGTCTTAGAGCTTGGCAGCGATACACGTTACGCGCTCCAGCTGTAGGTCAACTATAGTTGAGCTTGAAGAACCTGTGTCGAATGTGGATAACTGGTTTTCATGTACGCATGGTGTCACTAAGAGTCGCCAGTAAGCTCGATCGAGTCTAATAACATAAGTCATACGTTAATGTCGCTCATCACTTTTATTAGAGACGCATGTAGGAAAGTGTAAGTAATTAGTACCTCCTATGAGGGCACAGTTCGTATGGTCAACATGAGGACAGTGGCCTAAGCAATGACATGATTTCACTGTCACAACAGTGGTGTAGAGTATAACGGAATTATCATCAGAATTTTACGTGCTCACAAGCATCGCAAAATAAGGATTACGAGGGCACAAAAGTAAATGGGTAAATTTAGTGGCAAATGACGGAGTCACTGCTTTAATGTGGAGCTGAATCCACTGAGCCTGCTTACACACAAGGGTCTTGCTTTCAGTCATTCGCGCGCTGCGCCGACACACACGATCATTAAGCAGATTACGATGACGTTGCGGTCGACCTTGTATATTGTAAAACTTCTCACATGAGCAAAAATAATCGTGAACTCCGTCTCTGATTAGTTGAGTGTATAGCCGCATAGGACATAATGCTGCACAGTATTATTTCGGTGCCGTGCGAACGCGCCACGCGAGTGCATTGGCTGATACGGGGCAGTGGCTGTAGTCGCAGACCGGTCGGACAGTGATAATAGTTTCGCGCCTGCGTTACCTCCATGTAAGCCGTCGACGAGCACGATTCCAGTAGTTCACTGTGTAGGCAGCTTTGCGTTTCGTGTGTTCGCACTCTTTACGTACACGAGATAGGATGGTGGACATTGCAACCACCGAAAGAGTGAGAAGTGCATTTCAGCTGTACGACAAGTATACGGTGTGAGTTGACAATATACATTTTTAAAGTCACACCGCGTTATTTTCCAGCACCTTCCATATTTCGCTGAAATGATAACAGGATCATACATTGATGATGTTTTATGTGTGTTGTATTGAATACCTTTTAACAGGTTGTTGTCGTCATTTCGTGTTTATCATATTGATGTTCACCTCATTCAGGACGAAGGTGGTCCGCGATGACTTCCAGTTAACAGTGGCCCACCCTCTCACCTTATGCAAATTGCTTAATTTCATCACACTTCCTATACATTACGACGTACCTATATATCCTGACCTATACATTCGGATGTACTTGTACATTCTGAGTGTGGTTTCCTTGTATCGTCATGCACTCTGCAATTTTAGTAGACTATAATGTTTTGCACATTGCGAAATCAGACAAGGCACGGAAAGTAACGTCAATCCCAAAAAACAAGCCCTGTACGCCGCCGACCAATCCATATTCTCCTAAACGTACAAGTACAGGCATACGCCTGAAATATCGCACATGAAGCTGCCGCACCTTACTTATGAAAACATCAAGGTCATTCCTATGATATCCAGCGCTTGTCTCTGTCGTCCCTTTTCGTCATTTGTGTGCTTTCACGCTATACTCATCATCATTAACAGCTATAGTTAGGCTGATGCCACGCCTTGCTTCTGATATGTTTCGATTCCGGGTAACTTATCCAAAACGCACGAACAGTTCAATATTCTTTTAACACGACCGCTGACGCATCTTGTTTTCGAGCAGGCTGTGAGGATAGACGTCTGAAAACTGGTCCCAGCAATTAATGTGTTCAAGAAGATATGATTTAAGCTGTTTCTCAGTGCCCATATCGTAGGTGCATGCAGTGCGCAACTGGTGTCTTTCAATGTTAAATTATTGAACTAATTTGCCAGTTGTCATTTGCCCGTAAACATTGAAAATTTGTGTGTGCAGTCCCGCCACTTCAACGTATTTAAGTTCTATTGACTCGCAAAGAATAATTAATAGGGAACACGATTCCCGCGATATGCAGTATTACACGAGTCATGTAAAATCACATGAGTGAACTCCATAGATCTCATTTTATTAGTTGGGAGTTGGTATTTTAATGGATTACCTTGAACTGGATTCAATAATTTGATGTGACTATTTCTTACTGATGTCATCTTTTCAACCATTGCGCTTCTGCAGTCTAGATGACTTACGATCGTGCGTAATAGGGAGGCCACACACCGATTCTAGAAACACCTAATCTAACAACAATCGCGGAATATCGCGAGGGCCTCTTGTGGACATGAATGGCATTTTATTAACGAGTTATTGTTCGCAACAGAGCAAGCAAGTTGATGGCAATTAAGAATATTACCATAACTTACCGCAGCAATTCCCCAAGGGCCCGTGCAAGCCATACATAATTATACAGCGCACGTTGTGTGATATACCACACATAGCTACACATATGAAGTGCCGAGATACGAAACTTTGTCACGCTAAGTGAACCCGCAGCAGCGCATAATGCCAAGTTCTGGGCAAGCGAGTTCTACGAACCATGAAGTGTCAGTGGTTAATATATGGTGCAAGGAACCGGCATGCCGCGACGAAGAAAAATTATGGTTTCACACCGCTGCGTGGACGGGGGCCGCGTTGAGTGGAAAACGCATAATTGCGCGGAGTAGTAGAACAAGCACTGGCAATTACGCGTTGATTTTTCTTAATTATGTGGCGTCGGGGCGACTGTCGGCAGGAAAGACGCGCTAATTGCAGATTTTAGCCGAATGAGCGCTTAGCAAACATTTGTTGTGTTTAAAGTCATTAAACTTGCCCCGTGCTCATTATTCATCGTCTCTTGCGCAACAAAAACTGTCGTCCACTTTGTCGGCATAACTAGCATAAGGTAAGCGTTCTCCTTATGCTGAGGCTGCTATATATGGCCGCTGATTTTCATTTCTTAACCTTGCCTTCGTTCGTACGGTGGCAGGTTATCTCTACTGAATGCGCAAACCGGATGTTGTTTCGAGTTAAACTTAAAGGAACAGTAAAGTTAAAAGCGATTTCTTTCGTATTAGTGAACCACTTTTTTCACATTACCAATGGCACTACTCTCGCGCAGGCAAGAACCTTGGTAAGCTAGAAAAGGCGCATGAACGAAAATACAAAATGGCGAATCCTGCTCGGAGGTTCCCCGCGCTGATACACGTGACGTCACAGTCTTCGACGGCGTCTGATGAGACCTACATAATTATTTATGAATAAAAGAGATATACATTGCGTGCTAAGGAACCGAGAGGCTTAACATGACGTGTTTCCATCAATTTGACAGGGCTATTCTGGCGGCAGCACGATAAGGTGGGATGGAGTTCATGACGTCATCTCCTGAATGTTCCAACGTGGAATTCAAAGGGCGGAACTTGGACTTTGATTTTCTCTTCTAATATTGAACATAAAACGACGAAATCTGCGATGGTAGGCTTCCCGAACAGTACTTAACCAGTTTAAACCACTTCGATGTTTCACTTAGTGTACGGTGTAACTCGGTAAGGTTTGCTCACTGACCATACGTTGGAATACTGTCGTATCGCTCGTGCTGCCAGGCAAACTTCCTCAGTTTCCATTAAAGAGCCACTCTTCTCTCCCTTAAGTAATTGCTGAAGACTGAGGCCTGACATATTGCTGCGGCCGCGCAAGACTTACGAGTGCGTTTCTTGCACGTTTCATTTATTTTATTTATTCTTCGCGCAATGATGGATATGAAAATGACCGTTTGCCTTAATTAAGCTCGGTAAGGCAACCGCTGACAAGGCGATCGCTGTGATGACATCAGGAAAACAATACTGAATATGTTTATCTTCTCGAGGAAAAAGAAAAAAAGGAGGCCCACGTATTCCTCGATAAATGCTGATGGATCGCCGCCCACGCATCCATTTTATCACGCCCACACGCTTTTAAGAGCGGACGCAGCACAAAAACAAAATTTTAGCCGGAAGTTTCCCTCGCAACAAACACTGCCCCACGGAAAGGCTTTATTAAAGCTACATTCGTATATAGTGTTATTTAATGAGGGAGGTTTTGTGCGGTGGATTATAATCGACGCGGCATCTCCTCTATTAAATCCCAATTCATCGTCATCAGATGCGAGAGAATTATAGGGTACACGCGGACGTCTACGAAGTGGCGCCTGCTATAATCTTGTGGCGTTGAAAGAGCTGTGATTTGTCGAGTATACGTCAAGCTCACCTTGCTCGCCGAGCAGGTAACATAAGAATATACTTCAGAGAACGCCGAGTGGCATTGCGCGCGTCCGCGGAACGTTTAGAGTATGAGTGTTATTGTTGGTTACGGAGGATGCTAGTAAAGCGGAGCTACGTTTACGTATTCGCCTTCTCAGGTGTGCGATGATTGTTTTGCTGCGTTTTACAAAGTATACGGCAACCTCTGAATGCTTTCCTGTTATTTGGGGTGCTACGGGTAAATGGTGCAAAGAATAAAAATGAATAATGATAAAAGGAAAATAAAAACAATATACGACAGAGGCCCCTCGCGTGCCACTAACTATAAGAAAGGGGAGGGTGAATGTTACCAAAAGCTATATCAGACGGCACTATAGCGCTATATGAAGGTTGCTGTTAGGCATAGCTTCAATCAAGTTCGCCAAAAGCACATGTGTATGTGGACCATCGTCCTCGCATGTCACTGTTGTTATACGTGACTTTATTCAACCTTGGCCTCATTTCTCCCAATATACAGGTAAGGCCCAGTCAAAAGAGGTCAGCATCATATAAGACTCAAAAGAATACGGAAGCATGTCTCAGCTAAATGGATGTTTCACTGGGACGGCGGCTTTTCCACGCGATGCACCTCTCGGGAAGACGCGTGGCAACATCGGAGGACGGACAGACGTAACCATAATGTGGAGCAAATGTCGTTTTTCCAGCATAGAATAAGCACATCAGCCTTTTGACGCATGAAAATCAGCCTTTTATCACATGAAACGCGAAATGCAAGAGTCGAATTCTAATTATAGTCAATCGGAACATGCATAGTATAAAACAGCTGCAGTGCACCTCTCCAAATAGACCATCAAAGCGATACTGTTTAGGGAGATAACAGCCGCATGAAGTATATTGCAAAGAACGTCGGAAATACGCAGCTCGCATCAATACGAGCTAACAAATATGCACATATGCACTGCCAATGTTCATGCACAATGCGGGACTTCGAAGTGCGCGCCCGCGCGGCGAGTATATTACATAAGAAAATTCGGCGTATACGTTCATATATCATATGACAAATCGCACGTACGCACATATAGGGGGGCACCCGTAAACGTTTTGTAGAACAGCTGGTTAATTAACGTACGGGGGTTAACAATGAAGCGCCTCTGTGTTTGTGCTTTTCGTGGTTTGCGGAATTAACGCGTGCAAACTGTAGCGGCATGCAATTTCTGCTCAACCAGAACTGCATACACCCAGACATGGGGCTTCCTATTACAGTGTTCAGTGTCACTTACGATTTTGTAGTAATGGTCAATGTTTCCAGTATTTGTGATAATTTGCTATATAGTGTGAAGGTTTGACGGATGAATATTATTAGCCTTCCTTCTTAATTATGATGCCGGTTGATGCTGTCACTCTTGTTATATTCGCCAGTGTGTCATGCGTGCATGAGTCTTTAGAAGACCAGGACAACATGGTTTGATTCTGTAGTGATGGGAGATGCGATTATTTCGTACACGGCTTCGGAGTAGTGCGGCAGCTGCTTTTCAACAAAGAAACGAAGACGACCTTGTGCGAATAGTGTGCGACCAGCTTTGATAGTCATAGCGTTGGTGCAGTGTTAATGCGACAGCGTTAATTAAGAAATTCGCGTCGCAGAAAAATCTGGTGTCGGCGTAGGCGTCCGGAGGAAATAATCATCTCGGGCTATACCGATGCCACCGTAGCAACGAGCAACGCACCATGCAAGTCCTCTCCATATGGCGCAGGTACGTCTGTGAATAAAAAATCAATTTCTTAAAGTGAAACCATTAAAAAAAAATCATAGACTACGACTTCGCTAACACAAGCACACATGATATAGCTAGGAATATATTTCTGTTACAGGGAAAATGTAACGAGGAAACTAATTATGTTACAACGAAACTCAGACAATTCAAGCTCTTTATCGAGAAGGCGCCTGTGCGCGTGACATTTGCATAGAGACGTGCAAAGCTTCCGCTGCTCGCGGACCCCGACAGAAGGAGGTATGACGTCAGCGCTAGGGCAAGATCTGCCGCAGCGAGCGCTCACCCTTCACACTCGGGTACCGTGTGCTGGTGCAGGGCGCACCGCGGAGCCTTCCTCAAGGGTGAGTACTCATGGGGCATGTATACGTCAACTTGTACTCGACACCGACGGAGGCCTCGCAAGACGGGGGGCGGAAATGGACTAATAAAAGGATGTTGTGCCATGACACGTGCGCCGTTATATGATTCAAGAACACAGCAAGCTAGTGAGAAGGCGAAGCGAACGGGACGTGACAACGCTATCGCGTTCCACTCTTAAAGGCGAAGCTAAAATGTCCCGCCCCGCCACGGTGGTCTAGTGGCTATGGTACTCGGCTGCAGATCCGAGGGTCGCGGGATCGAATCCCGGCCGCGGCGGCTGCATTTCGATGGAGGCGAAATGTTGAGGCCCGTGTGCTGTGCGATGTCAGTGCACGTTAAAGAACCCCAGGTGGTCGAAATTTCCGGAGACCTCCACTACGGCGTCTCTCATAATCAGAACTGGTTTTGGGACGTTAAACCCCACAAATCAATCAATCAAGCTAAAATGTCCCCATTTTCTTTTTTTTTTTTTTTGTGATAGAGTACAGGTGACTTTTAAGTGCACTTTTCTACGTAACCGTCTCGCTATTTCTATCTTATAACACCATTACTGAGCGTTATGCAAGTGGTGGTTTCGCGCTTCCTACTTTCCAAACACCACAAATTCGGTCACTTTTACATTATACTTCAATTATATTAGAATAAAACATCAATTATCATATATTTGCCTGTGAGTGAATACTGCTGTCCTCTAACTTCAATAGCATCAAGTAACGTCGTCTTCGGCACATTTTGCTGGTGTCAGCGTGATCTGCCTTCCCTGCAGCGACCTGTGGCAGAATTCGCAGGGCTTCTTGTTCGCACAAGGTCTATTTGACAATCGTTTGGATCGCATCCGCTAACATGTCTAGCAGCGACATTGGCTAACATTTGTTCTTGCTAGCAATTTCAGCGTAAGATCTTTTCGCGAATACAGCATATGGTCTGGCTTAGAACATAACACCTTTTATTAGCAAAGAAGGAGAAAGAGAGGAAGAAAAAGCCCCATGCATGCTCGTATAAGCATGCGTTATCGTGTACATATCGTCCTGGTGCCGTGGAAACCTATATATACCAAACACATACGGTCATTTCATAGCATTGGATAAAAAGATTAGAGGAGATATAGCTTCTTCTCTCTCTATCTTTCTCTGAAGAGTGCTGCGTGTAATGCCCCTTTAAAAAACACTCCATGACAAGTTGACCAAACTGGCACGCCCCTCAGCGACAGCAGTCACATTCAGCCGTATAGGCAGACATAGAGCCCGTGGGACATCGGTGGCCATTGGATGAAGTCACGAGTGCGTACCGTGTCGCCTCCCTTTTCGCCTCCCACGTTAACAGGGATTGGATGGTCGCAAGGCACGCGCAAGCGCAGCCATATACGCGCCTTACATACGTGCATGCACACACCGCTGTAAACTCCGAAAGCGGCATCTCCGGCTGCAGAATAACACGAGGAACGAAAAGAACAACATGAGAGGCCGTCCGGTGCGTTTGAGAGCCGTCGCCTAAATCCCTATTTATGAGCGGCATTCGACGGAGGCCGCTCTTTTTTCATGCAAGCAAGCATCGTTCGGCACCTATATACTCTGCTGCCCTTTTTGATCCGTGCCGCCGAGCTTCTGCAAGCGCTTGTGTACGGACAGCACCTTGCGGGAGCTGTAAAGCAAGAGAACGAAGAAGAGAAGCAAAGCGGCTCATTCCTTCAATGCATGTTTCTTTTTTCTTCTTTTCTTATCATCTTCGTTTTTCGCAGAGATGTGCATAAACGCACTCGCATCTGGCACGGCGAGCTCCTTCGTGATGTCAGGTTCGGTCTCCAGATAAGGGACCCCGAGCCCGCCAGCAGCCGCTCCCGAAGTCTTGCACGTGTCGATGGGACGCGTGCTGCAGTGGCGTGCACTGCTGCCGCCTTTTTGTCAGTCGAGGAAACGGAACTTCGTAAACGGGATCGCGATTCCTTTTGTCGGTGCACCTTTGAGTAGCGGTCAAATCCGCGTGCCCGGGAGACAGGACGCGGCCGCGGCGGCGACAGCATATGGCTGGATGACGTGTGTGAAGCGAATGCAGATCTATGCCGCTACTGCGAGTGTCCGTCACATTCGGGCGGCCGTACGAGGAAAAAGAAAAAAGACGAAGAAACAAAAGCAAATAATCAATTGGCATAAACATGAAACTGGCTTGAGGATCCTCAAAGGACTCGCCGACAGACATCTCGGGTCAGAAGGGTGATTTTATTCCCCCTTCATTTCTGTCTTTTGAAAGGGGAATGACCTGAACGTTCGGATAAGCTATAGCGATGTGATACGCTCAAATTCGAGAAGCTGTGTCAGCTAAGTGTGCCTGCGGTCATGGCAAAGCGGTAGTATGCTTGATGACATTCCGCAATATGCAAGCCTTTTATTTATCGTCAACGAGTGCTGACAATGCTTCAAAAGTTCCACGTCATCAGCTTCGGAAAAAAGAAACTATCGAGTGAACTTCGTTCCAGTGCACTATACACTACAACTTTCAGATGGTGATGGATTATGACTACTCGGATGCTTACCAGCTATTATTATTATTATTATTATTATTATTATTATTATTATTATTATTATTACTACTACTACTACTACTACTACTGCTACTACTACTACTACTACTACTACTACTACTACTACTACTACGTTATTGTCGTTCTAAAGGCATATTTAAAGCTGGGAAGAAGGGCTTCATGAATTTGACACGTGACATACACTGCATGGCCAGCGCAATGTAACTACAGGGGAGAGAGAGAGAGAAGGCAGGACATCCGGACATCCCCTCTGTAGGATCCGGGCATGTTCATCGACACGACGCGTTGGTTGCGAGAAACGCGGCTTTGTAATGACAGGACATCACGCAACTCAACGCAGATTGGTCTAACTCTAGATACGACAAAAGCCTGGCACCGAGTCCGCGTATCTTTTTGTGTGTCTGTGTTGTGTTACTTCTGGTTAATGTAGTTAAAAGCCGGTTTCTTT
Source organism: Hyalomma asiaticum (assembly GCA_013339685.2). Classification (NCBI taxonomy): domain Eukaryota; kingdom Metazoa; phylum Arthropoda; class Arachnida; order Ixodida; family Ixodidae; genus Hyalomma; species Hyalomma asiaticum. The sequence goes on along the minus strand of CM023482.1, from coordinate 118,659,515 downwards.
GCGGATGTAAAAGGAAACCTTGAACTGTAGGCGGCGCACAAAACGAACGAGGTATATAACATGCATCTGTCCGCCATCTTTGTTCATGAGAGAGCCCGCCTCTCCTTGCCTCCTTGAAAAGAATGTAAGTGAACCCCTTGTCTGGACGCTACCCTGTAGAAATATCTTTAGCATCAGGATTCACTGAAATTCGGTCTTACGAACAATTGTGCGAAATAGCTTTACGAGTTTCTGTGCATACAGGCTCGCTGCGATAGCCTTATTACCGGCGTATGAACGGCAACGTGAATTTTGATTTGATATACGTGCAGGAGGGCTGAGAAGTTGAGCTGCGCTCGTGTTGCACGTTCACCGAAGCTATAATGGATATTGTGGGCAGACCTTTACACATATACGCTTCAACATTAGAGCCCTGCGAAATCTACGTTACAGGTACATATATAGCATCGCATGCCTCCTGCAAGTGGCTAATGCGTGCAGCCGCGTTGAGGGCCCTTGAAATATATCATGTTAAGTGTTCACAGATGTAGCAATCACTCAAGTAATGCCGTGCGCGTGCGATGTTCTTTTTCTAATGCATACAAGTGTACGCCGTGTGATCAATAAGCAGCAGCTCGTCCATACAAGTCCCTCGGACTATATAGCGACGCTTACGCGCAAGCTCACCGTAAATGCCGCCTCTCCACCCCGAACATCACACGATTTGAGCGTTCAGAGCGCACGCCAGTACACGGACCACTCGCTACGCTCAAACAATAGTGGAACGAAGGTACGGAGCTTTCCCGAAAGCTGTGCATATATGGCACACGAATGCAGAAATGAAATTCGGAACGAGGTGACGGATCGACGTGGTGGATCAGGAAGGCATAAGGTGAACAGAACAGGTGAGCCAGCCGGAAAACGTAAAGGTTCTCTGCTATACAGCACGTCCGGCACTGTGAGGACGGCCTCCACACCACTGGCCGGGAGTGAAACAATGGCGACGCTGCAACGCGGCGACTCGTTCGTCCTGCCGCATGCGTTTGCTCTGCTACAAAGCGGCGCCGTTTGGCGGCGCGGCTCACGAAGCGGCCATATACTCGCGGAACGATCCTCGACCACTGCGTGGCCGGTGTGTTTTTATGGCTGCCCGTCATATTGTTCGGGGCACGCCACGGTCCGGCCCCTTTTCTCCAAATGGCTTTTCGCCATTTCCTCGAGTGCCGGCCGTCCGCGACCATAGGCCTGTCCGCAGGATCCACGCCTCCCGTTTATACAGCAACGCCGGCAGCGGCCCGTGGACCTGCACGGTTGTACACCCACCGGCCGTATGGATGTATGCAGGCCAATACAGGCTGAGACGAGCACCCTCTCTCTCTCTCTCTTTTAACCGCAATGCCGGCACTGCTGCAACGAAGGGTTGAACTAATCGTCGATGCGTTTTCCGCAGACCCGCCGACGAACTCGTAGCGCGAGGTCTTCCATAGAGGCTTCAACGGCGCGACGTGTGTGTGACGTCGCAGCTTCGCTTGTCCGTCGTTTTCTCGGCAGTACGCCTCGTTAGTATATCACGAGGTGAACGCGCTGGGGAGGCGGTGTCTGTCGACAACACCTTTCACCTGTATGGAAGAAGGCGGTTGGGTTATGAAGCGGTGTTCCTTTCATGGAGAGAGAGAGAGAGAGAGATGCCCGATGGGATACAACGCAGTTTTCTGACCCGACAGCTGTGCCGCGCAAATTATACCCGCTCGAGAACAATGCGTTGGCGGTTGGTCGCGATGGAACGAGAACGTGAACCTTAACTGATACGTCGTGGCCGTACAAGAAGACGTCGTCTATATCAACGAGGATGTATAGGAACCGTACAGTTGCGTAAGAGAACATCCGGTCGGTCACCCGTGTGTTCCTTCAGAACAAATACGTCGCTGCAATGTGGGCGAAAGTTATCTGCTAGAGCACTGACGATTCCTTCTCTATACTTGGCATTTAGCTCGCCGCATTCAAACGTGCGAAAATCTCTGTGATATTGGTGATGTTTTTACTGTGAAGCCAATGAATCTGCAATGAATCGTTTTGGGCTTCTATAAAGCTATACTAACCGAAGAAACAGCACATACTTCAAGAGATTTACATCACGCAATCATTTTAAACCAACAGTTCGTCGAAAGAGAGATTTGCCGTGGTCTTTGCTTTAATAGTAAATTCTGAAACAAAATAAAAATGAGTTATCTCTGCACGTTATCTGGTGCGACTTATATGAAAATAAATGTTATTATGTTTATAACAGCACCGAGGAATGAAATTACATAGATAGTTTCTGAGATAGTGGAATATCCGATGCCCCGCCACGGTGGTCTAGTGGCTATGGTACTCGGCTGCTGATCCGAGGGTCGCGGGATCGAATCCCGGCTGCGGCGGCTGCATTTCGATGGAGGCGAAATGTTGAGGCCCGTGTGCTGTGCGATGTCAGTGCAAGTTAAAGAACCCCAGGTGGTCAAAATTTCCGGAGGCCTCCACAACGGCGTCTCTCATAATCAGAGCTGGTTTTGGGACGTTAAACCCCACATAACAACATAACAACATGGAATATCCGACGCCTCCAACATAAGTAAATGCTGTCCAACTGTTTTTATGCCGATGTAATTCGTAACTGGGTATTAGGTTACGGTATTATAATAAAGGTGTTATGGCTATGGCAGTCAAGCGGGGCCGAAAACGCAATTATCTTTATTTTTGTTATTTTTTACTATTCCTGACGGGTGTTAACTGCTCACGTCCACAGAGTACAGTCGCACGATTCTACTCGCGCTCTCCTGAGTGGTTTCCTCTGTCCGAGGCATACGTGATGGTTAGCCGAGTGTTAGTTTTCTCTGTTTGCGCCGGTGCGTCTGTGCTCCTATATAGTGTAGGTTGCCCGTGTCGCAGGGAGCTAGTTACATGCCCCCTTTATAACCGCGTGTTCTCATGCAACGAATACAAAAACTTTCCTGCTTCTTGCATAGGCAATTAAGCGCTAGCCTTTGTAAGCACCCGCGCCACCCGCGCACGCATAGCCAACCTGCTGACATCTCGTTGATCATCATGAGTATGCGCTAACGTGAGCACGTACTGGCATGACCCGAACTTTCGCCAGCTCGTGCTTATGCTATAACGTGTGATTGCAAAAAGTTAAGGCGTTCACTTTGGTTTCGTCCTTACTTTGAGCTAAATTACTTTCAGATATTTTATTTTTATTTCTAAACGCACACTATACGTTCTTTCACGTGGCGACCTCACGAGGTTACCGCATCCTGGAATTGTGGCTACTATATTTGTGTTCAGCTGCATATATAATATAGTGGCCTCGGATATAAATATGAGCAAATTATAGACGTTGAGCGTAAGTGGGAACTGAGATTTTCACAGCGAAGCTATTGTTTCAGTCGTGCATTATAGATAGATGCACTATATATAATAAGCTAGGAAAGTCTTTCTAATATCTGGTTTAAATGCAGCGAAGGTGCACCGGATTTCCGACACGGGCAATTTCACTTACACAAGCTGCCAGAAACAATGAGAAATGGGCACCGTAGGGATCGTAAATCGCCTCCAAAGATGTAAGCAATGAAGTGAATGCCTCGAGGTTAAAAGCTTATCGATAGCCGCACGTGGAATTGTCGTACTATAGGTTCAGAGGAAAAAAAAACTAGAGCACGGAAATCATAGTTCTAAATTTTTAAGTCATGAAATTTTAGCCGATTTTAAAGAGCACAGAAATTTTTGCACTGTGTGATGTTTGCTGAAATGTACTCGAGGCCTCTCATAATTTATCAAAACAACCCTAGAATTTCATAGCACTGTAAAAGCGACTAGTACTTGCATTTCTCGTCAAGCGCGGATGCGATGTTGTCTATGGCACCACCGCAAATCAACCATGAAGCACTCCTTTGCGAATTTTTAGATAATTTATTTCATTTGCAGACCTAGATTTCATTTGTCCTGTCTAGATTCTTCTCAAGGTGATGAAAGGTAATGCAGCTGCTAATTCTGCTTTGTTCGTGAATTAGCTATAGCTCAGATCCATGCAGTTCAGTTTTTATTTCATTCATGGACGCCAAATAGGCGACATAACTCGCTTGTTCAAGGCATTGTACGCTGCTTCCCTGCTAAAGAAAAGAGCACTTGTGCGGCACCGTTACTTCCTCAAATCTACTGGTCATTCCTCCCATATTTTTGAAGTTCTTCACATATAAATTTAGTTCACAGTGTAACTTATTTATACACGCTTGCTCCATGCATATCAGGCATATAAATGTTCTTAAACAGCACACCGCTCGACATAAGAGGAAAAATGACGGCTTGGCCACAACTTGAATTAAGGCTCTTTTGAGTATACACTTTGACCTCTCTCTTTCGTAAACTGCTAGATCTTTTGGTAGAGTTGGGAAGAAGTATAACACAGCACGTAGACATTCAGTGGTCTAAAGGATACAAAGAGGGAAAAAGGCTGTATACTACCCAAGTAGCTTAAGAAGAAGAAAAAGAAAAGAAAAAGCTTCACGAACCGCGTACCTTGAGGAGGCAGCTGTCAGCATTTCACTTACGCATACGCATAAGGGCTGGACCCATATACATGACCTGGGTGCTGCATGCACGAAGAAAGTAGGTTTAATTTGAACCTTCCAAGACCTCTTATCGGGATCTGTTCAGGGCCAGAAGAACTGTAGTAGAAATAAAAATTGAAGAAACGAACCAAACGTCCCGCGAGCAACAGTGGACGCGGATTACACCATCTGTCAGGTTTGCTACACGAGCACCGGCCAATCCCCCTGCGTATACGCTGTATAACAGTAATGACAAGTTCTTCCTCACCGGTCATTCACAGCTGGCGCGGACGACTGGGAAAGATCAGCGGCGTTTTCAGGACGCCGGCTTCGAGATAAGGAAGTCCTCGACCTCCCGTGCAATGCGAAGGGCCGCTTTCTTTTATTATTGTCATTATTTTCTCCGTCGCCCGCGCGGGGGAAATAAGAAATGTCGCGGCAGTTATTGTCAAACGTTTACTGTCTTTCCGTTTAGGCCGCGTTGGGCGCGTATGTAGATGCCCTGGTCTATTTAGGGCCCGCGCGGCTATTTCGGCCACACGTCACAGGGCAGTCCGCGCGCACTCGCTTCATGCATATGAAAATGATGGCTATAGATTTATGGCGAAAGACTGGAGAGTTGCGTCCTGTTTTAAACACGTATGTTCGGTACATACTCGATCGGCTTGCAAGGCTGCCGATATCGCGATCGCAGTGTTCCGAGATTAATGTGCGACAACTCTTATTGCACTCGATATATCTCGAGGACGGCGATTTCTGCCAGAAGATACTACGGCCTACCCGGTAAATCTTCGCAAGCACCGCAAACTGACAAAGTACTAACGCGAGAGCGTTAGGAAGCCAGTGCTCCGGAAAATCCGGTGACAAAAAATGGCGGTGGTGTTGGCACAGAGAGAGAGAGAGAGAGAGAGAGAGAGAGAGAGAGAGAGAGAGGTGAGAAGGAAAGGCACGGAGGTTAACCAGATATTAGTCAATGCTACCCTACACTGGGGAGAAGGGGGAGAGGGGTTTGAAAGGTGACAGTGAGAGAGGGTACAAAATTAGACACATGCGCAGAAACTAAAACACGTATGCAGACACGCAACGAGCGAACAATCATCAATGGATGCAAAGAGTAAAAGCCAGCTCGGAGGATGCTCGGAGAATTGGCGTTAAATTTCTCAGGACAGCATCTGCGAACAAAACACAGTTTGTCAGCTGAAAGTGATTTTCGGAAAAGTTGAGACGAGACGGGGGTGACAAACCTGAGCCTTCCGAGTGAAAAGTACACGGTAAATCTGTATATTTCAAGCTAACTAAAGTGGTGTGTATATATGTAGTTTGCGGGAGCGTGCACGCTTCATTGCATAGATAGCCCTGCAAATGCAGTGTCATTGCACAAAACTTTTGCTGCTTGGTGGTCTTATTTCAAGACGACTCCCCACAATGGAAACCGGGTCGACACCACGCACTGAGCAAACGTTTATCGTGTCTGAGGTAGAAATTCTTTGAATGTCTTCTTTGAGATGTTGCATAAACATAGTTTTTTGTTTTGTTTTTTGTACGACGAAAATGATATATAGACATACAGCATACGCATAAGAGGTGACATCATTTCCTCCGGCGCATTCTTAACTATTCGCTTTTGTATTAACATGCTGCAAAGTACTACGTGTCTGTGCTGTTAAATCGCCCCCTTCGCAGTGTTTTGAAGATATATATATATGCTGCACATTTGTTGCACGGTGTTGCAATCGTAAACGTTTGTTCGAGATATGTTCGCCACTGCTTGTCACAGTTTAGACGTGCATGAGCACCCATTAGTGCCCGCTAATGTATAGGCGACAGAAAGAAAATGAACAAACCATGCAGAGAAAGAGAGAGAAAATATATACATGGTCTAGCTTTGGTTGGATACTACTGAAGCTTATTCTTAAGCAGACTGTCTAGCGTCCCTTATCAATTTCCTCTTTTTAATCGCAATAGAAGGCGTACTATTTGATGTGTACTAAGTTGCGTAGTTGCAGGGAAGTGAGCAGGCATTCTTAAAACAGAATTTTTTATCTTCGTGGTCACCACATCTGCTTGTGTAGGGACGTCGGCAACCCTGGCTACTAGGTTATTTTTATTTTAAATATTTAAAAATACAAGTTACTCTCCGACGCGAAGGAAAGCTTCCAGGTGAGTGTAAGATACAATTATAAGCGATAATTTCTTTTTTGTTTTTAAGCAGGATAATTCAGCGCGCGTGGGTATTTCTCGGCTTTTCTCTGTACACTTGGCGTTTGACACATACATCATCACCGAGGATAGTGCCACCGGTTACATGTTTCACGACTTTTAGGGCCAAGATTAAAATATCATTCCCTTTTTATTGGGTATCCTAGCATCGTTTCTGTCCACGTAATGAACGATCTTCTCATTTTTACCACAACCGAAAACAGTCTTTCTGAGCGGTAGCCTCTAACTTAAACGAAGCGTGCTATATTTATAAAACCACGCTGTGCTTGCCTCTGTGCTTTTTTTATATTCTTCCAGAGTTAAAGCACGTCGTTTATGCGGTCGTTGCATGAATGGCTGAACCATCTCTTTTTTTTTTTTTTTTAAGGGCGAAGCTCCTTAGGATGTGGGTCGTTCCCTCCTCTGTAGTAGTAGTAATAGTATGTATGTATGTAGCCACCTCGTGCCGCTGGGAGCCACCTCGCGCTCGCCCTCGGCGCGTGCCTCCCGGCGCGCGAGCTGTCTCACTCTTCCGTCTGCTGTCTTGTGTGAGAGAGAGAGAGACAGAGAGAGCGAAAGGCGCGCGTTCACTATGGAAACGCTCTTTCTTCGATGAACGCTCTACCAGCTCGCAAAGAAGGAGAACGCGCACCTCATCCGCGAGAGACAACGTTGGCGCAGGCAGCGTCTTCTAGCGAGTTTCTTGATTGAAAAATACCGACTGCTCGCGCTGGAGAACCGTTCACCGGCCATCCATCCATCCATCCATATATATATATATATATATATATATATATATATATATATATATATATATATATATACTTCAAAGATAAATCCTTGGCAGCAGGTCAATTATAGAATCAAAGGGTCACGTTGAAAAAACATAACATTTATTACGACGTTTCGGCCGCGAGACCGGCCTTTCTCAAGCTTCTACTACAATTGGTACGCATATGCTGTGAATTTTTTTTTTTCATACGTCCTACGCGCATGTTAGCAACCGCATATATATAGTTTGTAAAGCCGAGGAACTCCACCAGTTACAAGGGTTCATAACGAAATAAGGCGAAGCGTCCAAACACGGTCACCATGAGGACAGAAACAGACAAACACGAACGTCGGTGTTTAATTTCCCTGTTTCCGTGCCGGCACGCCTTCCCTGAATTCATTAGGAACCCTTCCCACACAGTTCCCTTTTCTGTCGATCTAATCGCAAGGAGCTTTGCAAGCGCGCTTTGCTAACGCGTGGCTCATCTACTAGAAAGCAAGCGAACAAGTTTTCTTTTTGTTATCCCTATGGGTCATTTCCACTCTGTCCGCTTGGTTTTCCTTTCCCTTGGGCACTCCTTAAATGGTATATAGCTTCACGTGTAAGGAAACAACGTAGAGGTAATTTGAGGTGAAGTAACATTACCGTTACGTTCCTGGCATCGACGGTGCAGGTTACCCGGAATCGCACGCTGTCAACAAACGACACATTTGGAAACATGCCATGTAAGCGGTTGCATATGAGCGACTCGACCATATGCGACATCCTTCGCAGGAAACGTGACCTGTGTCTAGCCATTAGTTCGACAGGATCACTGGCGACGCGTGCTCTCGAAGCCTTTGTCTAGTTCCCGCGATGCCGCTGAGCAAAGACTATGCAGCCTAGCCCTAGACAACCTCGACGTCGATGCAGCGCTTCGGGGGAGCTTTTCATCCACATGGCTACGATTACGGCGCCCTTTCTGAATCGAAGGTCGTCCTATCCACCTTGTGGAACACAGAACACGCGAGAGCAAATCGCAAGCAACCGCGTAGTCCAGCCGGCAGCGCCATAACCGGCCGTAAGCGAGGACATGTGCCGCAAGCTGGGTTCCTTCTCATGGATGTGGTGGCACTGACGACACATTGCTCATTCGCTAACTGTGATTGATCTATGGGATTTTACGTCCCGAAACCACGATATGATTACGAGGGACGCCTTTGTGGAGGGCTTCTGAAATTTCGACCACCTGGGGTTTCTTTAACGTGCGCTGAATTGCACAGTACGCGGGACTCGACATTTCACCTCCACCGAAATGCAGCCGCCGCGGCCGGGATTCGATCGAGCGACCTTCGGATCAGCACCCGAGTGCCATAACCCCTATAACCAAATTGGCGAGGCTATTCGATAACTGCGTGGGCAGTCACTGTGAGCCGGCGGAGAACAGCATGTATGGGCGTTCAGATAACTTTCTTTCGCAAGTAGAGCTCTGAAACGTAATTCTGGCCCAAGCCGTGCTCCAACGCCGGCCCAGCCCACCCGATGGAATATGCCCGACGGCCAGACCCCGGCCTTGGCCTGACTAAATATACGTCAGGCCGGCCCGGGCCCGTGCACACCCGTCTCTCTTCCGCGCTGTTCATAGTCATGGAATACCAACTAGCCCTGTCACACACCTTGCTTCACGCCTGAACGCACGGCGCACAGAGGATAAACAAGAAATTGTTCTAATTAAAAAAAAAGTGTAACAGCTATCGCTGTCTGTAGAGCTCCAACACACGATCAAATGCACAATGCACATATTGTTTGGCTATGGAGGGACGTGCTGACACCACTCGCATCGTGAGCGCTCCACGGCCTGCAATTTGAGCACAGATTCTGCAGAGCATGCGCACGGAATTCTGTCTCAAGAAGCTTTGCGACTTCCCGTCAGCTATGGCTCTCAGGCTACGCGCGTGGCGGCAGGGCCGCCACTCCTCTCCTGCAACAAGTTAAGCCGTCAGCGCTGAGGAGGCCAAGAGTGTGCACGGTGTGATGACGACGTGCTCGCGGACAAAGGAAACTAACCAGACGCAACCCTTGAGAGTGCGCACTTGCGTGACGGTCCCCTTATCCGCCATTGTCGTGAAGCAAGCCCTCTTTGCATTCATACACGTGACGCAAGGGCAAAAAAGAGATGAATCGACGACGGAGGGGAAGACACACACACGCACAATTGCGATAGGAATCGTCCCGACTTTTCTTTCTCTCTCTTGTTTATCCTGTGACCGTGGATTGCGGGCGCTCGCTCGCAAGCTAATATTTGAAGTAGACCTAATGGCTCGCCCGTAATGACCGCTAAATTGGGCCCATGGTTCACGGCGTTTCAAGATGGACGACGACGATGACGATGCGCCACCGGAAAAGAGATTGATTCGGCCGATACCCGAAGGGGACAGACGCCGCGGCTGCGTGTTTACGCCAGCCGAGGCATGCGAGCGGAGCAAGACGTCGTGTACCATCAGCTCCTTCTGAACTGGGAAGGCAGTGAGCCGCTTTTATCCTTGTATAGCCTATGCTGTGAGGTTCGTGCGATTATGTGATGCGGCGGCTGCACCGTGGCGTTCGGCGCACGTGCGCACAGCGCGCGTTTGTCAAGGCGGGAGGTTAGTATATAGCGAGGAAAACCCGCACCCACGTGATTGTAGACCATTGCATTGTGTTCCGCTATCTGCATAAATTCATCGAAACAATTAAATTATAGAGTTTACTACACCCAAACAACGGTGTGGTATGACGCGCTCCGACATCGCGCCTTCATGCAGGTGCTTTTGCTATTCACCCCCATCGTAGTGCAGCCGCCTTGCCCTTGAATAGAGCCCACGTACGTCCCCGAGTTCACCAGCACAGCACACCGTTAAGCCGGAGCTCATACCTGCCACTGGATACAGGCTGCACAGTGGGATCAGAAGCTGATCAAGAATGAATTATATGGCTGCAGCTAACATTTCAATAATAAAACGACAGGGAGACTCGTACGCCGCTTATTGTACACGACACTGTGTTCCACTGCACTACACTAAAACGTCGCCCTGCTCAAACGTTGATGATTGATTTGTGGGGTTTTGCGTCCCAAAACCAGCTTTGGTTATGAGAGACGCCGTAGTGGAGGGCTCCGGGAATTTTGATCACCTGGGGTTCTCTAACGTGCACTGGCATCGCACATTACGTGGCCCCTCAACATTTCTCCTCCATCGAAATGTAGCCGCCACGGCCGGGATTCGATCCCGCGACCTTCGGATCAGCAGCCGAGTGCCATCCACAAGACCACCATGGCGAGGTCTGCTCAAACGTTCGTCGCAAGGCGTAAATAGTTCACTACAAGCTGAACATCAGTTGCAATGACGAGTCATATATTTTGTGCTCTGTAATAACACAAATATTTTCTGGGTGTCTATGACCCCGATACCGGAGCGCACGCTGTGGTTTGTCTGCAACAAATTATCCTCGCTGCAGGAAATAAGATGCCGGTTCACGACGTGTGGACACGATTTTACACCGCCGTGCAAGTGCACCCATAGTGTACAAAAGATTGCCAATGCCTGTATATTGTTATACGTTATATAGAGGGATAACACTACTACTTTGTCACCTTTCGTGCTTCTCTCTCGCTGTACATCTTCCTTTTTTTCCCCCTGTCTCTTTCTCATTTATTCAGGCTTCCAAGTGGCATAACGCCTAAAGCGGCACCACGCTGCAAGAAACGACTCAAGAAACGTGTTGTCCATTAGCCATAGTGCATAAAGTCTTTAGGTTGGTCGTTTCTGAAGTTCACGCCCTAACACCCTATAAGAAGAAGTATATATTGCGCGCTCGACGGCTTCAGCAACTGCAGTGCCCTCACTGTATTTTTTTTCGTTTAAAAGAAACAGCCATGTGCCCTATACGAGAACGGTCTACTACTTCGGCCTAATGTTTGCCGAGCTGTCGCAAGATGTCATCAAATGCGCGACTTCCTGTCCAGTCTACGCTTTACCACCTCGGCGTCGAACTACGAATGCGTAAAGATCGAGTTGGAGGGAAAATTGTTCGCCCGAATATACGGGTTGGCAATCGCGAATACAAGCATGGCCCACACGGTCGCTTGGGAACTCGTTGAATAATATAGAAGGCTTTCTATACGATGGTTGATGTTTGTGTGAGCACACAGCTTTTGTCTGCAGCGCTGATAACGTCAGCATTGTGTACGATTCGTCGCCGCTTGATGTCTTCTGCGTGTGTTCATGCCGATTTCTTAGAAGCAGTGATACACGCGTCGCGGCGCGTCTCTCCCGTGCATACAGCTTGTTGTACACGCACAAAGCCTAAGTGCTTCCTAGGCGGAAACGGATTCGCTGATGATAAGAATTTCAAAAGGAGCGGTGTAGACGTACAAGTTATTCGATTCGGTCACGCTACGTTATAGACCGTTGGTTTCCATATAGAGTTTGATGGGTGCAGCGATCGCTTGCGTAGTCTACGCCTCTACAGGAAAGGGGTGGTGTTTGTCACATTGGGAAAGGTCACTGCTTAATAACAAGAGAGTGAGCTATAGAAGAAAGTATTCAGAAAAACTGCATTGTCATATACGAGATCTGAACATGGCTATGTACCAATGACGGGGTTGGGCTGGTTTGGAACAGGTAAGGGAGCCCGTCCACCTCGTCAATCGCTTGCTTCAGCGACGTTCTTTGTTGGTCCTCTATAGCAGAAACGCTGTGTTTAGGTGCCTTCCCGTGGCGGCTGCATTCCGATGGAGGCGAAATGTTGATACCCGTGTACAGCTGTGTGATGTCAGTGCACGCTGAAGAGCCCCAGGTGGTGGAAACTTTCGAAGCCATTCACTTACAATCGTATCGTGTTTTGGGGACGTTAAACCCTAGAAATCTATCAATCAAATCAGCTGCATTCTCTTTTCGAAGAATCGTAATCCCTTCAAGCCTTCCTTTTCTTCTGAACTTCCACTTGTGTTGCCTCGCAACGCGACAGCGAACGTTAATGGAATGTTATGAATAACTAAGCAATGTTTCTTGCTCGAGTCAGCAGTTACGGCGACCGGCTATGTATATATGAACCGAATCCATTATATGGAACCCGACGTTGTGCATCCGGTGCAACGGCGAATGCATTTTAATAGGCGGTGGGATGCAATGAACGCTTTTGTGCTGATGTGTATGTGGAAGTAAAATTATCATAAGTTCAGTCAGCATTTGTCTGCAACCTTTCAATGCGAAATTTGTCAAGCCACTTGCATTGTTTTAGGCTATTCAGTCGAAGATCACAGTTGTATATACAACATGTCGCATACAACGAGTATACCTTGTGTGCCTCCGCTGATCCTACAGTTCGCAGTTCGCCAATTGTGGCAAGTTTTGTCTTAAATTTGTGCTAATAATTCTGATGGGATTTGTCTCCCAACAATTTATATATGTATTTTATGCTAGCGTAAACATTCAGCGCGTGATTGACGGTACAGTAAAAGGAGGAAAATGTGGTGGCACAGTCGGGGAGTGCTCGAATCCGTGTGCCCGATTCGAAACCGCTTTCACTGTATTTGGCTTTTCATCTGTTATTAAATATATATTTCACTTTATGATAGCATGAAGTTGATGATGATGTGTTGCGGCTCGTGCGTATTTGGCTTGTGAATACAAGACTTGGTACAATAAGGAGACAGTGCGTAATTTAGAGGAAGCAATTAGCTTATGAAAGGATTCAGACAATCTTTATTAGTCGGCATAAAAAAAAAAAGACCTTAGCATTCGTTCAGAACCAGAAGTTGCGCGAAAAGTGAACTTTAGCAGGTAAAGTGGACCAATCAGTCCTGTAAAGCGTGGACTCTATATAGTTTGGACAAAAAATATTTCAGGTATGCACCTACAAAGCATACTCATTAAGAACTATGCCTAAATTCTCAGTAGGATCAACATTTAACGAGACGTCGTTTACAATATTATGCTGCCGCCAATAGGTGTTCGGCAGAAACAGAATTTGAACCATACGGCAGCTCAGCTCCCTGCAACGGTGTTGTGATTTATGTTTGGTTGAGAAGGCCCCACAAACACTGGTATACGAAAATGAGAAGCCCAGTTGCGACAAATAAGTTACCTTTCTTCTTTATTCAAAGAACTAATTCTATTTTATGTGGAGTCGAAAGAAGCGCAAGTGTTCAGGCTACGAGCAATGTGGTAGTGAGCATCTTCTGACAATTACCTCTCTCTTTTCTTATTTACTTATTTACTTTTTTGTCAACGTGCTCACATCCCTAAGGATATCGGCACGACTTCTTTGGGGCACAAAACCAAACAAATCTACAGAGCCAATTACGCCGTGACATTTAAGTGGGAAAACCTATTGTACACTAGAAATACGCATACCTTGCGGAAAGCAACAAATGAATATTGGGGCAAATGAGTTCTGGGAAATTCTGCAAAGCGCAGTAATGCGAAGAAAAGATTGGCATCTACCCGTTCATAGCGCAAAGCTACAAGGAAATTCACACGGATTTCTAATAAATTAAAGCTTCTTACTTGACGAAAAATTCGTCCGTGTGGATTGCCCTGTATTGTCCTGCGAACGAGTGGATGCTAATTTTTCCTTTCATAATCATTACTACGCTTTGCGGAATTCCCCAGAACTCATTTGCCCTATTCATGCCCATGTGCTTCAAGTTGTCGTTCAATTTGCCCTCACGATGGCAGTCAATAGCCTTCTGGCTAGCTGAGTTTGTGAGCGCCCCGGACAGGCATTGTACCCTGTTCTAACCACGGACGACGAATTTTTCGTCAACTAAGAAGCTTTAATTACTGAAGAACCCGTATGGGCTTGCCTGTATACATGCAGTGCCGTACTCTAACCACGGTTGTATTTTGATGCTTTTCAGGATGCAGCTGCGGTGTTAGACGCAACAATGAAAACTCACGATCTGTTACGCACTTCGTACTTGTAGCACAAAGCTATAGCTGTGTGCTCCATATGGGCGGTTCCTAATTTTTCGTTTCATGAATATTACGTGCTCCTCTAAAAGTGACAGCTCTCCGTATGACAGATTAACTGAAGGGTTACTGACGTGCACAAGGATCTGTCGTTGTCCGCCATCAACAGCATTGTTTCTCTCGTACTGTGCGGAACCGACCATATATCCAAGAATTTGATGTTACTAAGAGATAATATCCTCAAGGAACCTCAAACCTGTCTTGCATTTACAATGCAAATAACTACACTCTATCAGGTGTTCAGTAGTAAACTCTGCATTCAAGTCTTATAGACACGTAACATATTTCGTTTACAACTTTTTATTTCGACCCGCCTTACATGGCTACTCGAAGGAAACTCTAAATGACAACGTATCAATAATATTTCATTCTGCGCGTCAAGATTAACTGCATCAAGGCTTTTACTTCAGTACCGTCCTTTTGTAGAAGGAGAAAACATGCAGGTAACCCTAAAGGTGTCAGCAATAGTGCTCGGTAGCAGCGTGATCTTTTCTTTTTTTTATTCCTTATATTATCATTTTTTTTTTTCGCTTGACAGAGCCCGGCGATCAGAGCATCAAGATGACCATGGCTCTTTTTGTTGTCTTACGCACTTTTTGTCACTTTTTGATCACTGGAGGGCATTTTAATTTTTTTTTTCTTGCCACGCACTTGGGAGGCCGTAATACCATCGTTCGGCTTAGCGGCGCGGCTTATATATGAAGATGCAGATGTTCAGAACAGTCCTGTTCTGAACATCTGCATTTTCACGGGGTCGTACATATTATGTCCTCCGCCGATAAACAAAGAGCATGAGCAAGGTAACTGGCCAAACATGCCATGTTTACGAGGTGGGCAAGACCACAGGGACATAGAGAAGAATTAACTCAAGCGATACTCATCGCACTATATACCTCCGCAGTTTTGTGTGCTTCAGTCACGAACCACCAATGCTCATTTTCTTCTATGTACTATACGGTTATTTAACGTCATACTTCCTTTTTCTCCCCTTTATTCTTTCGTTAGTTCATCAAGGAATTCATGATTTTGGAAAGGCCGGTTGCGACGTATATGATATAGTAGACCTTTGGCATGTTTTCGCGTCTACAGATAAAATAGTATTAAGCGGAAAGAGGAGGCAAGAAGCACCATGCAGCATTTGCATTTTTTTAAGGATAAAGATAAGCACTAAATGAAAGGTGCTATTGGAAAGCGTTGCAACATTATATAGTTAAAGTGCACACCATATAATTACCATGAGTTCTTCGATTGTTGATGTTCGGAGATCACCGGCAGTTTCCGAGCACCTCTCACCTTCTGCTGCATGCATAGATATACATCAGTGCGGTTGCAAGAGACAGCTGCTGAGCCGCTTGACCTGCTCGCTGCAGTCGGCTTCGCACGCACGCCACAGCATGCAGCTCAGATAACTAAAGAGCATGGGGATTTTCAAAAATTACGTTTACCCGTGCATTGCCGTGCAGAATATAGGCAGTTGGGACAGCACATATGCTAAACCAAAAAAGCAAAAGCTGACACCACAAAGCAAAAGCCCGCCCGTAAAGTCGTGATTTCTTATAGCAACACAAAAGTTAGCAAACTGCACACACCGACTCCCTGGCGTAAACAACAACAAAGCCACTTAGGCCTTAGCTGCGGTGAATAGATTAAAGGCATGTCGGTGTATAGAAAGCACCGCAGTAACTGCTACATCGTGAGAGGAACATCGGAAGTATTAAGAGGCCTTGTGTAATCACTGGCTTTAGCGAAGGAGAAACATCTATGTACAAAATACGTGTGTATATACCAATTACTACATATCACGATGGAGTGAAGAGCAAAAAAAGAAACAAATTTACAAAGGCCGTGCACACGCCTCCGGTCTCGAAGCAGCAACTATCCCGCGCCTTGCCAACGGGCGACAGATGGTACTGCGAGTCCCGTTTAACACCTGTAGGTGTCTGCCAAAATGTGTCGGGGGGTGCGCAGGGCCTGCCCATTTCGAGTCAAGCTTCGAGGAAGGATGCGTGGTCATTGAAGTATAGGTAGGCACATAACACGCATAGGCGAGGCCGCAATTCGGGTTTCCCACCCTCAAACTACAGGTAAACTACGGGTCTCCGCCACGACGAGTGCAAAGAAGTCGACGACAACATTACGTCAGCACCTCTGTCGGCCGCCGTTGCAGGCTGTGCACAGCCTTGGCTCGTCGTGCGTATCTCATTGGCTCGTGCTCGACTTCGGCCGTTGGCTGACGCCACGCACGCAGTGCCAACCACCGGCCGAGCTCGCCACGTGCGTGCATGCACGCCGTCTTCTCTGTGCACTCGTCGCAACCAAAGACGATGACCATCACACCTTATGTTCTCTCCCTCCCTGCTCGTTTCTTTCTTCGTTTGGGTTTCACACTCGCAAGATGTGATTCTCGTTACGCGATGTGTGACGGCGAGAGGAAATGGACGCCAAAATAGAGTGACGAAAACGAAAGGCACAGGTGCGTGCATGGCTCCCCAACCCCCTCTCCCCTCAAAAGCGCGAGCGTTTCTCTCTATATGTACAACGTCGGCGCCGCTGTCGTCGATTCGACAGGAAACGCGTTGGTGAAAATGAGTAGACGATTTAGACGGCACACAGAATTTCTTTTTTTTCTTTGTCCAAGTCGAGACCAAGCAGCAGTGCGTGAGCGAGAAACTTGCGTGGACAAGGAGAAAAAGAGAAGTTGCTCGGCTGTTTTGATTCGCGCGAGAAGTAAATGACTTTCGAACGACGCTGAAAACTGTCATTACACGGTTTCTTAAGCTAAATCGGGCTTTTTTTTTCTCTCTCACCCTGGGCGCATCTGTATACATGTGGTGTGCGCCTCGCGGCGGCGTCGCATCAGCGACCACTTTAGAAATCGTCGGAAGTGACTCGCCATGAAAGGAGGGATGCACGCGAATGTATACACATATCACAAGGAGAGGTGGCCGTAAGCTAAAGCTTGTTTTTCGCACACATCGCGCTTTGTATATGGCATGACGAGCCCATTATATACGTTCTATACCCATGGCGAGCAAATTAGTCATTAGAGCCCATTACAGTGTTTCATTTTCGCACATAACACTTAACTCGGCATCTCAGGAAGACCCTGTATTCCATTCTTTCTTTATATACTTCGGCATCGTATATGTTTAACGCCTGCAGGTTCTTAATCACAGCGTTGCTTACGCTTCGCATAGATTGCGCCTCATTACGCGCGGAGATCATAGCACCTTCTTGACATTCCGTCGTGGTTGGCGTCGCGAGCTGTCCATTTAGCCGATTGCTTTCCCAACATTTGCACTCGGAGTTCACGCTTCGCTAAGTGCCGATATTTTTTTTCTCTCTCTTTTATAACGAAGCGCGTGGTGTACGCACCACGCATTATAGTGTAATTTGCTCCGGAGGTTCGTCCTTGCGCGTTGCTTCCCATTCACTGCAAGCATGCAGTCTTCGGCAGTCTTTCATGCGCTCGCATGTCACAGGTATTGTATGCGACAGACAGAACGCCTGCTCAGTTGTATCACAAAAACATGACGCACACTCTGGTCACGGCATGCGGAAAGCACCCAGTCGTTGTCGTCTAACATTGCACCTTCAACATACCCGAAACTTCGTCTTCACCGCAATGCGCCGGGAAGTTACCGCAGATATAAAACTGCATCACGTACTCATTACTATATTTTCCCTGAAAGAAAGAAGGACGGTAACGGAAAGCGTTGCGTAAGTGGAAAACGTGCGTCCTCTTGTATTCATACAAATTGTGAATGCACTTCAGTCGCTGTCAGTGAGTGCCCGTGAAAAACAATATTCGTCGTGCATGCAGTATTATGCCTAAATAGTCTTATACCTTCGTGTTTGTTTTCTTGGTTCGTTCTGTCAGGCTTTGCTTATTTGATCGGTTTAAAAAGTGTCCGAGATGATTCGTCGGGCAGAAGTTGACGTTGCTCTTATACTCGAACAGAAAATACATTATGTGCAGAACCGCAGGTACACCTCCCCACAAACTCACGACCGCTGAGTCCCGGTGTAGTTTGTATTCAGTGTTGTACGGAACGTCGTTCCTTGGAACGACGTTCCTGGAACGAGTTCCTTTTGGGAGGAACGAAGGAACGCCATCGTTCCATTTAGGATTGGTGGAACTGTAACGGGAACGCGTTACATTTACGAAGGAACGGCAAAGGGAACGGCGTTCCTTCTGTACACGTTCCATTCCACGATCATCGCACATACGCAGCACATCATGCAGGGCGGATAGGCTGGGCTACAACAAGCCCTCCCTGGAGTCCCCGTTTTCTTGCCGCCACTATCGCTCCCTCATAGAAAAGCACGCACGAAAACGCTATTCCATTGCGGCTTCGATTATTCGACGAGGGTGATGCTTCCCCCTCACTGCGGCGGCACGACGTCACGGTATCCCACTACTCCTTCGCGGTGGCCGCTTACTATGGCCGCTGGACAAATAGTTTCCGGCTGTCAGCCAGCTGCACGGCAACGCGGGATGAACTGCATGCAACAGCAAATTTACTTTCGTCCCTTCCCTTATGATCCCGCCGCCAGGACCCCCGAGCTAAAACACTGTCAACGCGTGCTTTACTATATCGCCTCTCCCCGCATTGGTTGTGAGAACGGGGTTACGGCCATGGTTGTCCATACTTGTAAGACACTCAGTGAGTCAATCTCTTCAAGGTATTTTATTTGAACTGAATGGGCCGCGCCTTAATTTAGCGTCAACAGCCCTATGCCCTCGGCAAAGAGCAGAAACGAAAGGCTTTTCGAAAGGATATACACGTGCTAACACCAACGTGTGCTGAACATGCTTACGTGCGCGCGTGCGTGTTTGTAATATTGAGCGAAGATAACATCGCTCTAACCCAGACCTGGTTAATTATGGTTGGTGACGCCCAGTTTCTTTCTAATAAAAACAATAGTTTCATTGCTATCATTACTACGCGACCAAAGGGTTAGCTACACAGGAATAACCAAACATTTTAACGCCCCCCCCCCCCCCCCCCCCCCTAGCACCACGTCCACTTTACTGTACCAGCCTCATTTGCTGTATACCAATGTCCTGTCAATTATGCTTGTGTGGTGTGGGCCATTTTCGGTTGGCGTCGAGTCAAATTATGCATCTAAGGCTATTTATTTTCGTATTTATTTCCGGCATCACAACAACATTTCACCCTTGCCTTAATGTCGGTGTGCCTCCGAACTGAACAGGCAAATAATGCTTATTGCTAAGGCCACGAAGAAAAGGAAACAGTCCCGCGTTATTTAATTCAGCGGTAAGCGCACAAAATAGAAAAATGTTAAAATTCCTCACACCGGCATACATTCAACGCAGCTATAATTAACAACAAATGTAGAGTATATCACAAATACTTTAAAGCGATGAGAACTAAGTAAAAGCAATATATCCAGAACTGCCAATTAGTTTATTAAAATGCTACAAGGGCTACCAATTTTGAGCAAAATCGTTTAGTACCGGGAATGCTGACGACATAGGGGTATCTTGTTCGAGTATTTGCGCGCAATGCCATGGGTCAGGCACAAACCTTTATATGCTATCCTAAATCAAAGATCTATGACTAGCTTTCAGTATCAGATGCACGGCTGTTACATGCATTGGTGCATGTGACTAACTACCTATATGCACATTGTAGGCGCAGTATCCTGGCTACGCATCTGAAGACTGAAGTGGAAAGTGCCGTATGTGTCGCACTTGTAATAAACTAGCACCAAAATTGCAGTGGAGTTGTCCGTAGTATGTTCGGTGCTCCTTGAAAATATATGCCTAGGAGTGTTTCTTTGGATATTTCTTTGTCTCCAGATAATATGCCGCCGGTGACGTTAAAATTCTTGAAATATGCATAGGTCGATGCGAGATTTAATATGTTCACTTTAATTTGCCTCAGTATTAATTTTTAATTTCAGAAATCAAATGTAACATTAATGTAACGACACGTTCCAATTTTTGAAATGTAACTGGAACGCGTTCCTTTTCTATTAAAGGAACTTGTAACGGGAACTCGTTACAAAATCCCGAAGGAACGAGGAACGAGTTTTCGTTCCTGTTTTGGAGGAACGTGTACAACACTGTTTGTATTCTATGTATAGTCTTCTGAAGCGCGAATTTTCCAACCTTTCAAAACGTCTGTGCAGAAGTTGAAGTTCTGCATGAGCGTTCACTGCGCCACAGGATATTGAGTCATGTTAAGAGCCTCCAGATTAATTTCGACTACGTGGTGTACTTTCAAAACACGGCCGCCATGACTGCAGGTATCGAACCTGCGCCCTCGACCTTATCGCACACCAGCCGCTTAGTTATCACGACGTATCGAGCCCATATAGGCTTTAATAGGTTTGTAAAATATATTGAAGGGATGCAACAATTAACCTTTGTCTGGATAGGTTACGCGTGTGTGTGTGTGTGGGGGGGGGGGGGGGGGGCGAGTATGTTTGCGGAATTCCGCAACTCGTCCATGACACACCAAGTGTCCTCCGTTTGTGCCTTGTTGTGTCTTCGTTAAGGTGCGGCTGCTTCACCATACGGTATGATCGTCCATAACTACGCTGGGATGACTTGAGGGTCAGATATATGACAAGAAGACTTTGTATACATGTGAATGCATAGTCGGTGCGTCCCTTTTTGCGAACGTCTTATCGAGTGTGTGTGTGTTGTACATACGCAAGCTTCGCACAATGCAAGGCACTTCGCTCGGTCTGCGCACACGTTTGGAAGCAGCCCCCGGATACGCACACATCTTTCCCATGCCCCTCTGACATCTCTGTCAAGCCCCGCTGCAGAAAGAGTTAAGCGCGCGCGCAACCTTCGCATGAAGCAAGGTCCCCACGGACCGACCGTCACAGTCGAGGCTCCAAGACAGACAGGAAAGGCTTTCCTGCGCACACAAACGCGCAGTGTGGCGCGCGCTAAACAAACGCACGCGCTCTTCTCGTATTCCCGCGCTGCTTTATGGAAATGCTGCTCCGCCGACCGCGGACGACGACGCGCTCATCCGCAAAGAATGCCTCGAACGCCGCCGTGCTCCCACAACAGGTTAGATATGACATCTGCTTTTCTGCGGGCTCTTTTTATCTGTGTGCCTTTCCCGCATATATACGCATGCATTCGGACGAGAGCGCGTGTGTTTGTGTTACATTAATGTAGCCGACTGACGTTCCCGCTAGCGTCCGTTCTTTCCTCATCTCCAGGAAGCCGCAGCCGCCATGGTTTATAAGGTGGTCTGGAACTGTCGCTCTTTCCTGTCACCAGCAAGCTTATCCTGACCTGCATATGCAGTATGGTGTTTGCTTTCGGCGGTGTTTCCCTTCTCCTCTGGCTTCCAGGTCGAACTGCGGAAATGCCAGTAAACTTTTGAAGCGATAAACGTTGCTTGACTCGATGCGTAGACAATCAATAATGTGGCCCGCTGTGCGTACATTTACGTTAGTCCGGGAGAAAGGTATTTAGAGTGGTCGAACCCGATGGTTCTCCCCGATTGTCGCGATTGGTTAGCGGTGCGTCGCAGGGCGATATGCATGTCGTGCAATGGGTGCACGCAAGCTGTCGCAACTACACAGTCGCAAGCAGGGGAGTCTCGCGCAAACATTCAGATTTGGCCGGTCTGATTCGTTTGGTTTGATCAGATTTTACCTCGTGTGGTCCTTGCGCCACAGTCGGCAACAGGTCGCAAAGCCAAAAGTTATGACTTCCTTCTCTTTCCTACTCTGTTTTTATTTGTTTTTCCAGATCAGGTGCTGAGAGCCTGGCAGCAGCTAAAAAAAAAAAAAAGTGAGAATATTATTTGCAGGCGATCTTTCTGTGCCGTGAGGTATTAGAACTGGCACATTTTTGGAAACATGGTGTATATCGGTAGCAGTTTTGCGTTTTGCGCATTCAGCAAAAAAAGAAAGAAAAGGAAAAAGCAGCCTCACTGTACAGTGTAAAATACGCAAAAAAAAAAAGGAAGGGGGGGGGGGCGGGGTTCGTTCCGAGCGAATACGTTGTCATTGTTATATGCAACGACGATGGATATTCCCATTTTTAATATCGCTGTTCACAGATGTTTTGGTTGGTTTAAAGGCGGTTTCCAAACTTTCCTTTATGCCGTAGTTTATTATGGGCACCACTACTGACACGATTAAAGCTAGAGTTAATTAGAGCAAGGAAAACCAGGGAAACATAAACTATAAGTGAACAGCAACAATAACACCAGCCAATTACACACTCGTAGAAAGGGAACAATAATGTACTTTGGATGAAGCTTGTTGTTTCACGCCTACCAGTGTGGAGCAGTTAAAGAACATGGCCAGCATAACACGCTTCGCTAACGTGCTATGGGCGCGGCGTAGCCTGCAGCATAATATACATTATAGCAACCTGACACATATGTTCACACGCCAATGGGTATATGACATATCAAGCGGACTCACACAAGGCAGCGCCCTTCGTGGCTCGTAGCATATCCGTCATCAGAGGAGGAATTAAGGCTAGCTATAAGAAATATAACTCGAGAACACAAAGGACTAGCTATATAAGAAGCATAACTTAAGAACACAAAGGACATAAAGAAAACGGAAGAAGCGAGTGTGATATTGATAGGAAAAGTATTCTTGACTTCACTGGCCTCTCTGCTGACGTATTTCATTCTTCCATGTAAGTTAAAACAAGAAAGAGTGTGTTGCTTTCAGCATGATGAGCAAAGCTGTTCGAAGAGAAGTCACCAAATTCAATGACCGCATGACCACGGCGTCAAAATTTAACGTTTTGCACTTCTGTGACCTCGTGAAAGTGGAAGCGCCATTCTATATGCACACCGTTGTCTGTATATAAGCAGCAAGTTTATTTTTGTATCGCAGTGAGGACGAAGAGCAAAACAGCGCGAAAACAGTTGAACAAACGATATCGTGTAATGACAACCCCGCCCGTATACATATGTATAAAGGCACTCTCACGTGTATATCCCTTATGTATAGTCGAGCCTACTGAAGCGGTTCTTTTTAATTAGACCTCTCTAAAGCAAGAAAAATCAAACGCCGCATAATGCGAGGCCTTCCGGCGCCGCATGCTTCAGCAGAACGGCATAGTGGCAGGCACGCGAGATTCCAATTCCAGGTCAACGCTATTCGTCACACCCATGGCGAACGGGGGCATTAATATTTGACAGTGTGTGCCAGTTTTCTTTTTTTTTTCTCTCTCTCTCTTCTTGCTCGTCAGTTGGCGGCGCTTTGTGCAAGCTTTTCTTATTGTACTCTCCCGCTCTGCGTGTTTGAGAACGCGTTCGGAATCAAACGTTCCGGTCTCTTCGTGTATCTATTCGAGCATCCGCTTTGTCTTACCGGCCGCGCGAACACACTGTAATTTCCGTTCTCGCAATTAGGCTATAGCCCGCTCGGCTTTGGAAAAAAACGCTCCACGCACGAATCTGCATATACACGAACGCGTAGTGTATATTTCTGTATTGGCCACCGTGTTCGTATGTATTGATCTAACCATGCGTGCTACGTATTCGCGCACTGGGAGACACCGGATAGACAGGTATACCGTCGCCTGTATGCGCTATATATACTGACTGTGTGTATGCGCGCACACACGCACGCACGAACACCGTTCGGCCGTGCGCTCGGTTAGATACAGGTCGGCTCTTTGTCACGCAATTACTCCAAAGAGTGATCACGCCATGTGCTCCGCTTCATCCATCAGCGGCAGGCATGACTTCTCTGGCGTCTTTTTGCATGCGCGCGCTCTGTTGGCCCGCAGTTAACCTTCCGCGAGTCCCTGTATGTATGTATACGCATATACGGAAGACCGCTAGTACCGTATATACGAAAGTGCGCGACTGTTGCTGTAGCAATAGACCGCCCCCCTGTAAACTCCCTCCCTTTTACCTATACCCCCCCTCCCAGCTTTCTCGCTAAATATCGATCGCGCGCCCGAGCGGAGTGCATGCATTGCTGTTGCGGCAGTTATATACCGAGCGGTGAGCGACACTGCATGCGGCCCGCGAGTGTGCGTGCGTGTGTGCGCGAGCGAGACTGTCTTTTTTTTTTCTTTTGTTGCCGCGACTTTATACTCTGTGTGTATGTACGTATGTATAGCATGTGTGGAGGCGCACTCTCGCTTCGTCTCTCTCACGCACGCACACAAACGAACCGCGCACGTCTGTGTTACGAGCGCGCCTGATTGCCGCGCAGCTCCACTTGCGCGCACGACGCGTGGTGTACGATTTCGGGGCATGATTTGAAAGCTCTGTTTGCCGGCTGTCGCTTTGCCAGCCGCCGCCCTCCATCTTGGGCCCCGGTCTCCGCGTCTCCGCCTCTCTTGTGCATGTCTCCCCTACCTCCTCTTCTTCCCTCCGCCTACGGCTTTTATTTCCTGCTGTTATTGCACCCCCCACCTCTTCATCGGACTGTCTTCCTCGACTCGCGTGGCGATACTATCGCTTGTATAACGGCGGCATGTGCTCGCTTGCATGAAGGAATACCCCGACGTGACCGCTGCTTTGTTGGCTCTTATACGTGTACGACCCTCTGCGAGTGTTTGTTCGTTGGACGGAAAGTTTTGGATTGCGGGAACAACCGCGGCAGGCTATACGTGATTTGTGCCCGGGCATACGCCGCTGAGCGTCGTCGTTCTCTTGTGTTTCGTGTTATGCGTTGTTTTCGTGGGATCCCGGGCCCAGGGGCCCGTTTGCTCGTCACGCGAGGCGTGCGTTCGGAAACAAAGGTTTTTGGCTGGTCGTGTACAGAGAGCATATGGTCGTATGCGGTGTGCGCGCTTATCTGCAGGTATATTTCTCCTTCGTCTCTGTATCCTATATACGTTGTTCTTCTATTGTTATCGAGCAGAATGCATACGTGATGTTTTGGCATGATGGTCTTCTATATAGAGAGTGACACTGTGATGGCGTATAACACAGCTCGTTTTGCTGTGTCGTCTGTACAGTAATCGTCATGAGCACGTTTCTCAGTGCGACAGTGCATTACGGTACACTGATGTACTCGTTTTCCCGCTAATTGCTCGGCACTGCACTCACTGCTTTGACATTTTAACGCCCCGATTTTCTCTGTTAATCAGCTTTGTTCTCCGGTTGCCACGGCGGCCATTAGCGAGCAGTGGCAAACCGCGAACCTTCGTTCCACTTCGTTAGCCAATATAGACATGTAATAAAATAAATAAACCTTTTCATCTAGTTCAAGCCATATACATTGTTCACGTTCGCACGCCTTCAGGTATATGAACGAGTCTTTTGGGCGCCCTCAAGACATCTGCGACATATTTTCGCCTAAGGACCTCCAGCTTGAAGTTGTAGGAAATAAACACGACCTGACTTGGCCTGAATATGCCTCATCTGATTGCTTCGATGCCCGTCCAAGTGAGTCACTTGAATCCTACGCATCACAGTCATAAAATTACAGTCATAAAATTTCTGCGAATAAATTCTTTTTGCTGTAATGAACACTGTAATGAATGACTTTTGTAGGCTGGTGATTTAGAGCTATGTTGAATTGCTTCAAGTCAGTAAAACTTCAACAAAATTACTAATTAATTTCACAATTCCTTTTGAGCCAAATTAGCGTGTCCGCTTTCGCTATGACATAAGAAAGTCACCAGAGAAGGAAAGAAAAACAGCGAAGTCTGGTTATTCTGGGTACCAAACCCCAAGCGTAGGAGGGAACCAGGCCCACGCACGCAGCGCCTGATTTCCGAACTGCTTCTGATGTTCGGTACAGCCATCATTCGTTCCAACGGAGTGATTTTTTGTTGTGGCAGAAAACGACTTACTATAATTCTCACTTCGAGTCGCAGCTGCTTCTGCGATGCAACCAAGATCTCGATCTCAGAGTATATATGTTGTAAAACACTCATTAGTGCTTGAATGATGAACTTTTGCCCCGCCAAGGTGGTCTGTGGCACTCGGCTGCTGATCCGAGGGCCGCGGGATCGAATCCCGGCCGCGGCGGCTGCATTTCGATGGTGGAGAAATTTTGAGGCCTGTGTACTGTGCGATGCCAGTGCAAGTTAAAGAACCCCAGGTGGTCGAAATTTTCGGAGCCCTCCACTACGGCGTCTCTCATAATCACAGCTGGTTTTGGGACGTAAAACCCCAGAAATCAATCACTGATGAACTTTTGTTAAGGTGACTTCAAAAGTAATTTCATTGCCTTTTAGAAGTAGTAGTAATGTAATGCCACTTTCGCCCAGCTGTATTTTGTAACGAAACTATTAAATGTTCAAGAATTCTACAGCAGTAATTAGTACTCCAACTTAATTAATTTTAGGAGCAATTCGGTCATCTCTGCGAGTCAGTGCTTGTTCTAATCGCCTCAAAGGTATAAGGAATTTTGTCTTGGCTTCTGCTGAGAGCACATCGCTTATGTTGGCGGCGCGTCTTCTTAATCAACGAAGGTTCCACAAAACCGACATGACGGTGAAACATGTCGGAAGAAAACTGCTTCACTGCAGCGTCAGTGAGGCTGTAAACAATAGATTGAGTCAACGCTCTTATGTATCGACATAAAGCAGTGACCTTGGCTAATTATTCTGCGTTTTGTTAGTTTTTTATTTTAGAATTAATCCACACAAAAAAAAATGTGCGGATAGTTCAAGCACAGCCTATACTTTCAGAAAGAATAGAGAAATGGAGCAGCCGACGTGATATCTTCCTTAATTTCTCTACAGCAGTCAGATATAACAGAGCGGAACGGATATACTTTCAATTTGTCCAGAAAAAATGGCCAGCCAGCTGCATGGGCATGCGCTGAGTTACGTATTCGACTATACAGAAACGGCATTCACGCAATGTGCCACACCACACCGTATGTATTTTTTATTGGGCTGTGTGGCGACAAACTTCTGTGAAATTGTATCGCCTATATACGGAGATATTTGCGAGTAAGTACAGCTTCAGCGTGTCGTTTGCTTTTTATATTGTTGACGCTGAATTATTCAGGGCATCCACGCCATGTATGGCTGAATGAATAAATGGTAGGTTTTCAGGTCAGTAATTGACCTGCAGAATCTATGAGCTGCGCTATAACGAAACTCTCCGGATCACAAGATATTGTGCTTGTTAGCTTTGTACATGGGGGTTATGGCGTGTTCACTTATTTTGCTATAATATGCTTCCTGTCCCGGGAATATATTTAATACATAGAACATTCGAGCACAGGGCTCATTATGCTCATTTAAAACGTCAGAATTTATATACAGCTGCAGGTGATGGCATACACATAATATCACACTATATAAAGAACGTACTTCATGCATGTGTGAATTATTACATGTACCCCATCCGCAGATCAGCCTCTCACGAAGCGCATAACAACACTGCATCAGATAAGGTTATGTTTCATTCGAACTTGAACATGTTCGCCTTGTATAGGATGCATATTTCTGTACTATGTAGTCCATTCTCACTTCAATGCTTGTCTCACACGCACACACACACAGACAGACATACACACACACATGTGAGCAAGCACAAATATTTAGAGAAAATAGTTGCACAGTAATACAGTTTGATCCTCTTTCATATACGCCGCCGCTACGCGGCTCATCTCAATGCTTCTATACATTGCAATATAAGCATTCTATGATTCATTGGAGCAGTTGTTGACACTATGAGCGTACATAGCGATAGTGAATATTGTCCTGAAAAGCCACTACAGAAATATTATCTTGCTTCACTCGCACGCGATATCAGGAGGAATGGAGTGTCCAAACAATGAGGGGAGTATCAATTATCAGTGCATCGACATGCTTGTGTGTATAGCGTGCCACATCCTGATAACTGCTCCCCATTTATACACACGTTCGAGTGCTCACAAGGCGCGCAAACGAGCAGAAAATAAACCAACGTAAGCGCGCTGGCAAGCACCACGACGCAGCCGTACAATTATACGTTACATGTGCGTACACGAAAGAACGAAAATTTCCTAGGCGAGCAAGGAATAAATGTTACTGTGAGACTAAAATTTCATTATATATGCACACATACATGCTGCATACGCAAATGAAACGACAAAAGAGAGGCCCATAAGCCTTGGAAAAGGTACACCCCGCAAAAGCTCAACGCGATTAAGAATTAAATAAAGAGATTGGCACTTCAACCTGACAGTGTTTAATAACCTGACAGTGTTTGTAGTGTTCATAATGCATTCAACAGAGACAGGTTGAACACGTTTACGCATGCGCCATAATCGACCTCGGTCGGGATCAACAGGATATTCTCATTTTTCATATGGGGTATTAAATTACATATCCCGCAATTTCTCATACGCAAACCAAGCCACAAAAAAAAAAAAAAAGTCATGCACGAACTCGACCAGCAAGTAGCTTTACAAAACCAAGCAAGCCCGCTCGTGTTGTTCTAATCTCTAAGATTTGCTTTGTCTTCTTTAAAACAGTTTCTGCGACTATACTTTTCTGTGTAAGTTATGCTCGAATTCGATAGCGCCCAAACACCATTTACAAATATTCCTGATACACATATAGGTGGCGTGTTCTATAAGCGGTTCGACGAAATCGTTCTTTATTTATTTTAATCAGTTCACTGACAGGAAAGCTGCGGGTAAAAGCTGCTCTTTGTAGAGGCAGCTTGACAAGAGCCCGCAGCTACCTTTGTGTAGTACGCACAGCAGTGGCATGTATTAACAACAAAAAAAAAAAATGAAGAAGAAGAAGCATAGCACACTTTAGTCAAACAAAAACAAAAAAGACATACGTAGCAGTAACGCAACTTAGATTCCTAACATATGTACCTCACGTAGTTTAGGCACTGGAAACTTGTAGGGATCAACACAGGCGTTCACATATTTATTAAGTAGTTAAAGAATGTACGATAGTTTTTCTTCTGAGTAATTTGTACTGGGTGTTTTTACTTTCCACGTGTCTTTATTTCGTGTACCAATCGATGTAACGTTTTGCTGTAGGTTGGAAATGTCATGTAAAAAATGTCTATTTTCTTTGACTTCGCGTCTGATTGCTACAGTCAGTTTAAATGTGTCTGGTTGCTACAGTCTTCCGTGTGTATATCAATACCCATGCACTCGCTGTGCAGTGAAGAGCCAGTGTGTCATGAATATAGCGGAAAGTCACGCATGTTATCGTCGGTGTCTATCGGACAGGAGGGCGTCACAGTGCGGTGGCGCAGTGATATCCGACCGCTTTAATTAAGCTTGCGCTCTATCTGACAGCCTCCCGGTGACAAAACGTGCATTCGCCCGACAGCTGCGAATATACGCGGCCTTCGACTGTGCATACGTGCAAGCGTGTGAGCGCGCGCACGCGGCTTTGACCGATTGTCACTTTCCAAGCATCGAAGAAGGTCGCCTATGAGGTAACGCGCGTACGGAAAATTGTGCCGCAGTGAAGGTGACGTCTCATTTACGACGGTAGACGGTGTTGGCGACTCCGGTGTGTATTAGTATCGTGCGTGAATTCTACGGTATACATTTACAATTTCTCTCGGACATCTTTTTTTTTTCTTTTTAACAAGACCTTTTGCTGCATCTTAAGAGAACCCATTATTAAACGCTTCCGCTATTCTTTAATCGTTGCGCTCAAATGCGCCTTGTACAAGCATGAGTGTGCACGTTTGCATATTACGAGACGTTGAACAATGACGCGTTATTTTATTAATAATTGCTCGGGTTTTCCTTACCTAAGTCATGACAGCATTGTGAGAGATGCCATATAGTGTAAGGCTACAGAAATTCTGAACACCTGAGATTCTTTAACGTGCACTGAAAACGCTCAGTACGCAGGCGTTTTCGTCACCATCGAAAATGCGGGCCACAGCGGCCGGAATGGAGTCTGCATTTTTCTCGTCAGCAGCCTAGCACCATAACCATCGTGCCACTAATGGTGTGTATGGAACACGCGGAAACTTCCAGGTCTATACTTCTCTTGAGTTTGCGCATGCCGAAACGTTCACGAACGTGGAAACGCCTTGAGACACTTGTGCATATTTAGCGAGAAAATCCAAGCACTATATGTAGCAGGTCACAAGTGTTATAATTGCGTGCATATACACATATACGCCTGATGACTTCGTGTTCATAACTTCACGTTATACAATCGAAAAGACATTTATGAAGGCTGTATTTCAGAATGCGTGTATTTACAAGATATTCACATTTGTACGAAGTTGTATACAGCAGCGTGTAGATCATGACTGTCGAACTGTCTAAATCGACGAGGAACATTCACAGACATTTAGCGTATTTCTGTGTTATATAATATATACATAGTTCCCAAAATACACGTCATGGGGTCTTTTGAGAAGTATAGTGAACAAATTTCTTCGTTGCAAATAAAAGGCAATCGCCTTTATCCATCTGCCTTTGTTTGTTTTTTGTTTTCTTAATATATACCTTGGTGCTGCGAGGTTTTTTTCAGCCCATTCGGCATTGCACATGTAGTTCCACCTCTGAGTGCGTTGCAGCTGTTGTTCAAAAAAGCTTGAGAAGACCGCGCGCCAATGAAAGCAGACACACGAACACGGCAGCCCCCGAACAAGCAACGAAACGCCACCTATATATATATATATATATATATATATATATATATATATATATATATATATATATATATATATATATATATATATATATATATATATATATATATATATTGTAGCACGCGGTGGCTGTGACAAGAGAGGTAGAAGAAGAGGACAAAGTGTCGTGCGTTGCGGAACACAGAGCAAATAATATGCTGGACTCCTTTCCTGGGCTCTCATCCATCGAATGTAAATAACTGTATCAAATGTATCAACTGCAAATCAACTGTATTAGAGCGCGTGTATTTATCCACGAGGGATTTATCCGCATTGTCGTACCTGCACCAACACTTTCACATACGTGAACTGACTGTTGAAATCCTGTTAGGTACGTTCGTTTTCTCTTTACAGTCGCGACTGCTTTTCTTATATATACTCACGCACCATCCAAGCAGCAAAAGGTGTAAGTCACGCCGCTTCCGCAGCGACCGCGTACAAAGGACACGACATATCATATAGAAGGAAACCACACAGGGACTGACACCTTTTCTTTCGCCGGCGGACAGACGAGCACGCGTCCATCACAGCGCGATACGCAAAGACGTGAGCTATCGCGTCACTCGTGCCGCCAGAGCACACGCTCGGTGCCACGCAGACCAGCATACCAAATCGCCCCAGCTGCGTTGCACGCAGACGCTCGTCGCCGGGCGGCGCATCATCGTCGCGCAGTTCTCGTATATGTGCGCGCGTGCGTGCATTATCCTCGGCCGCCGCGCACTAACGCAGAAGCGGCTTCCGATGCGCGCTCGAACCGCGTGCGTCTGTGTACGCGCCAGTGCCATGGAGCTCGAGCGAACGCGTGGGCTCCAGCATGGAGCACATCCCATTGACGCCGCACGGATTCGCCACGCAATCTTCTTTACCCCTTGCAGGCGGTTCAAGCGGTCCAAGCTGCTGCATAACCAGCCCCTCTCGCCACCCATGCAAAGAAGAGTGTGTGGTGTAACGTTGGTCTACACGCGCGGGGCTAAAAGTGCTGCCACGTCTTTTGTTGCGGAAACGAGAGTGCCGTGGCAGTTTCCCGAAAAGGGGCCGTAGCGAGGCCGCGGCGCTCGACGTGATAAACGCGATGACACCCGTGCTTTTGCCGTGTGATGGGGCGCCATTCTATGGTTTATAGTATATAAGCAACGACAGGCAGCCGTTTAACGACCAAAAAGAGAGTGATGCTGAAGGCCCCCGCCTACCGGCTTGATGATAGAACCTCCGTTCTTCTTTTCTTTCCGTCTTGTTCTTTTTTTTTTCCTTTTTTTCCTTCCCGGCTTCGCTGCGGTCCTTTGGAGTGCGTTTTCCCATTATGACTTAGCGTTTCGCGAGTGCTGTCATGTATCGTTGACACTTGGCACACTTCTTCCGCACACATTTTTAAATTCCTTTCATCAACAAGCTGGCGAAACTACAGTCAACTCTGCACTGCCTTGAAGACGCATGATTTTCTATTTGGGGTGCGTTGAATGAGAAACCAGCGGGCAAGAGAAAGCTGATATTTTCTTACATTTCTTGAAATCCACCTTGATGGCCAAGTAGTACGCTACTGTGTGTACAGTGCACATGGATATGCTTGGTTACTCGCCGTGCTATAGGAAAACGGAGGGAAACTGCGCGCAAATAAACATTCAAATAAACATTAACAGGTACAGAAAGGAATTCCTTTCTATATACTTGTGCATGTTGATACGTACATATGTGGCGTGCTCGCGTTTTTCGTGTTATTCTGGTTTCTTCTGTGTCATACATCTTGCTGAGTTTATCGAGGCACACACCATGACCGTCTATATAGCGCATGGCAACAAAAGATGTATAGTTAACGCATTTGCTGCATGCATCTTGAGACCTATAAAATAATGCAGATTTAGTATGCTTTTGCGGCACTGAACTCAATTAACTAGCATAGAACATGGAACCCACTTGCTAAAATCACAAGTGTGTCATATAAATTCACGTGTCTTATCCCTGGACCAGCTGATTGGCACGTTATACGATGTCGCCGCGCTGATCTCGACGGTGCGGGTTCGATTCTCGACAACGGCAGCCTCACGTCGATGGGGTTGAAAAACGAACACCCGTGTACTGAGGGTTATAAATGCGTATACGTGCTATAGAATCCAGGATGGTCAAAATTGATCTCAAGTCACACACCACGGCGTGCCTCGTAATTAATCGTCGATCTCGATCAAATCAAATGAAGTTCTTTTATTATTATTGTGACAAGATAACGAAAAAGTGAATGCCATGTGACACAAAAAGCTGTATTAAGCTTGACCATATAGCTCGCTGGAGCCCCCTAAAAAGCAAAAACAAAGAAGAACAATCGAAGTGGTATAATAGCACGATGATCAGTAAAAACGAAAAAAACCGTCAAGTCACAGACATCTTATTAGTTTAACGAAGTATGTACACTTAGTAACGGAATTATAAAATTAATACTTAGTCACAGGAGATCCAAATCAATTACTACAATCTGTCTACTAGAAGAATTAAATAAAAAATAGTTCTTAGAAGCATGATAACCTAATTTTTATCCAGACGCACATATTCTGGAACAGAATACTGGCTCGCAAGACCCAAGAAATAATTAGTGCTGCATTATTAGACCATGAGTTAGTGGTAACACTCTGTCGACCGTCCTATCAGAATTTTCACAGGGCACCTTCTCTTCGCAGTTACGTGCTTGCCCAATATTACAGTTCTGCATTGGTTCAATGAACACTGATCGCCACCAACGGTTTCTGAGTCACTCGTACAAATTACTTGCCACTCGAGCGAACGCGTGGGCTCCAGCATGTATATATTCGTAGATGAAACACCATGTAACATAGATGCCGTATCACTGTTGCGCAATCACTAATAATTTCACGAGCACGTTAGCACGCGTTTAGTGCTCTGGTGAAACGCTGAGCAAGCTATAGAAAATGACGTTAGTATTTTTATAGCAGATCCTGTTGCCTAAACGAACACTGCACTTCATGTGCATGAAAGGAAAGGTATGCAGTAAGATAGTAATACCTGGGCAAGCATATTCTATCGCACTCCATGCCACATTAGCGATAATAGTATATATGCGGGAATGTTAACTCGATAGAGGCGTCCAGCGGTGTATATATGTGTTGACTGATTTATGGGGTTTTAAAAACACCCGAAAACCACGATATGATTATAAGAGACGCCGTAGTGGAGGGCTCCGGAAATTGCGACAACCTGTAGTTCTTTAACGTGCACTGCACAGTTGGCATGGCCCTCGACATATCGCCTTTATCAAAATGCAGCCGGAGCGGCCGGGATTCGATCCCGCGACCTTTGTATCTGCAGTCGAGTGCTACAGCCACTAGGCCACCGCCAATGGCGGAGCGGTGTATATATGTGACCTATACTATTATGTACACTAACAGTTATACTTAAAAAATTATCCTACATGCTCATTTCTGCCAGATATCCTTAGCTTTTAGTTGCACTTGCCCAAGAAGCAAAATGTACACAACTGTGATATGCATAACGACGGTATACGAGCATTTACAAATACAGTGAAAGGCAATATTTCATCCATTTGCATGGGTTCACCAGTAAATCAATGAAAAGAATGTTATGCGAAGGAACGTTATGAGCGAAGTAATGCAAAACTACAATAACTTGAACAAAACAGGTAGAAGTACATGCATTTGCAATACGTGCGTGCATGTTTCTTGCTTCACCACATTTAAGGCGATATATATATCACGCATTATACAAAGGCTTCTGTGGTTTTATCGGACATTCTGTCACCTGCTACACTTTTTTTATGCTGCAGCTATATATTTATAAGCTTCAAGTGAAGCCAACTCAGTAATGTACTTGGCTTTTGGTACAGTTCAGTTTAACGCGCTGAACTGTGCTGCCACGAAAGTAAAAGAGAAAAAAAAAACTGTGAACATACATTTTGTATAAGTGTATACACTTCTCGTCACACTGTTCGTGTTATATGAAAAATCCAATGTTGTTGAAATGACTATGAATAACTGCAATAAATGAGGTACAGAGACGTTGAACAACAGTAGGATTTCTGTGAAGCAATAGGCTTTCACTTAATTTGCATAAAATAAGACGTCGCTATTGGATCAAACGGTCCAAGGAAACGATGCATGTTTTTTTTAAAAGTTGAACATTCTTGTATAGCGTTGTGGAACACCACTGTGTTCGAATGAGCAGAGCGTCGATATTTCAAA
This sequence comes from Hyalomma asiaticum, assembly GCA_013339685.2. Taxonomy (NCBI): domain Eukaryota; kingdom Metazoa; phylum Arthropoda; class Arachnida; order Ixodida; family Ixodidae; genus Hyalomma; species Hyalomma asiaticum. The sequence continues at coordinate 118,624,226 of CM023482.1, read as the reverse complement.
GCCCAGCGGATCAACACAATCATGGCTTGGGAGCGTGGTATAGCAACTTGGGAGCGTGGTATAGAACGCAGTATAGCAAAGAAGATAACATACATTAAGAGAGCTGCTGACGCTGACCCTAATGTTTGAACGATAAGTTAATACGTCGTTCGCCTAACATCATTACGTATACATTCAGGGCATGTCCTCTCGTCTCATTTGAGAAAGTAGTGTTTATGCTTAAATCTCTGTATAAACCTAACTAAATGCTTTAGTATAAAATAGTCCTATAAAAACATACTCACAGTAGGAATATTAACTGGTCACAGGAATGGAAGAAAAGAAACTGAATCATGATATCGCTCCCGCCTCCTTTTTTGCAGAGTTTATGCGGCTCGATATCAAATACTCTTTCATGCTTGAGAAGTTCCACTAATTGCTGTGTGCATGCTTGCGTCTACAACGTGGTAATCAGAAATGTATATCAACAACTTCTCTTGGTCCTTGCGGAATGCGGGCATATTTAATTAATTCTGTTGTTGATATGCCTTCTGCACTGCTTTTAGAATCGAATGCACGCTCAAGCACCGACGCAATATATTTGGTTTCCATTCATATTACAATGCCGTTGCGCATTACTAGCGGCTGAATTTCTGTGCGCGAGTTCTGTTGTGGCGCTGAGGACATCCTCGTCGCTGCCACGACGCTCGCAGTGCCACTTATCGAGAAATATTATGTAGTTATTCACATGCATGTATATACCTGTATATATAACCTTCGCTAATGAACCCGTGTTTCTGGAATTCTGAACTTATGTGTGTATATATCTAACAACAATAACATGGCACAAGAAAAAATGTAGCACAAAACGACACAAGGAGAGACATGTATATACGCCGGGCTGGTGAGTGCTTGTCTGCCCTTGCGTCGTTTTGCGCCAGTTTTGCTTCATAAATCATGAACCAATTAGCCCAAGAAAGCGTTTTGTTGAGCAATAATACGGACCTCGCTAAATCGTATATATGCTTGTAATGTTTACTTATGAAAGTGCTTCAGTACAGGTACGTGTTCATGTTAAACGCGAGGCCCGGGATATGTGTATACATAGCAGTATATATTGTGATCGGTTATACAATCCAGCAAAGGTCATTATTCTCCTCGATGAATTGTTCCCCGGAAGACATGCTATGTGTAATTCACGCTGACTTTCACTCCACGTGTGATTCGCATGTTATATCATTACCCGATTTCATTATTGTTGTACATATACAGTGCGCGTCATTAGTATTCTCAAGTTAAATATTAGGTTCACTGCAACTTGACGAATCTTTAAGCTGCAGGCTTAAACGAGCGGCACGCTCGTTTGATATGAAATATGAAGGACGGGTCTTGGTCGCAAATTGCATTGAAACTCACCACAGCAACGATTTGTCAAATTTCGTGAGAAGTTATTCGTGTCTGAGGCAAAAAGTAAAGTCTAAGTGTAACTAATTGAGCACGCATTCCATATGTATACTGCGCATAATGCAGCTGTGATGAAAGGCGTACACACAAACGACAAACATCAGCCATTGTTTCTCAAGCAACGTTCATGGACACGTGACTTTTTTATTTCGATTTTTACAAACTTTTCTACAGGATATAAACATGACAACATCAACAGCTCGAAGCGTGCTTCGTTATTTCTCAGCGTACTCCATTGTGTGTTTCTATAGATTCCACTGTGACTAGCGATGCCCACCACAGTCCTGCACTGCATGTGCAGCGTTGCGTTTTTGTAGACAACGGGGAATACCACACTAAAAACAGAAAGGGACCAACGCAAGCTTGGGAAACGACAGTTATCTGATAAAGCACGAACCGACGAATTCGCTAACTATATTGGCAACTTTCAATGGGGCTCATTCGAAGCCAGCCTGTATGCGCGCTGCGCTCTTCTTGCATATGCACCATGTGTCATTCTTATCAGTTGTATACAAACAGTTGCGCTTTTGAACACCGAGCAAAAATTGTAATATTCTTGGTGATAAGGCGGCGTTCTTGTGGCAAGCAATGAGAGTCTGCTATTCACTGTCGGTTCAGTAAGCAGAATGAATTTCTTGCGTGACACATTGCCAAAAAAATTTTGCGCTCTCACAACTGAACGTGTTTGCACATTTGTGTGACACATTGCCAAAAAAATTTTGCGCTCTCACAACTGAACGTGTTTGCACATTTGAAAAACACTGATAACGACAGCGACGCAGATTAGTTTGTCTATAGAATTTAGCCGAGAGCGTATTGCATGTTTATTTCGGCACCTTTAATTGTCGACGCTCCACAGAGAGTTAACAAGAGATAAAAGGTTGCAGGGAGAAGAGCAAACAGCCACGATAACGCCGTTATCACAGAGCAAAGAATCGATGTTTGCGCAGCTTCCGTTTGTGACCCATTGCGGGCATACAGTGAGTGAGCGTACGCCCCAATTCGAAAGCTACTGTGTGACTCAGATGCGGTATGTATTATGCATGATCAATCTGTTTGGGTGGGGCCATCTGTATAGAGTCATCAAGTGCGACGCGCTCTGTAGTCGCCGTTACACACACAGCTTCACAACACAATAAAGAGAACAAGAAATGCACAATGCATGCAGGTCAAAGCAGTGTTATTTTTGTTGTTGTTGTTGTTGGTGTGGCATTTTCACTTTCTTTTTCCAACGGCACGAATAGAACTCTCATCTCAATACCATAAATGTACGCTACAATGTTTACTGTGTATACCCACTACAACAATATAGACATCATACGTTAAGGATAGCATAATTCTCGATTGCTTTGAAACTAGTGACAAGGCGAATGTGAACTGTTTACTGAATCATGGTGCATCTGAGCTGCGATTTGCATGGTGGTCACATTTTTGTTCTCTCTACTGTAATAGAAATATGCCCACTAATAGTAAGAAAAGTAAGTTGCACGTTTCAAAAGTTGCAGGTCATAACAATAGTAACACAATGGTGAAGAATAGTGTAATACAGCACGTAGTATGAGATCACTGAGACAGTATCTGAGAAATTTGAACCACCGGGAGTTGTGACGAGTGACAACGCCTAAGGCGTCCTCGTATAGCTCTTAAAGCATTTCGACCTGGCAGGATGCACAAGGAACGGAAAGCAACTCTAAAATTTAAAACACAACCATATACCCTTAACACACGCATTTTCTTAGAGGTGCGAGAACTGGGGAAGGCATCGCTATTCTATGCAACATATTTTTTTCTTTTTCCTCGGCTCTGCTCTCAGCGTGCAGTACGGCAACAGAAACGAAAGAAATGTGTCCCTTGTGTTCTTCCTGCGGTGCGCAAACACTGCATGCAGCACAGTAACCCACAGCGGGACTCTGAGAGTTCGCGATTCTTTCAGATTCAGGAGGGGGTGGTGTCACCATATCTTAAAGCGGCCGGTGACAGACAGCCCTTGCGATGCGAGGTCTGCTATATATATATGGCATAGGTGCGAGCACCTTCCTTTAAAACGGCGAAGAAGGTCCACATTCCGGCCGGAGGTAAACAGAGAAGGACAAGAACGGAACGGCGGGGGTGTCAAGCGGTCACCCGCGGCGTGCATGGCCTCTCGCTCTCAATAGCGTGCTTGTATCTTCGCGCCTTTCTCTTCTTCTATTGTCGCGGCTGGATGACACACGCAGTGCCCGCTGAGGGCTTGTTCTTCTCTTGACTTTTTTATGACAGTACGGCTTTTTTATTTTTTTTTTCTCTGAAGAAGGAAAACGATGGGCACGCACCTGCAGAAAGTGGACGACGCTGCTCGACGGGAGGGGAGCGTCCGCGGTGGGCGAATGCGTGCGTTGTGCAGCCTGGGCGAGGTTGGCGGCACTTCGATGGAAAAACCGAGGCACTGCGTCTCCCGCGGCGTCTCCGCACCGTTCACTCGCTCCGGGACATGCACGTGCAGCCGGGAGGATCATCTCAGAAGTCCTTGTTCGCCTTTTCTCGCGCGTTTCTGACTGTTGACTTTTTGAAGCAGGTATGGGCACCACGCTGTCTGAGAAGGGCCGATGAATCCCCGAGCAGAGAGAAAGCAATGCATGTGGTGAACAGTGGCCCGTATGGAGAATCGCTTGCCCTGGGGCGTCTTGTGACCATATAACCGAGAATGAAAAGAGTGCATTGTGTCTGAACGGTGCTTTCGTTCATAGCGAGCGCCTAGATGGCTTTCGGTGGGCGAAAGAAAGGACTTGTTTGAGTTTCGGGAGCAAGAAAGATCGTCTTTGTTAAAAATCGGTTGCCTACCATTCTTTCTTGAGTCTTCCAGACGCGGACGGTGCTGGTAGGGAACCTGTCATTCGGCTAATGCTGAGCAGAACTCCGTGTGCTTCCGCCCAAGTTGCTTTTGAGAATCATGTCGATGGGAGTGAAATAGGTGCCAGTTGAGAACATGCCACGTACGCTGAAGATCTACCTGTAAAGAATCTACAGTGGGCTGCTGCCAGGCGAGGTGTAGTTTCCAAAACGTGCCCATGTGGAGTGAGCCGCCAGCTTGAGAAGGCAATTTCCCACTTCTTCAAGGTAAAGCCCGCATCGAACGTCTTGGGTTCTTGAGAATTATCAGAAATAAGGAACTATACTGAAGAGCTGCAGGCTCGCGGTGGCATTTCGTGTCGCCCCTGCATTCTTCATTGCATCTTCCATTCGTACAACGATCGCATCATTCAGTCTTCTGTACATTTATACAAAGCACCCAGTGCTAATGCAAGACGCCAGGGAGGAAATATTTACACGCACACGTATACACATACACACACTTACACACATCCACGCCACCTGGTGCTGCACATATCGCAACGGTAGTCGTCTTATAAATAACGTCTGTGGGCCACGCCGGCGGAGCGTGGCACGGGAACCAGGGTTCTTAGGAAGGGGTGCAAACGTCACTAACAAGGATCGTTCGCCATTTCGTCCGAGACCACATCTAACGACCTGCAAGATACATCACTAGACGCCGAGTCCGGTCTTGGAGGCGGCGGCACTCTCGTAGTTGTCACTGCTCCTGTCGTCATCTGGGACGTCATGTGAGCTGCGCTGGCTGTCAGCAGAGACTGCTCAGCCGTGAGGCCCGGGAACTGGAACGCCGGCAGAAGAGCGGGCGGCTTGAGTGGCAGCGATGGAAGTGAGAACGGCACCCCAGCACCCGGTGGCACGGGCACGACGCCGGCGAGAGGGTAGTGACCGGGCGGCACCTTCGCCCCGCACAGAAGGCCGTTGAGGTCTTGCCGGCTGGCCGCCGCGGCTGCCACGAGGCTGGAATACGTCGAGTGCCAGGACGCCTGGGTCGCGTATGGTAGAGAGCATGGGAACGGCGGTAGCGACCTCAGGTGAGGTGGCGCGTGCGGCGACGTCGTGTACGGAGGACTCGCTGGCAGCACACCGCTGAAGTTCTTGCCGTCGGGAGCGATGATGTTCTCGATGGAGAACGGCTGCTTGGTGTAGTTGGGCAGCACAGTTCCGTGCCTCAAGGCGTCGGCGTGGTGTCCCTGCAGATGACTCGGCGCAGCCGCCAGCGCCGTGAGGCGCATTTTAGCCTGTTCCTGGATGGCATTCTGCGACACAGTCTCGTAATGTTTCAGCTCGGCCAGGGCCACAGCCGTGGCGTCCTTGATCTGACGGGGCAACTTGAAACGCTTGCGACGCCGCAGGAAGGAACCATTCTCGAACATGTCGCCGCATGCCGGGTGCAGCGCCCAGTAACTGCCCTTGCCCGGTCGGTCGGGCCTGCGCGGGATCTTGATGAAGCAGTCGTTGAAGGAGAGGTTGTGCCTGAGCGAGTTCTGCCACCGCTGCGTGTTCTTGCGATAGTAAGGGAAGCGGTCCATGATGAACTTGTAGATGTCGCTGAGCGTGAGCATCTTCTCCTGGGAGCTCTGGATCGCCATGAAGGTGAGGGAGATGTAGGAGTAAGGCGGCTTCTGGTCTCCGTACGTCGACCGGCCGGGCCTCGGCATGGTTGCCGAAGCGCCAGCGCTGCTGCCGCGTTGCTTGGGAGTCACAGCCGTGGTGATTGCAGTCGTGCCGGGGCACCCTCGCGACTGAGTCGGGCGCAGGAACGCGTTGCCCAGCGCCGCCGACCGGTCTCTCCCGTTGCGTGCACCTCGCGACGACTGAGCGAGCAGCTTTTCCGGACCGGCCACGCCGCTCCGGCGAAGTGTAGGCGAGCGGAGGTGAGCCGACGGGCGGAGCTTTCGCCAGTCTCCGCCTCGACCGGACTCGTCGACCGCCCCTGCCGTGACGTCACACAACGGCGCCTTTAATGTTTGAGGAGGGGTTTGTTGATTTAAGGACCGGCCAATGAGAGGATTCGTAAGAAGCGAAAAAGGCGTTACGCTGGCGGAGGGCGTTTCTGCCCTTGTCAACGACCGATGTACTCCGGAGCTGCGGAGCCGGGGCTTGTCCGAGCGGATTGGCGGCTGTTTCCTGAGGTGTGCGCTTCGGCTTTAGTCTTCTTACTCTTCCTCTGATCTCGCCGCGCGCTCATCTCGGCCGGTCAGTAAACCGGCGTCGCGTTCCTAAAGCCGCGCTAACACGAGAGCGGCGGCGGCGGCGGCAGTTTCTCGAAACAGTGAGGGGCCCGCCGGCGAGTGATTGCGCGCAGCACGATAACAGCTGTGCGCGGGGACTGCGTCCAGCGTGTTGCGAGCAATAATAATAAAAGAAAATTCCAGAACGTCATCTCACAGGTGCGTAGTAGTAGTGTAGCTCTCCTTGCTTCGCTTCCTTTTTCATTCGCGTTTTTCAGCGGTCATATATCAACTTCATAATTCAGACAATTGAGTCGGGCGCGAAATGGAACTTTCAAATGAGAATTTCGTTACAAAGAAAAATGAGTGGCAACTCGACGTTTCCGAGAAACAGCAACCTCAGCAATGTATACATATTATTCTGCCTAGCTGTACAGATGCCACTATATCTGCGATAGTGTATCGTACAAAACACGTGTATTCGTCCAAAATGCCCTGCATTAGTTCTGCCATCGAGAAGTGTGACCGTGTTAAAGGCAGCTATTATAAGACTGTTGTCCTATAGTTCCGTTACGTTAAATTTGGGCGCAAGGAATAAAAGATTAATAAATCAAATACTTTATCTATTAAAAAAGTCCCGTACCACTAATTATAACGGTATTTGAAAAAGAAAAAGGATAGTGTCTGACTCACACTTTCATTAGGCTTAGCCTATATATGGGTATCGGTTACTTGCTTTCGTTGAATTGGCGTCGACACACTTGCGCCTGCGCCATCAAGGGCCGCATGCAGAGATACTCAAGTTCGCGTGATTAGCCGTAACAGGAAATAATATCTAGAGCATGCGCCGACAACGGGGTGAAGCAACATGATAAAATGAGCCATTATTATTCGGTGGAGGATCGTGATGAATTTATAGTCACATACTGTGTGCTCGTTATTATCTTTATGGAATTCGCTCCCTGATATCCTAATGCGCTATCTGTGAGAGCTGTGAAATACAGAGCCCGACCGCAAATATATTTTGTAACTTATCGCTATAACCACTCTCGAAGCGGAGCGGACGATGCATGATTTGGTCGTTCTAGATCAGAAATATTCATTTGGTTAGGTCATTTATTATTTTTTACGTATCCTTACCGATTAAAAAAATGTATGTGTAGCACAACAAGATCAACATTTTAGCAGTTAACTTTATGATCGCGCATTTTGATCGCATAGTGACACACACAGGAGCTGGGGCTTCCGTTCTGTACAAGGTATTAAGAGCGCAGTATGTTGTGATGAAACACATATACGAATCTATGACGACATCGTATGTGACGACAAAACGAGATATTGGCGTCGTAGACGATACCATCGTAATCCCCCTTAAACGTGCATTTACTTCAACATATCACGGTTTGTTCATATGTAATTCGAAAAAGGGGGAAAGCCCCTCGTGTGTACAATTTCCCCTTTGTCACAAATGCGAGGTTAAAATAATCTTTGCCAGTTTGCCAGTCGATATATATATATATATATATATATATATATATATATATATATATATATATATATATATATATATGTGTGTGTGTGTGTGTGTGTGTGTGTGTGTGTGTGTGTGTGTGTGTGTGTGTGTGTGTGTGTGTGTACAATTCTGAATCTTGGCCGCAGAAATCCGAAAGAGTGGCCGCGCATGAACATTCACCAAATAATTGCCTACGACTGAGTACTACAGTACGATAACGGCGATATGAACGCGAAAGTTTGGTGGTTTGACGACCATTCATTTAACTAACACAGCCCGCACAAAAGTCGCGCAGACACAGTGAAGGGGACAAATCATCGCTGAGCTTTCAGCTATTTATTTATGGAACAGACAGAACGTATATACATATCACAGCAGGCATGCGTTGCTTATTTGTTCTTTCTTTCTAAAAATTAAACGTTGAATAAGTGCTTGTTTGTCCATTTGTACACATCTGTGTCAATGGCATTTGTAAGCGCTGTATTTTCAACATGACATGCATACTTGACAATGGATGTGGAAAGGATAATCGGCGCGACCTCCCGTGTAAACTTTTCTTTCTTGCGTCAATACATTTCGTCTTCTTTGCTTGTGTGACAGCTATGATTTATTTATAGCATGTTACAGCCTTCATCTCTCTTCCCTTTTCTATTATCTAATTCATTCACTAGCTAACAGACATATTCAGCCTTCGGGACATTACCCTGCTTGAGCGCCTTTGCTTGGATCTTAATACAGCAAGTTCACATATCGCACTGCAAGTTTACAGTCGTCTGCTTAGAAAAGATTTCTGCATTGTTATGACCGCATAGTACAGTTAACACAGTTGCGCGTCATCACCGGAATGTCAAAACTGATGAGGATACACGCGCACTGTCATATATATATATATATATATATATATATATATATATATATATATATATATATATATATATATATATATATATATATATATATATATATATATACACACACACACACACACCTTACCGCACCGATAGTCCCTGCCTCGCCAAAACGTGTCGCCAAAGCTGGCTTTTCCACACTAAGCAATCGTTTGCGGAGAAGCCTCCTCTGCTCTGAGCTACTTCACAGGTGTGCACAAGTTCATTTCCTTAGCTTGCGCGCCTCTCTCTCTCTCTCTCTCTCTCTCTGTGTGTGTGTGTGTGTGTGTGTGTGTGTGTAGGCTTAGCCGGTGCGCCAGGTGACGGCTGGTCATGCATGCCCATAAAACACGCACTCTCGTCGCGCTCTTTTTGCCTCTGCTGCGAAGATCCCTGCAGCTGTCGTCATTATGACAACCGGCGTCTTCAATATACACTGTAACACAAGAAATCACATGGTTTGAGGATTATTCATGGTGTCAAAAATACTGATACCAAGGACGGGTCATGATGCCGCGCAAGAAAAAGCGTACTTTAGGTCCATGCGCATTTCGGCTAGTGACGGGTACAGTTTCGCCGTGCGCTTCCGGTTGCAGCAACATCCTGAGTGATTTCCCACACTATTCTTTCTTTCTTTCTTTCTTTCTTTCTTTCTTTCTTTCTTTCTTTCTTTCTTTCTTTCTTTCTTTCTTTCTTTCTTTCTTTCTTTTTCTTTCTTTCTTTCCTTCTTTCTTTCTTTCTTTCTTTCTTTCTTTCTTTCTTTCTTTCTTTCTCTTTCTGTCTGTCTGTCTGTATTTTCATTCAGACCTTGTCCCTTTATCTCTTCCGTATGTATACGCGTTCTATATATGGCACATCAAGAGAGATGTCCACCTGGGTGTCCTGTTTAGCTCCCTCTCTCTCTCTCTCTCCAAAAATATGTAGCAAACTCAACGAACGTATACATAGATATATATCTCTGGCAACTACATAAACGGGAATAACCTATAAATTATGCATAAAATATGATTGTATTTGGCCCTGATAAATGTCGTCCAAGGTGTATTTGCGATCTATCCGTATTTTCTCACCAAATTGTAAGTATAATGAAGCACAGTCCGACCCCCATATCGCTGCTTTTGCGACGTTTGCACATACAGCTCGAATTGTGGACACAGCGGCAGCGTATAGCCGTGAACACAATGCCTATATGTATATACACACGGACACCTTCCGCGACAAGGAAAGCGAGGCAGGAAATCCTGATGGGACAGGCTAACAAGATCATTATACACGCGTGCTCGAAATACACGTACGCAAACAATGACATGGTTCTCTCTTTCCATCTTTGCCTCTCTCTCATTTATATGCCTGCTTTCATATAGATCTAGGGCTGCGTGGAATAGGGCTTCTGGTATATATGTAAAGCAGTAAGCGCACATGAAAAGGCAGCTCACGTGCAGGTGCATTCGCTTCAGGATGCACATAGAGTAATTTTGTCACGCTAACGTGGTAACCTGGAAAATTTGTATTTGCGGTAATCTGGCAAGGAGCACGAGAGGTGGCTAAAAAATGGACGCACGTGACGTCGTTCTGAAGCCATCTTGTTTCGCGCTGTATATGGTCGAAGTGTTAATTCTATAACGCTGTCGTCGTATATATAGTGCGCCCGAGAATAGGTCCATAACTGCACACATAAGCAGTTATATGCGCACACACTTTAAGTAGGCATATGGGCGATGTATCGCCAACACAACACATGTCTTTGGGCCAGTTGCATCGTATATCATCACCATCATCACAAATAAGAAAAAAGAAAAAAAAAACGCCACACAGTTTTGTGCCGTATATGTAATACAAAGTGTACTATATTATATAGCTCACAGTATATATATTCGTCCCTGCAGGTTTATATCTGTCCTGGTCTGTTTCTCTTCCTATACTGATTATCTGTAAGATATTTTCTGTGGGCCTATATACACACAATATGACAGCTAAATGAATGTGCGGGCGTTGTGACATCGAACACGGCGGGGTGTGCACCAGTGTTGTACGGAACGTCGTTCCAAGGAACGACGTTCCTGGAACGAGTTCCTTTTGGGAGGAACCAAGGAACGCCATCGTTCCTTTTAGGGTTGGTGGAACTGTAACGGTAACGCGTTACATTTATACATTTACAAAGGAACGGCAAAGGGAACGGCGTTACTTCTGTACACGTTCCACTCAACGACGATCGCACGTACGCAGTACGAATGCAGGGCGTATAGGCAGGGCTACAAGCCGTCCCTGGAATCCCCGTTTTCCTGCGCCAGTATCGCTCTCTCATAGAAAATCACTTGCGAATGCGCCATTCTATTGTGTTTTCGATGATTCGGCGAGGGTGACGCTTCGTTTTCTTCACTGCGGCTGCACGACGTCAGGGTATCCCGCTGCTCCTTGGCGGGGGCCGCTTACTATGGCCGCTGGACAATTAGTTTCCGGCTGTCAGCCAGCGCTGTATGAGTGTACGGCGACGCGGGAGGAACTGCAGGCAACGGCGAGGTTCCTATCGTCCCTTAGGATCCCGCCGCCAGGGCTCCCTCCCAAATAAAACTGTCAACGCCTGCTTTACCATCACGTCTCCCCGCATTGGTTCTGAGAACGCGGTTGTGCCCATGGTTGTCCATACTTGTAAGGCACTCTGTGCATCAATATCTCCGAGGTATTTTAGTTGAACAGAAGGGCTGCGCCTTAATTTAGCGTCAGCAGCCCTATGACCTCGGCAAAAAGCAGAAACAAAAGACTTCTCATACACGTGTTCACGCAAACGTGTGCTGAACATGCTTATACGTGCGTGCCTGCGTGTCTTTAATGCTGAGTGAAGTTAACATCATTCTAACCAGGATCTGATTAATTATGACCTTTGATGCCCTGTTCGTTTCTAAAACCATAGTTTCATTTCTACGCGACCAAAGGGCTAGCTACAGGAATAACCAAACATTTTAGCGCATCGCACACCGTCCACTTTACTGGACAGCCCCATTTGCTGTATAACAATGTCCTGTCAAATATGCTTGTGTAGTGTGGGACATTTTTCGTTGGCGTTCCGTCAAATGATGCATGTGAGGCTATTTATTTTCTTGTTTATTTCCCGCACCACAACAGCATTTCGCCTTTGCATGAATGTCGGTGTGCCTATGAATTCAACAGGCAATTAATGCTTATTACTAATGCCACGAAGAAAAGAAGAAAAAGGTCCCGCGTTATTTAATTCGGCGGCAAACGCACGAAATATCAATATTAAAATTTCTCACACCGGCAGACGTTCAGATCAGTCATAATTAACAACAAAAGTACAGTTCATCACAAATACTTTAAGGTGATGAAAACTAAGTAAAAGCAATAAATCCGGAACTGCCAATCAGCTAATTAAAATGCCACAAGGGCTACCAATTTTGAGCAAGATCGTGCAGGATCGGGAATGCTGGCGACATCGGGGACTCTTGTTCTAGTATTTGCGCAATCGCATGGGTAAGGCACAAACCTTTATATACTATCCTAAATCAAAAGGCCTGTTAATAGCTTTTAGTGTCAGATGTATCGCTGTTACATGCACTGGTGCATGTAACTACCTATTTCCACATTACAGGCGTGGTATCCTGGCTAGGCATTTGAAGACTGAAGTGTAAAGTGCCATATGTGTCGCACTTGTAACAGACTAACGCCAAAGTTGCAGTTGAGTTGTCCGTAGTACGTTCCTTGAAGATAGTTGCCTAGGAGCGTTTCTTTAGATATTTCTTTGTCTACAGATGTTATGCTGCCGGTGACGTTCAAATTAGTTAAATATGCATACGTCGATGCGAGATTTGAAATGTTCACTTTATTTTGCCTCAGGATTAATTTTCAGTTTTAGAAATCAAATGTAACGTTAAAGTAACGACACGTTCCAATTTTCGAAATGTAACTAGAACGCGTTCCTTTTATATTAAAGGAACTTGTAACGGGAACTCGTTACAAAATTGTGAAGGAACGAGGAACGAGTTTCCGTTCCTGTTTTGGAGGAACGTGTACAACACTGGTGTGCACACGGCATAACTCAGATGTTCACACGGCATGAGTCTCGTGGTCTGCATGTACAGAGTGTACGTGTACATACTGTACATACCGGTGTATACGGGGCGACCTCAACGGCGGCGCTGCTTTCGTTCTCGGGATCGTGCGCGCGTGGCGGATTCGCATTTTCGCGCCCACCGAGCCAAGTTGGCCACGCTCTCGCTCACGACCGGATGGACGCCGTTCCTCGTTTGAGAGGCCGAAACAACCACGAATGAGTTTTGACAATGGCGTATAAGTGAAGAGCTGAAGGCGTTGAACTGGTGGCCACCTGCATCAGCGACAAAAGGCCTACGCAACAATACATGCCTGCATAGTGGAGGGGAGATTGGAAACATGGGAATATGATTATTTGTTCTAATGCTTTGATTATTCGTTGGTCAATAGCTATCCACTCGATATCTTCATGAACAGTATGTAGTTAGGTATACATTCGCTTACTGACATTGTTTTATTGCGCGTAACGAATAAATTAAAATCATATATTTACTTTAATTATTCAGTGAATTCTTCGGTACTTTCTATGGCTGACGTGCTGAAATACTTGGGCGTGAATATATATTTATGCTGGTCTTACCATGTCACAAAAGTCTGCGAATCTGCGGAAAAGAAGCTTTGGTTCTTGCGACGGAAATTGCATTTAGCCTCAGAGTCGGTAAAACTAAGAGCTTATTTAACCGACGTTCATCCCACACTTGTCTGCACAATCTGGGACCCTTATCCTCCAGGGTTAATCCAGAGACTGGAAAGAGTTCAACGTCGAGCAGCAAGATTTATTTTATCGCGGTACTCTCGTACAGGTTCTGTCTCCGAAATGCTTAGTTTACCGAACTTGCCTACGCTCGCTGAACGCAGGCGCATCGCAAGGTTAAAGTTCTTTTATCTTCTCACTGAAAACAAATTTAACACCAATAGTGACCACCAAATTTAACACCAATGGCACGGCAAGGCAGAATATTACGTAGAAGCAAAGATGTCACTTTCGAAGTACCTCAGGTGCACATGAAGAGTTATGCGTTTTCCTTCATCCCAAGAACCATTAAAGAATGGAATGAATTACCGCTACTAACGCGAGAAAGCAGCAATGCGGATTGATTTGAAGACAACAAAACACGACGTTAAAGATGCACGCACGTATACGTTTTTTTTTTCTCTACTTTGTTAGTGCCTTTGACATTCGTTTGCATTGCATTGGTATAGTTTGTATTAGTTGATCTGTATATATATGTACGGAATATTTCGCTTACGTATACAACTTCCTGTTTTTGTACGGTAACGCTCGGCCATGTTTGCCCCGCCACGGTGGTCTAGTGGCTAAGGTACTCGGCTGCTGATCCGAGGGTGGCGGGATCGAATCCCGGCCGCGGCGGCTGCATTTCGATGGAGGCGAAATGTTGAGGCCCGTGTGCTGTGCGATGTCAGTGCACGTTAAAGAACCCCAGGTGGTCGAAATTTCTGGAGCCCTCCACTACGGCGTCTCTCATAATCAGAACTGGTTTTGGGACGTTAAACCCCACAAAACAATAACAACTCGGCCATGTTTTGTAATATTTCTGTTAACTTGCATTAATGGTGCTGTATAACGTGATTAATGTATGGCTTATGTGTCTTGTTATATTTTGTTAAATTCTCACATTTGCTTATGCAGTATGTTGTTCTCTTTCAAGTGTTTCTTTTCTCTTCATGTAATGTACGACTTGCAAAAGTGCTGCTTTTACCCATCCTGTAAGGGCCTACAGGCCAACAGTATGAATAAATAAATAAATAAATAAATAAATAAATAAATAAATAAATAAATAAATAAATAAATAAATAAATGCACAAATTATAGTCGATGTACCTCTCTGCATCTATCTCTTTCTCCCTCCCTCTCTCACACACACACACACACACACACACACACACACACACACACACACACACACACACGCGCGCACGCACACACACACAATCATTGGAGTGAAGGCCAGTGCGAATGATGTTTAGCAGCTATAGAACATTCAAGAGTACTTTTCGTGAAGTCCACATGGCAACGGCCACGAAGGCAGCAGCACTCTTTATATTGGCTTTAGAGCGCAAGGGCAAGAACCTTGCATATTTTATATTGTGCATTGGGCACCATCACATATGATGTAGAACTTATAAACAGACGGTGCTGCAACATCTGCTTAGCCTGATGCGGCTTCCTCTGTTTGTCTCAACTGAGTCTCGCACCTCAAATATATTTATGACGATCTTGTATTCTACACTGCGTTGGCCGTTCACGTGCAGTGGTGCACATGCATTTACTCCATGCCGTTGTTTATATGCCCTCGGTGACTTACACGGTTGTAACGAATGACATTCGTTTGCAATGTAATATAGCTTCTGTCACTTGAGAAAACTTTACGAAATCGGCTGATAATTTCAGGGAAAGAATTTATGTAACCCATTCATATTTGATTTGGGACTGAATACGTCGTCTTGACCGTGCTGAAGGGTAATTGCAGGTGTAATTGCGAAATGTAGGTGTAATTGCGAGAAAAAATGTTAAAAGAAAGGAAAGGTAAGACGATCACGCTGTGCACATTCCGTCATGCCACCGGTCATGTCGTGCTTCGTTCGTTCATTGTGCGATTTGGTTCATGTTGTGGTGTTGTGACAAATTTTGTACAAATTCCAGGCATATACTCTCTGAGCAACTTCGTGTTACCCGGAACATTTAAAAATTGTAATTGTGTTACGGTTAAGCAAATGACGCTATTTTCTGCCGCCCTCAGGGCGCGATTCAGTGTCCGTCGGGGTTGGGTAAAGACAATGAAAGAATGGAAAGGAGAGGAACGCCGTAAGTGGAGGGCCCTGGAAATTTTGGGCACCCTATAGCTGATATATAAAACGCACAGACATCGCACAGTGCACGGGCCTCTGGCATATCGCCTCTATACTAAAACGAGACCACCGTGGTCGGATTTGAATACACGTCTTTTGTGGTCAGCAGTCAAGCACGGTAACCACGCTCAACCGCGGAGAATCATTATACGCCTGTCACACGAAAGCGTTATTGCTTTCGCCTTTCCATGTCGTGGCACTATACAGGTTGTGGTCATTTTGTATTAATTTTAGATGACGTATGCTTTCGTCAAACGCGTTTCTCTGATCCTAGAACACCTCAAAAAATTATATTACGTAAGCTTTATGACATTGGATGGAAGTGACACTAAACTTGCCGTGTGACTGGATTTTGTGTCTGCGTCTTTTTCGTTTCAGAAGCCAGATTACTGGAGCTTTTCGTGTGGTGTAATTGCGTGCCACCGAGAAATTAACTTTGTCTGGCGCTGAAAATGGCGCTCACAACGCTGCAGATCGACTGAGGGAATTTAAAAAAAAAAAGACAAAGAATGATCAGCTCGGCCGTTTCCATTCTTATGCTGATACAGCCTTGTTGTTTACAGCAATATACAAGTGAAGGCCTGCACAGTGGAGACCATGCAGCGTAAACGCTATCTGCGGATGTGGCCGCCTACCTTTGAAACGCTCCTTTTGCTCAATGTAATAAAGCTTGACCTGTGTTGCACTTCTGTGACACTTGAAGGCCTGCTGTTACATATATAATGTATTAAGTTGACGCAACGTACGTTTTGGGCAAGAAGTCTGGAAGTCTTGGTGAGCCTCAATGAGAAAGGGCTAATGTTGGTATTTATGTCGACATTCTCAAGAATATATATGTGAGAAGAACCTTTGTTTTTTGTTGCATTACCAAATGTACAGCAGACTTTCGCTTTATGTGAGTTCACATGTGGCGCATGTACGCGGCACCGCACGTGATAGTGTTATATGTGCACTTCCTTCAAGGTCACCGCGCGGATGCACCAAATGTGATGAGATATGGGCATTTTATATTCATTTTCCACCTTTTTCTCGCGTTTGCGTCTCCCTGTTTCGCTCAATGGCGCCGCTCCATGGTACGTTGTAAGGATTTCGCTTTAATATAAATAAACTCACTTTAAAAGCTTTACGTTATGCTGGAATACAATGACATGCCTATACTTTTCTCGTGGCCGCACCACTTCCTATATCCATCAAATTTGATCTGTCGAGTCGAGTGTCAGGAAACAAAGAAAAAAATAAGCTGACATCTGTTCTTTCTCTATGATATTTATGTGCAACAATAGACTTTTATAGCCGTACCCACTTACAGTTTCTGTGCAAGATATTTTTTATCCAAGAAGGCATCAACTGTAGTTCACGATGGGGCCCTATTCCTGAGCGTTTTTGTCACCATAATTATAATAATGGAACCAACGGTCATCCGAACCCACGATACATATGCGCCGCAGCTCCACACAGCACTTGAAGTCAAAGGACTTGAAACAGTACCTTTTCTTGGGTATGCGATGATCGTACCAATCCTTGCGGATAACCTTTGTTTCGTTATCTACGGGTATAATGGAAGCGGCATAGGTGCCGACGTACGTGCTGTTTTCGTGTACCCTTACACGAAGCTTAAAAAAAAATTAATTCTGAGAGACAGCCGTTGCGGATTTGTGTAACGTTCACGGAATTGTGTTGGCGGTTAGGATCGGTCATTTGTCCTACCTTTCTTTTTCGCTATAATCATTTGTGGTCGACATTCGAAACGAGAAAACACGCGTTCGTGATTAATTTGCTCTAATCGATATACGCTCGCCAGGCAGAACTGCACACCAGTGCAGAAAGTTCGTTACGATGGTCAAAAAAATGTCGCGCGGGATGCGAGACAGCTATAAATTACGCATTTCGAACAGAAGACGAGAAAAAAGAATTTTGCTCTCTCATCGGAAAGTGCATATCGCCTAACAACGGCCGAATGGAATGTATAGACGAAAAAAAAAAAAGAAATAAAGAACCTAGAGATGACCAGGAAGCGGAGCGCAGCCATATTCGATTTCGTTTACGTACCCGCGTATATATTTTTTTTTTATAAGTGCGTGATTTTGCTCTCACTGTTACCCGACACCTTTATTTTAAAATTTTTTTCGTTAGACCAATCATTTGTACAGGTTTTTTTGCTGAGCATGCCTGTTCCAGGATGTTTTTTTGACCAACCGCGTGATCTCTCTCTCTCTTATCTTTTTTTCTTTTCTTATATATCCTGTAGGCAGCTCTGATAACGGCACCCACCGCACGCGTTCAGTTTTCGGGAGCAGAGTGAAGCGAATGAGTCCAGTGCAGCGTGAGCGACTACTTTCTTTCCGTCTCGCGGGCCTCGGTGAGACGTGTATTTCACGCGATCTTGTTGCAACTGATGGGCATGCCCGATATGCGGGTGAAATAACAATGCTCTGTTGCGGTGCGTCCGCGCGGCCACCCATGGGAGCAGCCACTCACCGCCGAAACCGATTTGCCGATTCATTAGTCGTCCACAAAAACGGGGTAGGCTAGGGGAAAAAAAAGGAGGGGGTTGCAAAAAAGAGAGAAAAAAAAAAGATCGGGACCGACCGGCCTGCATGCAGAAAGCAAGCGCCGCATTGTCGCCACCCGTGAACGAGATTGAGCTTGTTAATCCCCCTCCCCCTCCTCCTCTCTATGATGCGTGCTACAAGCTCTTTTTTCTTCCTCTCAGTTAAGACGTGCTCGATTTAATTCTGGCTGCAAATAATTGAAGTTCAATTGACATAAGCGTTTATTTCAAGCAGAAAGCAAGCAAAATGTACACTTATTCGTACGGAACCGTCGAAAAGACGAAAAGCATGATAGGATGCCTGCACTTTCCCCATGGAAGCTCAAATTCACCACCAAAATGGCTTGATGAGCTGTATCACAATTTTTCAAAAGCTACAACAGCGCGTATAAAATAACGCTCTTATATGTAAATATTGTTAAATAAGAAACATTATATTTACAGATTGCTAAAAACGATTTAGAACAGGGAATGTCGCAGGAGCCAACGTTTCGACAAGTGGACTTGTCCTCGTCGGGAAATGGCGCTGAACTTGCCGTCTGACTGGTTGATCACATTTTTGGGTTTGTGTAATTTTCGTTTCAGAAGTCAGATTATTGGCGCTTTTCGTGCGATGTAATGGCGGGCCACCGGTAAATTAACTTTATCTGGCGCTGAAAATGGCGCTCACAACGCTGCAGATCGACTTAGGAAATTAAAGAAAGAATTATCAACCTAGCCGTTTTCCTTCTTATATACTGATACAGCCGTGTTGTTCACTGCAACATACAAGTGAAGACCTGCATAGTGAAGACCATGCATGTAGCGCATATACTCGCTATATATCTGCGAAAGCCGCCGCTTAGCTTTGAAACGCTCCTTTTTGCCCACTATATAAAATTTGACCTGTGCTCCACAACACTTGGAGACGACAACCTGCTTCACACTAAAGTATTAAGGTGTTAACGCGACGTTCATTTTGGGTCAAGATGTCTACAAGACTTGGTGAGCCTCAATGAGAAACAGCACCTGTTGGTATTTATGTCGACATCCTCAAGGACGTAAAAAAAAAAACATGATTTTTATTGCATTACCAAATGTGTAGCAGACTTTCCCTTTATGTGAGGTCCCGTGTGGCGCATACTCGCATATTCGGTAGCACACATGGTGGGGTTATATACGCATTTCCGTCGAGGTCGCCGTGGATGCACAAAAAGTAACCAGATATAGAGGCGTTTTACATTAATTTCCCACTTTTTCCTCACCCTTGCCTCTGCCGTATTTCGCTCAGTGTCGCCGCTTCAAGACAGCATTATTACTATGAAACCTTTCGCCTTAATAAAAATAAGCTCACTTGAGAAGCTGTACGTCATACTGGAATACAATAACGCCATATGAGAAGTGGTACGACTAGTCTTAACCTCTGTGTGCAAACTTATCACAAGCGCCACGACCACGACTGCTGATGTGATAGGTTTATTTACAATACGTGAAGCAATGAAAGAGCAGCCGGGCGAGTGCTAACGTGCTTGCCCAAGCACCTTGGTGTACTGGGTTCGATTGCTACCTCGAGCGGTAGGTTGATGCTTGTCTCTGTCTGTTCGCTTGTTACGTCTACATTTCATCCGTAAGATACAACAAACGGAATGCCTTTATTTTGCTTTTAACTCGCGCAGAGTGTGCTCTGATAAAATTTTCGTTTGGCTGGACTTTGATTACCATGTTGTGCGGTGTTAAGATTCAATCAGATGTGGTGCACACCCGCATAACCTGGTCCGTGCACTGCATTGACATTAATCGTGACGCATACGTATCGAGTATATTACTTTGGCGATATCTGTAGGTCAATCATTCATGTTCACCCACATTCGTGCCCTATACCGTCCCAGCCTTGACGCCCCGCCACGGTGGTCTAGTGGATATGGTACTCGGCTGCAGATCCGAGGGTCGCGGGATCGAATCCCGGACGCGGCGGATGCATTTCGATGGAGGCGAAATGTTGAGGCCCGTGTGCATGCTGTGCGGTGTCAGTGCAGGATAAAGAACCCTATCTGGCCGAAATTTCCGGAGACCTCCACTACGGCGTCTCTCACAATCAGAGCTGGTTTTCTTTTTTATTCCAATATTTATTTCCAGAAATACAAATCTGGCGGATACCACCGGCGAAAAGCTGTTTGAAATACATCTTGACTGGGCCGATTGTCCGTTACAAGGCATATACGTGGCGGTTGTATAAAAATAGTCACATTTTTTAGAAGCTCAAAATAAGAATAACTATGAACGCAAATGCAGAAAACAAGATCAGAATTATATAAAGAAAATAATGAAAATGTATTGAAATACGCAAGAAAAAGAGATATATGAAATAGGTACAAGAAAATCATACACTTTGGCTCTGATAAACGAACACTAAGAACGCCAATAAGAAAAAAGCAAAAATAAAAGCAAAGGAAAAAGCACTCAGACATTACATGTTCACAAAATGCATCCGAAGTTCCTTCGGTGAAGAACACTTTACACCTTGAAATGTATTTAAAATGTGTGGCAGATTGTGCTGTAAAGATTGTAGGCTATATTTATTACGAAACCGTGGAACATACCACATATCACTATTTCTGGTATTGGCGGAAATGACTCTAGGTGTCAGAGTTGCAGTGGACACAAGAAAATTTTTGAAGGCAGTATTTGAAAAATAAAATGAATGAAGCAAGCGAAAAGTGTAAAAATACTCTATTTTAATTATTTTATGCTTATCTTGATATGCACAAAGTGAAAGAGACGAGAGTGCCGAGACGTATAGGCGGATAGATAGATACGGTCAAAGTGACTAGAACTCGCCAAGAAATGCTTCGCATTTGAAACGCCGGAGTACCAGTATTTATTTATTTATTTATTTATTTATTTATTTATTTATTTATTTATTTATTTATTTATTTATTTATACTGCAGCCAGACATTTTGCTAGAGCGGGAGTGGAAAAAGGAAAAATGTTTTTTTTTTCGTATACATTACAATAGTTCAATAGCATTAGATATTAACCTGAAGGGCACTCGCGTACATTTCCGGGTAAAGCGTTCTAACACTGTATTGTATGAGGGAAAAACTGTACAAAAACAAGTGTGAACGAGAATAATAACGAACAATATTGAAAGCATCATGTCGCCGAGTATTTGCATCAACATAGCATGATATTGCCCCTTTAGGTGCAGGTGCGCAATAATGAAGCCTAAGTGCTTGAAATCATTGCGCACCCCCACTACGGCATGGCTCGTAATCATAGCACGACGTTGGCATTATAAACACCAGACTACAATTATTTTAGTTTTATGGCTTTTAAAATTATATTAGTTTTATGTCACCCCCTTCTCGTACGAGAAAGAATTCCTGGCTGCGGGCTTGACGTAAGGTGACTTCTTTTAGCATAAAGTGTTCAATGAGAGAATTCCGCGCGGCCTTCTAAGCACTTGCATGTGGCATCCTTGATAGTTGATATATGCTTTGATATAGCCACTCAAGAAGCATTATAATACAATATTTCTCTGGGAAGAACATGCCAGGATGAATTTTCAACATCTTTATTGCTTCGTGCGAGCAGCAAACGCAGTGGTTTCGTACTGATCGCAGTCTGACGCAGCGCTAACCTCGACTACGTCTTTAGGTGCTCCTTCATTCCAATACTGGGTTTACTTTGACGTGAAGATAGAATGTCAAGAAACTGACTTTCGTGTACCCCTTTAGCGGAATATATGACACAGTAGACATAAACGTTTCCCATAATATTGCAACGGCGCGTTTGGAAAAATGCAGATGAGCGGTGGTAAAGAGGAGGACGAGGACATTGCTGTTACTTCTGCAGCCTCATCCCAACTAGTGTTCCGCCACCGAGCCTTCTAAATAACGACTACCCGTCCTGTAACATTTGATGGAGGTGCACGACGTCCGACCATGGACGCTCTACAATTTTGTCTTTTCCGCAGTCGTCTCCTTGATATGGTCTTCCACCGTCACCATCCGACATGCCCACCGACGCCGACGCTTCGACATCGATGCCTATTGGCCCTTCCCATCCCTACAGGGCGCCGCGCCCATATATACGGAGGGAAACCTGGGAAAGATTTCGACGAATGGCTGACCCATTACGAACAAGAAAGCAAGAGCAACAAATGGGACAGGAACACTCGGCTCAAAAATGCTGTATTCTCGTTAACTGGTATACTGCTCTCGTCTGGTAAGACAATCATGAGGACACCCTCACGACTTGGGACGCTTCCACTGACGAGCTACGGAACTGCTTTGGTGACTGCTCCGCGGAAAAGAAGCGGGGCAAGGTGACCTTCGCTGAAAGGGTCCACCTTGCAGGAAAGACCTCCGCGGCATACATAGAAAAGAATCTGGGGCTTGGCAAGCTGGTTAATCCATGTAGTACGTCAGAAGAAGGCGAGGTTGGCCACCTCTTGAAGTGTATCGCCGAGGACGTCTGTAACTCTCATCGGCGAAGATAACCTCAACGCAGTGTCTGATACTATACGGCATTGTCGCACATTTGAAACGTTCAAGATGAGACGAATATGAACAAAGTTATGTCGGTTGGCCACTGTGACGACGCTATAGCAAGTGTTGATCCTGACACATTGTCGATCTTGCGATACGTATGGGTTGCAAAAGAACTTTTTCGTATCACGTGTCTTATTTAGCACACATTTACATTGAAAGGTTGACAGGCACATATCGTACTACAACAGCTCCGCTGACGCTTTCATGGAGTGGATATAGAGTATATATGCTTTGAAAAAAAAAAATACAAAAAGGCTTTACGATACCGAATCAGCTATCAGTGGTGCCATAAATGTTTTCGACTATACACCACGAAAACATCGCGGCCTCAAAGCTGCAGACGCTGTATGCTGTATGTTTCCAAAGTGCAGTATAGGTGATGTGCAGAGGAGACCTTTCGGGCGCCTCCGCGTTCGGGACACCGCCTCCTCTGTTACAGCAACAGCGCGCGAAAAACGGTGCTCTATAGCACTACACGACAAAGATGAAAGGTGAGAGACGGTCAACATATACTTATACACCGTGCTCACCAGTGTGGTGTGTACAGGGAGGCATACAGAAATAAACACACGCTCGCTGTAGAAAACACAAGCACAAACAGAGGGGGTGTACATATACGTGTACAACATGCGACTGCGACGACGGCGAGCACCCAGACGTCTCTCGTCTTGACCCATGCCGAACGTCCTGCACTGTACTCATGAAACCATCAAAGGGGCGTATACACCACACAGGTGCACATACATACACTGCATCAGGGCGCAAGCACGTGTACAAAGCGTCCGCGCTATACTTGTATGCAGTGTTCGTGATGACACGATTTCACGCTTGCACCTATGAAGCGGTGCACCTATGAAGCAGCAGCAGCGCCGGCACAGTATGGGCAGTTGCCAAAGAAAAGAAGATGGCATTGTGTTCTCGAAGAAAAGCCGCTCCTCCTCCTCGGTGTACATATGTATACGCTTTAGGCGAGCGTCTCGAAGCCTCGAAAATTGCGGGCCTCGACTCATGCGGCTCGTATAACAGTCTTGCTGCGTGTTTCATTTATTCTTAAAAAAAAAAAAGAATAAGTCAGCGTAGGAAGTGAGTAAAACCACTGCGGTGATCAAAAGAGAGGAATCTTGAAGCTTCGCGCAGCCGCGGGCATGCAGATGAATTTAAAAAGAACGAACCAGCGGTTCCTGCAATACACAGCACCCCAGTCTCGTATACACGGCGGCGTGTCGAGCGCACGCGAATCCTTGAGCAAAATGACCGTGTAAACCAGGCGATTTTTCTCGCATCGCGCGGCGTTTACCTTCCTCAGCAATCAACGCGCGCCTCTGCTGCTGTCGCTTTTTGTTTAATTTTTTTCACGCACATATGTGCATGCATGTTCGTGCGTGCGTGCGCGCAAGTTCGTGAGTGCGTACACACCGCATCCGACTATCTCGCGGGAGTCGTGTACACGCGCACGATATGACTACATCGGGCCCCGAGCATTAAGCTCTCCGCGAGTCGCCTTTCGAGCGCGCGGATGCTCGCTTCACCGTCGTGCCGCCCCTTCCTCCCCCCAACCACGCTCCTATATACCACGCTCAAAAATCCTATTTCGCTTCATCCGCCCCGTACACGAACTTACAAAACGCCGCTGTTTCCATACGCTTTTCCTATTGTTCCCTATGGCACTGTCGCTTCTTTCTTTGCGCGAGCGCCGCTGAATGCCGCATGTACCGAGATGCTATATACCTCTATGCGACGGACCGGGCTTCCCCGTACATACAATAGCTTCGAGCGGGCCGCATTCCTATTCTCTCTTTAAAGAGTGTGTTCGCAGCGGCACTAGCGGGAGATGCACGGGCGGCGTTTGAGACTCAATTACAAGGTGAGCAGCCGCACTCGCACACGTATATACATGCGCCCGTTTTGTACACGAGCGGCGTTTGACGGAGGAGGTGGAGGAGGAGACGTCATTCTCTGTGCTTGCTGCTCTTTCAGTGAAGCCCGGGGCGCCCTGAAAGTTCCTCTGCACGGCGTTTGTGATGAGTGCCTGTACATATGGCTGGCTCTTTTCGACGTCCTTCCCTTATACGGAGGAAAGGCCGTTTGTAGCCTGTTATACGTGTGTGTATACGCATGCCAGCGGCGAGGGCCTTTCAAGAAAGCAGGATATGCACGAAACGACACCACGTGATTCGAGGCGTACCTTGTAACGTGCGCCGCGTCGTCTGTAAGTGCCGTGAGCGTTGTTTTTCGTGTTTATATACTACTTAAATATAAGCACGTGGCGGAAAAACCGCGCCATTTGTACGCCCAGGCTATTCAAAACGAATATTCGAGTATATATATGTGGGGGACCACTTCTCACGCAGCGCATCAACACCGCTTCTTGTATTTTTTTTTTTTTCACGCTGCTCACGAGTTAGGTAGGCTATTTTTTGACGCGGTCGACGCTGTTCACAGTTCAAACAGTGCTTTTCCGTTCCACACTGTGTTGAAGAGAACATATACTTTAATCGTTTTCTACTGGTCTTTCCTTCCTTTTGCGTCAGAAGAATCGTGTCGCTATGTACGTCAGCGATTTCTTTCCTCGAAAGAAAGAAAGAAAGAAAGAAAGAAAGAAAGAAAGAAAGAAAGAAAGAAAGAAAGAAAGAAAGAAAGAAAGAAAGAAAGAAAGAAAGAAGCGATAGCAGCACCCGAGCAATGCGGCGGACCTCTGCTTGTGCAGCATGGACAACATGTCCATGCTGCCCGAGCAGGCCTATCTAGTATCTACACTATATAATAAACATGTTGTGGAAGAATTGCTTTTTCCTTCTATTAATAATGTCAAACCGTACGCAACTTAACGCAACTATGTCATAACATGGCACACCATCGAACGTATACCCATAGCTGTGCTGACACACACACACACACACACTCAAAAGCAGAGACACGTGCTTTGAAGTTGTGAAACGCTGACTTCCACACACACGTCACGCACTGATATATATGCATAGCGTGCACGCATCTGTCTCCTGTAAGATCCAATATTTTCATCCAAAAGCGTCGCCTCACGCATGGATCATGCCGCCATCTTGCCACGACTCGTTCGACCAGTAATAAATCAAATCGTGATTATAGCGCAAGGCAGCATACACGAAGCCCGATGTACAACAAGCTCCAGAAGGAATATTTGCGAACCAACAATGCAGAACGGACGAAGCTATCGGTCATACATTTATAACCCTTCTCACGAACATATATGCATACTCCCTTGCACTGGGAATCTCTCACCGAGCCCTTCAATGGGCAATACCAGCGCGGTTCTCAAGAACGACCACCGCAAAAAAGGGGCGCAAGTGATCTCCAGTCGGAACCAATCGCTAAAAACGTCGTCCACTCAACACTACGCTCCTCACAGATGCGGCTATACGTCTTGACCGCATCGCACTGGCAACCGTTGGTTGCAAAAGTAATGAACAAATAACTGAAAAAAAAAAAGGCCGCCACTTCGGTCTTCTTTCTCTTCTCAAGCAGCGAGCTGGGGGCTCACGAAGCAACGCAATCCATCAAGCTGTCCTCCTCCGCGGAGAAGCACAAAGCGCACCGCGCGCGCTGCAGCCACAGACGTTCACGCTCAGCAACAAACAGCTCGATGCAGAAAAACGCATTCCGGAAACGCTGCTTGAGTGTGGTGTATACATGTATATACGAGTGCGCCGGCGCTACACTTTTCGGGTTCACATATATATAAGGGTTCTTCGCTACGTTTCCTCCCGGTATGATACCCCCTCCTCCTCTGCCTTCTTCCTCCTTTCTCGTCCCAGCTGCGAATGCGGTGCGCCGATGTGTCCGCTCGGCTTCTTCCTGCACTCTAGAACGAAACCGCAAGGCGCGCAAACTTCCTTTGAAGTCCACACGCGGGCACACATGCACGCGGCGGCTTTATACATGCATATAGGGGCCCTCCCTGCATAGTGAACCCCGTGTACGCCGCAAACTGGAGAGTCATTTTTCAAGCTGGACACAGAGCAATATATATGGACAGCGAATGGGCGGAAGAGACCCTAGCGGTGAGCTTCTTCTCTTACCGGCCCGGCGCTGCAACAATGAGCGGCTCGCACGCGGCCTATAGCTTGGGCCCGTTGCAGAGCGTTGATCTTTTGAGAGCTTTTATACCGTTCAGTGAGTGCGTCCCTTTTTTTGACCGGACACGTCGACTACTCCTAAGGTCCGTCACGCCAAATTATCGGCTTCTCCCGTGAGCAGAACAGACGCGGGTGCTCTGTCAACGCTCCTTGCCATTGGCTCGAGGGTGGTGCATCCAATTGGCTCTGCATATACGCACTTACAAGGGTGTCGGCAGATCGTTCTTACCGCTCGGCATACAATCCGGGACACTGCATTGTGAGAGGAATTTATTAGTCCCTGAGCAGGACTCAGGGTACAACCAGGGTACTCCTTGCTTGGAGTGGAAGTATGTATCAGTGTCGGTGAAGCGCTGCGTGTACGGGTGCGCGCTGAAGTATGGAATTCGACACGCCTGACCTGTACGTTCCCTGCGAGTGTCCGATGCATGAACACGGCTTTTGAACTTCTGTCGCGGATTCGTCCGTGTACTCGCTGATAAAAGGTCTGGTCTGGACGCGGCAATCTTAACGCGTAAATCCGAAAAAGAAGCTCGAAATACTTAATATAGAAGTGAGACGCCAATACGTTTCTCTCATTTCTTCAAGCCAAGCTTGTACTTGTCATTTGTTTACTAATCACCTGTCCGTGATGTCAACAACATTCAGACTAGTATATCCAGCTTATAATTAAAATTCTATCTCTTTCTTTCTACACATTCGAACGTCACTTATTTTCCTCTCATTATTGTACAGACAGCGAAGACACAACAAATAAAATGCGAACCGAGCACGACAGACTTTGACCTCACTCATCCTAGCAGATACGATTTCGGCGAACGTCGCGACGTAAACGACACCACCAATAGATCAGATTACGATAACAATTTTCCTTTCGCCCACAATGCCGCCGACGATGGTGTATTTGTACTGCCGTTGCGTACGGCGACTGACTATATAACCTCGAGGATGCGGTACTCCATCTTCTTCCTAACGGCCAAGCAGGGGGGAAACAGGCAACGATGCCGGTGCAAGGGGCGTATTAGATGCGACGACGGGGACGTCATATGAGCGCGCGTGTCCCCGTTGTACGCCGCCGTGTCCGTTGCGTGTGGCGCAAGCAAGCGAGCGCGATGGGTAAAGCCAGCGCATACGCACCATCGGTCAGGTGCTCAGCGGTGCAGAGAATTGATCTCGTTAAAGGCTGCGCGCATCCCCCAACAGGAAGCCGACGCTGGCGGCACGGGGCAGGGATGTATATATACGTGGCCGACAGCGATGACTCCGGCTCCTGAAGCCGCGCGGATGGGCTTTTCCGCATGGAGCGCCCGTACGACGGTGAAGACATTGTGACGGTG
This sequence comes from Hyalomma asiaticum, assembly GCA_013339685.2. Lineage (NCBI taxonomy): Eukaryota > Metazoa > Arthropoda > Arachnida > Ixodida > Ixodidae > Hyalomma > Hyalomma asiaticum. Next base: position 118,595,869 of record CM023482.1, on the reverse strand, counting down.
GTTATAAGGTTTGCTTTTATGCAGGTGTTTAGCACCGATTTCGTGCAGGGATTAGACATTTATATTAGCCCCTCTTATATATGGCCATCCCGTTCGCGTTTGCTTTGACCTGACGCCCGCACGGCTACACATCAGCACAGCGGAAATACTTTCGTCTTGAACATAATATTGGAGCAACGTACCTTCGCTCATCGCAGCTGCAAGAGGTCACGCAACCGCTGCTGCTAATCCAGAAGGCTACCGGACTGGATGACCGTCTGTGACGTAGAGCACAGAACTATTATTATGTCACCATTATCAATACTAGTCTATCTCCACCTCTTTCACGCTCACCACTCCCCTTACTCCAATACAGGGTAAGCAAAGAATTCAGTCAAGGATAACCTTCATTGATGCATTCATTCATTCGTTCCTTCTTTCGTTTATTAATAATCCAAACGCAACACTAGACAACCACCATGTGGTGATTGCAATACGTATTCAAGCTACTCGCACGCCTTCTACTTACCAAGTACATTTTTGTTCATACAGATGATGAATGTCACTGACCACAGTCGATCAATCTAAGTAGGCATATTGCAAAATCATCTTCGAAAGTGCTGGGAGTGTTCTTTTAGGTATGGTGCAACAAGATGTGCTAACTCTGTTGCACAATTAATGCTAATCAAACACTTTTTACATTGCTGGTCAAATTGAAAATCATTGATACACTTAGCAGCGTGCTTATTTTACATGTATTTCGCAAGCCAAAATCAGTACTCCTCCCAGAGTGTACCAGTAAAGCATATGTTTATGTCTCCTTCAACTAACATGACTGATTAGTCGCCTCACCTTTATGTCCACCCCTGATGTAAGTTTCTGCTTGGAGTTATAATAGAACGCCTTTACTTCAGCTATAGTCTATAGGTCGCAAAACATGTGGGTTTATTACACCACATTTGTTCCACGTCACTGTGTTGAATGAGTTACAGGCCAGTTTCTATACCTTGCTCCTTTTGTTACGTCGGGATCCGCACACCTGGCAGGCGTCGCAAAAGCTGCTTTGATTGAGCATGCATAGATCAAGGCGAGCTTCATATTAGGCCATAATAAGGGGTTATTGCGCGATGGGTAATGTTGATATGCTACATTAGTGAATGGTATAGGAACCGCAACAGAACTTTACAAGTGCTGTATAAAGAATCTAGCCCTAAACGACCGAAGAAATATTGTGATGACTCTATTGATCCGATACAGAAGGCGGGAACAGTGTATAACGATATAGTTACTGTGTGTCATAACTAAATGAGGCATTGTTTCTGGTAGTTCGTTCGTTACCAATTTAGAACTCGCGATGAAACAGCGTAACTAAAACAAGGGCTTGGAGGAACTAATCCCACGAGTGCTGACTACCAGCTGATATATTACATGAAGAAAATAACCGGCCCTTTAAACGCTCTCAGCACAGACATGCGTGTATCATTCACAGTCACATGAGCAAAGTTCGCAATCTTTAATTCTAAAGGCAATTTCTCTTTCTTATAGTGCAATCGAGGGAGCAGCAACACATTTTTCCCTTTTTGTTCCAATTCGTAAGGCATCTGTCATTAAGCAGTCCTAAGCGTGAAACAAGTAGGTGTTATCAAATCGGGACCATATATAATAAAGTGTGTTGTTTCACAAGTAGGCAGCCGCAGACGTACGCCAGCTGATAAGCAATATCGTTGTAATGGTTTCATGGCATTTTCCCTCTAAAGGCAAGTCTGAGGGACAAGGTATCCAAAGCGAAATCTTCGTGATGTGCTTCAAATGTCTGTCTTAAATTTACCCGACTAGCTATCACGAAGTAAAAGCCCAACACCAAATGGTGTCGGACTTTTGGTGCAGAACGTCATATGTTCTAACTTCGTACACTATCATTAAACGGGTGAATTTCTAAGCAGATGCACACTGTAAGAGTATACTATAAGCGAATAGTCACTTTAAATGATAATGCAATATAACCACGTGGTTTTCAACCGCACCGCAAGGCTGAGCGATTGAGCAAATTATATACTGAACGAGTGAGTCATTCTTTCGGTATGTATGTATGTATGTATGTATGTATGTATGTATGTATGTATGTATGTATGTATGTATGTATGTATGTATGTATGTATGTATGTATGTATGCCGCCCCTGATAGCTTTCGCTGATGTCGGTTCCCTGATAGCTTACGCGGCCATGGCACGTGTATAAGTCGCACCAAGATTTGGAAGTGTGCCACTCCGTGGTCACACCGCGTGCAACACAGAGCGCAGCATACACGGTTTGCCGCCAAGCCATCCCTTGCTCTGCGAGCGCACCAACGCCTGCGGGGCGCGCGTCGTTGCGTGAAATTTTATCGGCCGCCGGTGCTTCTGTGACGGAACCGCGACGCTGTTCGGTCCTCTTCTACTTTACTTTTTTAGGCGCGGTTACATGCAGTCAGTGTCTCTACCGTATAATACACTGCGGTCTGCAGTCCCCACACTTCCCCAGTTTCTTTTTGCACCAGGCGCCACGACGGCGTAATGCGCTGCGTCGCGTCGTCCATATTCCACGGCCGTGTCCCCCTATATGGACTCTGTGGCCGGTTCCGGTGTGTTCCCCCTATCCATATATTTATATGACGGCTTCAATTCACCATCTACCGTGGCGGCCGTGGCGTTGCGCTGCCGGTAAAGCCGATGTGTATGCGATGGCTGTGGAGATCGGGCAATCGACCGAATTCTGTCGCTTCCGCGTCGTGTATGTCTTGTACAAACGTGCGGGATTAGTTCGTGCCGTAGCTGCAAAAAGGCTATTCAGCCACGGACTGTTTAACTCGGCAAGAAAAATATGAACGAGAGGTGTCTTTTCTTTTTAATTAACACACAATGTGTCGTCCCGGAGTCCGCCGCAATCAGCTGTCTGAACACAGGGGGTGGTATAAAAGATGTAAAAGGCTTCTTTTATTCGACCTTCCTGCTCGTCGGCCTTAATAATTAAAGTATTGTGTGAAATGCTACCTCCTTCACAACGCCCCATTCCCTTGGGAAAGCGTATAGCCATCCTTCCTAACCATGTATGCATGCAGTCTAAAAGGAAGTAGTATGCTTCACCTAGGGGGCCACTCTAACCTGTGGAGATAGGTATGATGTATTTACTAAAACAGGAAGTTTCTGCTTCATTGTCGCATCGTCATCATCACCATCATCTTCATCGTCTTCTATATTCCCGTTGTTTTTATCATTCATGACATATGTTTACTCAAATCATGCAATCATGACGTATTTACTGAAACAGAAAGTTACTGCTTCATGGCCATCATCATCCACTTTCTTGTTGTTTTTATCATTCTCTCCTGGTGCAAACTTCCTGCACTATGATGCGGCCACATAAGGCACGAAGTAAACAAGCACGCGTAACATACGTTTTTTATGCGTTCGAAAATTATGCTGACTTCCTAAGCAGTAAACCTGCATAAAATAAATGTTATGCAGGTTACTGTGACAGCAATCACAGTGATTCTATAGTATGCTATGTAGCGAGCCAGGTTCCTATAGAAGACATAAATGGAATTTGGTTTCACTATTTAAGATGCCGTTATATAGGAGGCCTGCACTCTCCAAAGTATGTTTGGGTACAATTAAACCTCTCCAAAGCTCCTGCTCTACCTATTCATGTTTTGCTTTGATTCACATGATGTCAGGATACCTTCGTGCTCAAATAAGGCAGTAACTGCTTGGCTCTTGAGTGGTTGAAAAATCGGTCAAAATTAGGAATTAACTGGGTACTTCTATGCTTTTCTTGAGGGAACCTTATTGCACTGCCTCAGAATATGTTTCTTACGCAGAATCCGAAACTCGCGATGACCAATGCGGATATTCTCTTACTTCTGCCATGCGCATACCACATCGCGACACACCAACATGCGACTGAAGTCGACTCACATGACATTAGACCATAGACCACTCAGTTTAAAGAAACTTTTGGGCTCATGGCCAACAAAAGCCTTGCAAAACCAGACTTGAAGAGCATTAAAGAAAGTTGATGATGGAAACAGCGCGCGCACACGATTGCTACCTTGCTAACGTCTCGAAAACAGCCTAATTACTGGCCGTTATTAACGTATTTAATGTTCCTGTTATTTTAACGTCACCGATTATAAGCAGGAGATTGTTGATTATGATCTGTTGACTATTGGTTCACGTGTACTTCATCTACATAGTGTACGTAACCTATATATATTATTTTGTGGTTTTCTTCTTCGATCCTCCGTTCGCGCTGTTCGAAATTGCGCTGTTTGACTGATGTCCCTCCCATCGATTCTGTTCATGATTCTCTTCATGAGCTAGCAGCTCGAAACACTCGGTAACAGCCTGTATACCTATTATTCGTGCAGAGCAAGGCTTAATCTTATTGCGTATATGTTCATTTAAGATGTTTATAGCCATTGTGTTGATGCTACGCAAGTCTAGCTCAAGGAGAAAAGAAACTATATAACTCTGTTATGCTGTAAGGAAAATTCAGACGATATATCGAATGCGTCCTATATGTTCATTGAAACAATAGCGCTCGCTATAGAAATAGTTACAAGCTAAGGGCATCATTGTATATCGCTGTTCTCCTTTGTGCGGCAAAATATTAGGCTGTGAAGAACGATTCAAGCTTCCGTAATGGACCATTATGTCCGAGTGTAATATCGCATTCACAGTTAGGCTCTTTCTGTGGTGTGCATGCTACCTTTCTTTCACTATGCACAAATGCCATGCACTTTAGTACTACGGACAAGAGCTTTGCTATCATCCATTATACGCCCTCCGAGCGTACGCGCACGCGTGCGTGCGTGCGTGTATGTGTTTGACTGAACTGGCTGTCCTCGCCTGCATCTAAAATGTCACTTCATGTACTACTGTTTGCGGAGAAGGTGGCAGTATAGTTCCCAACTGTTGCGATAATGTTAGAATAAACGGGGTAATCACATTGCATATTTCTGTTTATGACAACGTGTTAGTTTTGCCTTACGTACAATTGCATAGGGCCTTTTTTTTTATATAAGCGTAAACGTAGGTGGCCCCTCCGTTGGCTCGAGGAGATAATGTGCTAAGCCGGCGACGGGTGCCAAGTGCAAGAAGCGTCGTGGAGGCCGCAGGTGCGAAACAAGAAGGCGCTCATGGAGGAGGGAGACTTGTGCCTCACGAAATACGAGTAGCCTCTACTTTCCTCTCTACTCTCTTTCCCTCCCTGTAGAAAACATAATCCCTTATATACTCCCTTCAACGACATCTCTCTCTCTCTTATAAGCTAACAGCAACGCAAGCGCGCTATAGGTTGACATGGACACGGGTTCGTGTATCTGGTCAGCCCACTGGACGCTATATGTAACGGCTTCAAAACGGCCTTGACCTCATGTTAAAATCTAGATGCCAGATTAGGGGTGTTTGTTGTGCTTCGATATGCAATTTACTGGCAACAGTGCTCTGATGGATGTACTCGGGGGACCCAAGCTGATGGATGCAGGAGCGAGACATTATGTCACGACGACGCTCTTTCCGTTCTTCCAATATCCACGGAATTGGAAGTGAATGTCGTGGTCAACTGTTAGTGCTGGAATACATAGCTATAGACTATCGCGTTTGAAATCGATGAGGGCAAACAGAAATAAAAGGGAGGGAAAGAAGGGGGCAAACGAATAGTGTGGACGAAGTGCATTACGCAATGGCTTGGAATAAACACCGTGTATTTCCTCCTAATGGCACTTCCCACTTCATACAAGTAAAAACGCACTCCTGACATGCCGAAAAATTCTTTGAGGGAAACACCGCACTAACACACAATTAAAACGTTTTGAAAACATTCAGGCGCAAGATGCGCAGGAGGCGGCATCCATGCGTTCGAGTGAAACGTCACAGTATGTTTCTTTCATCTAGCGATTATCCTCCCTCCTCATTAAGGAGCAAGCTTGAGAGGCTTTTAGATTCAGTCACAAATGATAATATCTTTTATTTCGTGTCCTCAAACGTCACACAGTTATACGTTGTTACAATTTCACCCTTTTGTTTTCTGTTCTATTGTGCGTCAGTATTGAAGACGCGCTTCTTATCTAACAAGGCCATTGCCTTCACAAGTGCCGAAGTACTTAGTCGTTCCGCCATCTGGTGTTAAAAAGAGACCCGCTTGCCTGCCCCGTACACGTGTCAAAAATTCAACGAGGAGCGTCGTGCGTCCCCGTAATTAGGTCGTTACGTCATGTAACCACCCTTGTTACTTCACTCGCGTTCTCCGGCACACGAACCCCTCGACACGCCCAGCCTGTCAGGATTTGAGTGGGTGCGTACCTGTTAACAAGCCTACCATCTTCCTTCGCAAAGGAACAAGAACACCAAGCGGACGGCATGCCCGTTGTCAGAAGGTATACCTCCGACCACTCGCAAGTTGTTGAAAAGTTGAGCCCTGTAGCTCCGTGACACGAGTTTCCACCAATGTCTGCACTGCTCAAGCAGACGCCAGGAGGCACATCTACGACATATGTTCCTCGTATGCAAGTGCACCAGGTGCTTGATGTGACGGGATTGTGCAAGTTATATCCGCTCAAACTTCGTCATTGCGTCTTGCTCGTCTGGCTGTAAACCACCCGAAATCACTGGCAGCGTGCTGCTCTATCGTACACCGTGCACCTATAGCCGCAGAAAAAAAAAAAAAGCAGAAGATAGGCCCAGACGACAGACGGAAACCAGCAATTAGAGCACTGACCCATGACCCTCCCGACTTCTCCAATTTGTCTGCTTAGTTTTTCATGCAAAACCTGCGCTGCTTAGCCTCCCTCGTCTTTGCAGCGCGTAAGTAGCTACAGCGCTGACAGGTCGGCCTCCTTTAAACAATGACGAAGTCCCGTCGTCGAAAAACAGAGACGTCAACTGCAGCTCGTGATGTGTGTCGGCGAGGCGACGCCTCGAACTACGTCTCACTGGACGGGCCGCTGACGGCTCGGATGGCTGCATGTGCAAGGTTTAGTATGCTGTCGTCGGCCGGTTCGCCTTCTCTCTCGTTCTCTAAATTTCTTTCACCGACCATTTTCTCGGGCGGCAAAAAAAAAAAAAAAAAAAAACAGAAAGAAAAAAAAGAATGATCTTCTGAGTGCTCCGCCGCTGCTACAGGTTCTTCGGACACAGGTATTACAGATATAATTGCGACGATAGGCTAGTTTTACCGAATGAGTGTAGCCTTGGTTTCCCTGTGAAAGCGTTTCGCCTCGAGAATCCCTGCTACCCCCCCCCCCCCCCCCCCCCTTTTTTTTTTTGTCTTCGAATTTTGTGCGTACGACGTTTGTTCGATGCGAAACTGGTTCTTTAAAGTAGTCTTTAATTAAGCACCTGCGTCCGAACACCCGCCACCTGACTCTCTCCGCTCTCTCGTTTTCGTTGCCGCTTCGCGACCTTAATAAGATCAATGCTGATTTAGCCTTGTCGTTTTTCGTTGCCTCTGCAGACATTTCTGTTTTATTTTACTTTTTTTTGCCCGTTATTTTCTACTCGCCGTTCATTCCCGCGTGCCCTTATCCCGACCTCTTGCAACGGAGCGATTATAAGGAGCCACGTTTCGTAAACTCGCGCGAGCAGTCAACGCGACAAGCTATACAGGAGAACCCGCCTGGAAGCAGTAGCAATGCTGCGGTGAGCTGTTGCGTAATCGCCTCGTTACCGCGAGCTGCCTGTGGGGGATGATGCTGGCGGGCCATTGCCACTGGCACACGTCACTTAACGCCGGTCTCTTGCATGTACAGATGATGGCTCAATTGTTGGCTGCGATAATGGTATGCGCAACTGCTGCGATGAGCGAGTCCAAGAAGGAGGGGGGGACGAAGACGAAGAATAAGAAGTGTTCGGGGGGTGTGCACTGTAAACCATCGTAGAGGTGGCCGTTTCTGCAACAAAGCGGCGCTATAACTTTTGTTAGCCATTCAATTGTACTTATATTACCGAGAAGATAAATGCGACGGGTTCTCTAGCGGGTTCCAGTGTCTTTCCTCAACCACAACTGGCAACCAACGCGTTATCTAGCGTTATGATGAACAGAAACGACGGAGAACATTACGCATCAGACAGAATATTGGTAGGCCGCGCTGCGCTTTTACGTACGATAATACGCGGAATGTATACGCCTACAGCTATATAGAAATGACTACAGTTAGAGATAGCGAAAACCGGCTGCTATTAAAACCTCAGACACGCTTAATTGATAGAATACTATGGAAAAGTTCGACCTTTCGGCATGTTGCGAACAAAAATTTCACTCGAGATCTTCGCCGCATGGCAAGAGAGCAAAAAAGGAAGAGACATGCGCAGATTTTTTTTCTTTTTTCCTCGCAGCAGAATTTTTTTTTTCTTCCTTCAACGCTGCACGGCTGCAGCTGGAGAAATATCGGGAACTTTAGTGACTTGATTGATTTCCACGGTTTAACGTCCCAAATCCAGCTGTGATTATGAGAGACGCCGTAGTGGAGGGCTCCGGAAATTTTGCCCACCTGGAATTCTTTAACGTGCACCGACATCGCACGGTACACGGGCCTCAACATTTCGCCTCTATCGAAATTCGGCCGCCACGGCTGGGATTCGATCCCGCGACCTTCGCGTCTAGCAGCCGAGTTACATAGCCACTGTACCACCGTGGCGGGGCATACAGAACATTTCGATTTGCTCGCTCGCAGATGTGAAACGTTGCTTTATTGAAAACATTTCTTTTAAATGTTGCTCGATGGCGTTTATAGCCCAATGCCGTTTCTCGAGCGGTATTGCTCTAAAAGGGGGACATTACAGACGCCAGAAATTTAAATGCATAATGAAATCACCAGAATTTTGCAGACTAAACCTTAAACTAACTGATTTAAAGATTCTGCTAAACTTTAGAAATCGATACAAAAAATAAAAAAGAGCCAGGCCTGCGCGGAATCACAGGATAGTGACAGCGTAAGCTGGAGGAGCAACGTTCTTAGACGCTTGGGTAAACTATAGTGCAAGTAGAGGCGGTGGGTATCCCCTGCTCCATAACTCTTATCATTTCGCCAAGTAGGGAAGTACCCACTACGCCATAATTACTGGGGTATTGTAACGTGCAAATCTGTATAACTGCACATCTTAGAGAGTCTGTTGGCGTCGTTTTGCCGAGAAGGAACGGAACTCTCGGCCCGACGTCGACGGCAAGCAGTGGTTTGGGCTTCTCTCTGCACAGCTGTCTGTTGTGACCGAGCTTGCCTTGCTGCAGCCGCGCGCGTAGCTCTGCGATTCGCTTCTTCAGCAGCGGTCCGCACGTTGTCGAAGAACCAAGTCAGAATGCTGTCGGAGCTGCGCACGTCGCCTGCCGCGTGGCGCATGGCACGATACGACAAAACTGCTTCAAGTGGTAGCGCTTCGTAATAATGATGACGGAAAAGTTGAAGAAGATTGCTTCATAATGATGATGTTGATGATGCCTCTGTAATGGGTGCAGAGCTACGAAGGATGCACCCCTGTGTTCTTTCAAATGATTCCTCGAACTCGTTATGCAATCCACCTTACGCGACGTGTAGTGGCGTATTATTATTCTGCCACGTAACATTACATTTGTTAAGGCGATTCCTCGGCAGACGTTATACATGTGTAGATCTTTCAGCGATGGTTTTTCAAACACAAACGTAGCTCAGTCGGCAATAAAGAAAAAAGAAAAACAAGCGTATCTCAGTGGCAGAATGCTGGACTGCCACGCAGACGGAGTGGGTTCGAATCCAAGCAGTGGACGAGGTCGAATACTCCTCGTCCTGGTTATGTTTTCAAAATTTGCGCGATAGAGGTTACGGACACCGGCGGCGGCGGACAACTACGGCGCAGAAACGGCCCTTGTTGTGATCTCATAACAGCTTACGCTGTAAAAAAGATAGAGAAACGGCTCTGTCGAATGGCTGGAGTCCGCGGGGGCGCCAAAGTTCCCCGTCACTCATACGGCGGTTAACCGGAGTGCTCCTGCGGAGCGCCGCTTCCCATCGGTCGTCGAAACGCACATGTCTGGCTGGAGAATAACCACGGTGGCGCTACTCACCGTCACCCTCGAGGTTTCCTAGGGTGCTCCTGTGGCTGCGCTGCGTGGAGCTTGGCCTCGAGGCGATCGGGATTGGCATGGAGTCCGCGGTGGCGCTACTCACCGACACCCAGTACCATTTTCTGGTGCTCCTGCGGAGGCCGGTTCCTTCCATTTTTTGGAAACGGCCATGGTTTGGCTCGGCATAACCCACGATGACGCCACTCACCTACAGCCAGGGGTTCTGCCCCTGCTGCGCCTGTGGGCCCCGGTCGTCTCGAAGCCGAGCTCGACACGCGCGCTAGGCTGGGACCGCAGTGTCGCCACTCACCGCCACCAGAGGCACTGCCCATGGTGGTCCTGCGGCGTGCTGTTTCGAGATCCGAGGGGAAACGCACATTAGCTCGGAGTCCGCGGTGTCGCTACTCACCGACACGTGTACGCTACGACGTGCTCCTGCGTGCTGCAATGTAGACCTCGCGTTGCAGGTCCACAGTTTTTGTCATGCAACCAGGGCCATGGATTAGGATGTGGGTCCCGCAATGGTTTAATTGTGGTGTTCCACTATCGTAACTACTTGCTCACTGCCCTGATGATGTACGTGGGGTTGGGCAGATATACAAATGTGTATTCATTAGGGTCACTTGTAGGGTCTTCTGTTGTTTGCATAAATAACCAGCACAGGTCAAATGGCAGCCCCTTGTGACGCTCCCTTTGGCGACGAGGTCGATGAACTGAAACAAATGGGTGGGTCTGGTCTCGTAATACGTGCTAGCGGCTACGTCGCCTGTAGTAGAGGTGCGTAGACATGCAAACAGCAAAATGGCCTGCAGGAAGCGGTTGCATGGCACAGTGGAAAACTACTAGAAGCATGCGAACTGAAGGGCTCACGTGAAGAGTTGTACAACCAAGAAGGCAAGGTATGAGGCATCATGACTCCACGTGCCGCGACGCTTCGCATCCTAGGACTCTTGATTCACTACGAGGGGCCCGGGCATCAAGAGTTTGAAGATAATCATAAAAATAATAATTTCAGAGGTTTCACGTCAAAAAACCATGATATGATTATGAGAGGCCGTGGTGGGCTCCGGAAATGCCGACGCACTGATGCACACTGATGTCGCACTGATTCGCTTCTTCAGCAGCGGTCCGCACGTTGCCGAAGAACCAAGTCAGGATGCTGTCGGAGCTGCGCACGTCGCCTGCCGCGTGACGCCTGACACGATACGACAAAAGTGCTTCAAAGGGTAGCGCTTCGTAATAATGATGACGGAAAAGTTGAAGAAGATTGCTTCATAATGATGATGTTGATGATGCCTCTGTAATGGGTGCAGAGCTACGAAGGATGCACCCCTGTGTTCTTTCAAATGATTCCTCGAACTCGCTATGCAATCCACCTTACGCGACGTGTAGTGGCGTATTGTTATTCTGCCACGTAACATTACATTTGTTAAGGCGATTCCTCGGCAGACGTTATACATGTGTAGGTCTTTTAGCGATGGTTTTTCAAACACAGTCACTGCATCAATAACTCATTTTGTTCAAATGACCATGCATCTAAAGGACATCTACGACGAGCTCGACGTCAGGCCTGAATGGTACCCCATCTTGGTGAAGTGCTCATCTCTACCAGCCATGCTGTGCAACACATCTTGAACTCTCCCTGAAACACTGCATTCCGTCAGTGAATTTGTATTTTAGGCTGGCAATGTCACTTCAAGTGTGTGTGTGTGCGCGCGATTATTGTCGCTAGGTCACTGCAACAGTGCCTTATGCAATTTGCGAATTTCTTAACGCACTGTAATAAATACCATGTATGAAAAAAAAAAGTAAAACAAGCATAGCTCAGTGGTAGAATGCTGGACTGCCACACAGAGGGAGTGGGTTCGAAACCACGCAGTGGACGAGGTCGGATACTCCTCGGTCCTGGTTATTTTTTCAAAATTTGCGCGATAGTGGTTACGGACACCGGCGGCGGCGGCGGCGCACAACTACGGCGCAAAAACGGCTCTTGTTGTGATCTCATAACAGCTTACGCTGTAAAAGAAACATCGCCCATTGAACATGCGCGGCCTTCACACGTGCTCACACATGCGTGCTCGGAGGCACATGTATGTGAGTGCGTGCGTGCGTGCCCGTGGTTGCTCCATAGCGGCAGACCCGTAACAAAAAAAAAAAGAAAATAACCGGCGTGCATGCACACGACGAAGCGCGGCTGCGTGTACGCACGCGAAAAGTGGGCGGCATGTACGGTCGAAAGGAAGCGGAGAAAGGAATGGCGGCCGCCGAGGCATGTTTACTCAAAATTCTCCGCCAAGTGCACGCATGAATCCAACGCTGTGTCGTGACGCGAGCGAACCCGGGCACCCGGCAGCGTTGAATTTCAATGTGTTTGTCCAAGAGCCAAAGTGGTCCGGCCAGGAAACACATTCATGGGTTCAAGTCGAATCCCCCAACCCCCCTCCCGTCCCCGCTTCCTCAGCACCGTGCAAACGCGAGACATGCGTGGTCCGACGTGCACACACACACACACACACACATGCAAGAGCACTCTCGCAACAATGACAAAGCCCGTCACGCTACTAAGTCATCACCGGCTGGATGCAACGGGGGCATATGCAGAAAGGGTTGACGGGACGACAGCCAAACAGGGAAAGAAACAAGCCGTCTGCTGCTTTTTTTGTTCCGATTGACTTCATCTACGAAATGCGCTTCGCGTGCTGTGGGGGGCGTTCAATTAGGTAATTCGATGTAGCGACTGTTTTTTGACTTGTTTGTACAACGTATACTCCGTCGACTGTTGATTTTTGTATACGCTCGTGCGTTTGTGCGTATGCATCAGGTTTGGGCGCCCTTCGTGTGTATGTGTACCCTCCAAGTGGAAGACCGGTGCGCTTATATACATGCCTTGCACCTACGTCACGACCAGGCGCTGCGGGATACCGTTTCGCCATCGTGGAGGACGAGCCGCGGCAGTGAAAGTGCGGACGCGTATGCGTTTCTGTACTCGCTCTCGTTAGCCGCGGTATTTGAGTTCTCGAATCGCAGGAGAGCAATGAAGAGACGAGTGTGAAAGAACACAAACCTTTTTCACGTGCCAAAAGACGCACACAGTCAATGCGGCGGCACGAAGCAGCTAAAATCCCGAGGCAGCGCAGTTTGTGGCTGACGCGTATCAAGCGCGCCGATCGCGACACCGAACACGCTGATACATCCAAGTGTGCACAAGAGCCTACAAATGTTTTGCGAGCACAGTTATGCGCCTGTTCCTGCCTTGAGCATCGTCCGTCGGCTCCCGTCGTAACCGATCGCGAACGAGCCTAGCAGTGGCGCACCGACGGGGGGGGGGGGGGGTTCTGGTGTTGTAACCCCCCCCCCCCCCCTGAGGCCGACCTAACCCCATCCCACTCCGTAACTTCTCCTATGTCCTAGAAGAATGTGGCGCTAACGTCTCTGCAAAATGCCGAAAAAATAATAAAAATCATCATCATCATTGATGTTACTATTATTTGGCATTTTATTTACTTTTTTTTACACACGCAAAAACTGTGTAATGGCATGCCCGGCACTTCGTGAAAAATTGAACCCCCCCCCCCCCTCCTGGTAGAGATCCGGGTGCGCTACTGGCAGAGCATTCCTCTACTTATTGCGCGCCTTCCTGAATAAAAATACGGTCTCTCAAAATTTTGCCCAAAATGCCAAAAAAGGTAAGACTATAGTATTGGGTTTTTTGTGAAATTTTGACTCGATCAGAAGTCGCACAAAATGCGTTTTCCCGCATCGTAGAGCATTCGTATACTTATTGCGCGCCTTCCTGAATAAAAATACGGTCTCTCAAAATTTTGCCCAAAATGCCAAAAAAGGTAAGACTATAGTATAGGTTTTTTTTTGTGAAATTTTGAATCGATCAGAAGTCCCACAATATGCGTTTTCCCGCATCGTAGAGCATTCCTCTACTTATTGCGCGCCTTCCTGAATAAAAATACGGTCTCTCAAAATTTTGCCCAAAATGCCAAAAAAGGTAAGACTACGGTATTGGGTTTTTTGTGAAATTTTGACTCGATCAGAAGTCGCATAAAATGCGTTTTACCGCATCGTAGAGCACAGTAGCGCACCGACGGGGTGGCGGGGGGGTCGGGTGTTGTAACCCCCCCCCCCCCCCCTGAGGCCGACCTATTCCCATCCCACTCCGTAACTGCTCCTATGTCCTAGAAGAATGTGGCGCTAATGTCTCTGCAATATGCCGAAAAAATAATAAAAATAATCATCATCATTGATGTTACTATTATTTGGCATTTTATTTACTTTTTTTCACACACGCAACAACTGTGTAATGGCTTGCCCGGCCCTTCGTGAAAAATTGAACCCCCCCCCCCCCTGGTAGAGATCCTGGGTGCGCTACTGGTAGAGCATTCCTCTACTTATTGCGCGCCTTCCTGAATAAAAATACGGTCTCTCAAAATCTTGCCCAAAATGCCAAAAAAGGTAAGACTATAGTCTCGGGTTTTTTGTGAAATTTTGACTCGATCAGAAGTCGCACAAAATGCGTTTTCCCGCATCATAGAGCATTCCTCTACTTATTGCGCGCCTTCCTGAATAAAAATACGGTCTCTCAAAGTTTTGCCCAAAATGCCAAAAAAGGTAAGACTATAGTATTGGGTTTTTTGTGAAATTTTGACTCGATCAGAAGTCGCACAAAATGCGTTTTCCCGCATCGTAGAGCATTCCTCTACATATTGCGCGCCTTCCTGAATAAAAATACGGTCTCTCCATATCTTGCCCAAAATGCCAAAAAAGGTAAGACTATAGTCTCGGGTGTTTTGTGAAATTTTGACTCGATCAGAAGTCGCACAAAATGCATTTTCCCGCATCGTAGAGCATTCCTCTACTTATTGCGCGCCTTCCTGAATAAAAATACGGTCTCTCAAAATCTTGCCCAAAATGCCAAAAAAGGTAAGACTATAGTCTCGGGTCTTTTGTGAAATTTTGACTCGATCAGAAGTCGCACAAAATGCATTTTCCCGGATCGTAGAGCCTTCCTCTACTTATTGCGCGCCTTCCTGAATAAAAATACGGTCTCTCAAAGTTTTGCCCAAAATGCCAAAAAAGGTAAGACTATAGTATTGGGTTTTTTGTGAAATTTTGACTCGATCAGAAGTCGCACAAAATGCGTTTTCCCGCATCGTAGAGCATTCCTCTACATATTGCGCGCCTTCCTGAATAAAAATACGGTCTCTCCATATCTTGCCCAAAATGCCAAAAAAGGTAAGACTATAGTCTCGGGTGTTTTGTGAAATTTTGACTCGATCAGAAGTCGCACAAAATGCATTTTCCCGCATCGTAGAGCATTCCTCTACTTATTGCGCGCCTTCCTGAATAAAAATACGGTCTCTCAAAATCTTGCCCAAAATGCCAAACAAGGTAAGACTATAGTCTCGGGTTTTTTTGTGAAATTTTGACTCGATGAGAAGTCGCACAAAATGCGTTTTCCCGCATCGTAGAGCATTCCTCTACTTATTGCGCGCCTTCCTGAATAAAAATACGGTGAGTGAGTGAATAAACGTTTATTTTACGAAACGGTACTGCGGGGCTAGTCCCGCTTGTACCCTAGGTGGGAGGTTTCCTCATTCCAGGAACCCTCTGGCCTTCGCTGCCTCCTTCGCCCTGGTGACGAGACGTCGTTGTTCGTCGAGGTCCTCTGAGGCGAGCTTGGCCTCCCACGTTTCGAGAAGGTCTTCGCTTGCTTGGCTGTTGTTACGGCCATTCGGTGAAGGCGATGTTTCGGTAACTGTATGGCACGGGCACGCTAGTATCAGGTGGGCTAAGGTATCAGGTACGCCGCAAATTGGGCAGAGGTATTCGTGTAGCGTCGGGTAAAGTCTGTGCATGAGTATCCCGTGGGTGTATGTGTTGCTCTGTAGTCTTCTCAATGTGGTACTGTCCTCTTTGTTGAGCTTTGGGTGCGGTGGGGGGTACTCCCTGCGTTCCAGCCTTTGATGCTGGAGTATCGCAGAGTAGGTGATGGGTACGGGCTCAGCCTCCGCGGACGCTGCCCTGCCGTCTGGAGAGTGGGAGGGGATATCCCGGTAGGCGTGATCGCGGGCCGCAGCGTTTGCCGCCTCGTTCCCCTCCAGCCCCTCGTGCCCAGGAACCCATGTCACACAGGTGTATGGCATCGGAGTGCTTCGACGCTTCAGAATGTTCAGTGCTTGTGTAGACACACGACCTTTGGAGTAATTTCGCATGGCTGTTTGCGAATCTGTGAATACGACAGCCGCGTCTATGCACGTGGTAGCTGCTAGCGCGATTGCTGCCTCTTCTGCAGTTTCTGGGTTTCGGGCGCGGACTGTGGCAGATACAAGCTCTGTGCCTCGATAATCTACTACGCTCAGAGCGTAGGCGTTTCTGTGGGGGTATTTGGCTGCGTCGACATATCTGGCGTCCGGATCTTGGCTGTAATTTCGCCGCATGGCATTCACTCGGGCTTTTCTTCTTTCCTTGTGATGCATGGGGTGCATGTTGCGTGGAATTCGCGCAATGCTGAAGGATTCGCGGATGTTCGGAGGAAGTCGTTCTTTTCGATCCGTGGATGTATCAGCTACAAAAGCCTCGCTATAGTTAAGCCGTTTAAGCACTGATCTTCCAGTGCGCGAGAGCTTGAGCCGCTCTAGTTGACTAGCCTTGTGCGCTTCGGCTAGTTCTTGCCAGGTGTTGTGTACTCCCATCTTGAGGAGTTTCGTAGTTGAAGCTGTCAATGGTAGCCCTAAGGCGAGTTTGGTGGCTTTACGTATTATGATGTTGAGCTTTTCTACCTCTGCGTTCTTCAGCGCCAGATAGGGCGTGCCGTAGGTTATTCGACTGCTGAGGAGAGCTTGCATCACACGTAGCGTATCTTGCTCTTTAAGGCCGCTTCTACGGTTTGCGATTCTCCTGACGAGATGCGTTAGCTGTGATAGCGTGCGCTGCAGTCGAGGGAGGGTGGCCGCCCCGGACCCATCCTTGTGGATGTGGAGCCCCAGCACACGCAACGTTTCAACTTTAGGGATGGGCTTTCCGCTGAGGGTGACGTTGGGATCGGGTTCGCTGTAGGCGGCTGGTCGGCCTCTCGTTCTTGATTTCAGGATGAGGTGTTCCGACTTTTCAGGAGCACAGCGGAGGCCGCAGTTTTGCAGGTAGCTCTCGATCGTGTCTATCGCTTCTTGCAGGCACATTTCTTGCATTCCGGTATTTGAGGCGCGCGTCCACAACGTAATATCGTCAGCATAAAAAGCATGTCGTAGATCTGGTATAGCGTCGAGAAGGCTGGGTAGTTTGATTAAGGCAACGTTGAAGAGCAACGGCGAAATGACCGAGCCCTGTGGAGTACCTCTGCTCGGTAGACGGAAAGTGTCGCTGCGGAGGTTGTACAATCCTACTGTGGCCGTGCGGTCGGTGAGAAAATTCCTCACGTAGTTGTACGTCCGAGACCCGCAGTCCAGGCGCTCGAGGTTAGAGAGGATAGCATCGTGACTGACGTTGTCAAAGGCTCCGCGTACATCGACGGCTACAATCGAAGATTTACTATTGCTGCTCAGGTGGTCGATGAGGTCTTCCTTGAGCAAAAGGAAGATATCTTGAGTTGATAGGTGCTGCCTGAATCCAAACATTGTGTTCGGAAAATGTCCCTTGTCTTCTAGATATGGGGTTAGCCGGTTGTGTACCATGTGCTCAAAAAGTTTCCCGACGCAAGAGGTAAGGGAAATGGGGCGTAGGTTTTCAATGCTGAGGGGCCTGTTGGGTTTGGGGATCATTGTAATCTCCGAGTGCTTCCAGCTAGCCGGTATCTCTCCGTTTTCCCAGCATTCATTGAAATACTCGAGAAGGGCTTCGGTGGCCCGCTGCGGAAGGTTCCGGAGATGCTTGTTGATAATGTGATCCTTGCCCGGGCTGGTGTTTCTAGTGAGTCTAGACAATGCTGCACAGAGTTCAGCCTGCGTAAAGGGTTCGTCAAGTTCGGGGTTTGGTTTTCCACTGTAGGCTCTGTCGTGTGCCGTTGTGGTTATCTGTGGATCTCCGCACAGCTTCTTCTGAACCTCTCGAAGGATGTTCTTTTCCGATCCGGCGCAGTTATGTACGAGCCTGCAGAGGTTCTGGCGCTGCTGCGTCCTTGTAGGGCCGTTATCGAGGAGAGCGCGAAGGATGTGCCAGGTTTTCTTTGTGCTTAGACTTCCCTGGAGCGCGTCGCAGAACGCATTCCAGTTCTGTCTTGCTAGCTTGTCTGCATATTCCTGCGCTTCTTCAGTGAGCAGGGCGATTCTCTTCTTGAGTCGTTTATTTAGCCTCTGTCTCCTCCATCTTTTGAGAAGAGATCGTCTGGCTTCCCAGAGGTGTAGGAGGTGCGTGTCCACGGCCGGCGTTTCCTCATTTAGCTGGATTCTTTTGGTGTGACGTTCTGCAGTGTCGACGACTTTCTTCATCCATTCGTCTATGTTCTCGATGGCAGCCTCGACATTTAGGACATCTCTGAATGATTTCCACTCCGTTATTTGGGCCGTGCCAGTTCTGGCGGGCTTGCGAGTGTAAGGTATGTCTAACTGGACGATGTGGTGATCGCTGCCCAGGGTTTCTGGGAGACGACTCCACTCCGCTGTGCGCACGTTTAGCGTGAACGTGAGATCTGGGTTTGTGTCTCTCGAGACACTATTCCCTATCCTCGTTGTCTGTAGCGGGTCGTTCCACAGAGTTAGTCTGTGCTGCTGAGCAGTGTCGTGTACTCGGGCGCCTTTCTTTGTGGTGGTGTAATAGCCCCAAGCCGTATGGGGGGCGTTGAAGTCGCCCATTATAATGAGTTGATGACCATCGGCGCGTTTCTTCAGTTCTCGCACCAGGAGGTCGAAGTCTGGGAGTTGGTCTCTTGGGGGACTGTACACGCTAGCAACGATGACACTTTTGTGCGATTTTCTCTCCGGTATCACTTCTATCACTGTATGTTCGATGGGTGTGTTGACCGGTTCCAATTCCTGCACTGTTAGATTCTTTTTTGTTAATATTGCAGTGCGATTTGATTGGACGTGCGCGTTGTATCCATGTAGCCGCACGTTCTGTGTATTCGTCTCTTGCAGTGCCAAAAGTTCGGGTGGGTCTTGTTTGACAAATTCTTGTAAGGCAGCAGAGCGTGGTCGGTAGGAGCGACAGTTCCATTGCCAGAGACGGAGAGTGGAGGGCGCGTTTGTCGATCTGTGATTAGGGGCCGCCATGTTCGGTTGATTCTGGTCGTTGCCGGCTGTCGCGGGTAGGTGAAATTGAGCGAGAAGTATTTCGACCATTTGCTCGCGCCCGCTTCCTGTCCGGATGAAGTTCACTTAGTGACGTGTTGAGGTGCTGTTTGGTGACGTATGTGTTCTTCACGTGTGCTATAAAGTTGTTTAGTTGCGCTGCAAGCCCGTCAACTTTGGCGTCTAAGGTGGTAACCTTGGTAGCCATACTTGCGGCGAAATTTTGTATTGCTGCCTGTACAATGTTCTCAACTGTGGTGTGGATGCTTTTCATAAGAGCTTCTTGTAAGAGCTGGAATCTTGTGTTGACAATGGATTCCACATCTGCTGTGGGTCTTTCGTTATTTTGGCTGATCGTGCTCTTCTGGTGAAGCTTGTCTATGAGGTCTCTCTGCTCCTCGCACTTTTTAAGAAGCCTGTTCGTATTGTCTTGCTGTTTCTGATGGCTTTGTATAAGTTTGTCGATAAGGGCCTGTTGGCTTTGTAGTTGACTGGCTTGATGCTGCAGTGCACTTTGTTGGACGTGCACCTTATCTTGGAGAACTCGTAAGGCTTCATTTTCAGGCGACAAAAACGTGGACCTGCTTGTAGTTTCGGAGCCACTCGAACCACTTGCTACGTTCGCATAGCTCACTCTTTTGGGCGAGCACGAGCGTGAGCGTGAACGGGATCGCGATCGCGGTCGGAGTGCAGACCGTGATCGACCTCGTGTGGGAGCGCCGTCGGCGCTGCTGTGCAGGTTAGTGGTTTGGCTTGTTAGTTCCGGGAATTCTTCATCCGCTAGGCTCCAGCGACAGTCTCGTGCTTTGATCCTGTCCATTCGTTGCTGTCGGATGTGAAATGGCGGTGGGTTGGGCTTAAGCCTTTTCTTGCAGTCTTTGCTAGCGGTTTCATGCTCTTCCCCGCATAACTTACAGGCAGGTTTGCACATGTGGTCGGGTGGTTGGTTGGTCTTGCCGCATTTAGAGCAGAAGCCCGGCAGTGGTCGCGGGCAGACATCCTGGCGATGTCCCGTGTTGCCGCAAGTTTTGCAGTACTGCACAGATTTCCGGTAGGGTCTGCATCGAAAGTCGAGGCTGTGGAAGCGGACGTAATAAGGAACGTGCGGTCCTTGAAAAAAGATAACCGCCGTGGACGATTGCCCTAGCATACGTGCGTGGAGAACTGTGTACCTTGCCGGTGCGCGGAGGCCTGCCTTCAGTTCTTCTTCGCTCGTGCCGGGCAGAAGCCCGCTTATGACACCACGGGATACATCGTCTGGAGTTCTCGTGTTGCTTTTTATGGTGAACAAAGTGCCGCCAAGTTGTATACTGGTGATGCTCTCGAGTTTTTTCGCGTCTTCCCATTCGGCCGTGCTTGCTATAATCAGGTTTTCCAGGCGTTGCACTTGAACGCACACTTTCTCGCTGAAGTCTTGCTGTGCGAAGCCGCTGGCTTTTCCGATGGCGTGCACGATGGCAATGTTGTTCCACTTTGCTAGCTCGAGACCTGCTTGTGGGCGGTATACAACCTTGTAGTCGTCAAATGGTAGAGGTGGCATCGTAGGCTTGCGACGCTGCGGTTGTGATTGCTGCGTGGACGTTTCTTCTTTGGTTGGCGTTGCTTCTTGCGTCGTTTTTCCCCCCGCGTCTCTCTTGCCTTTTCTGCCTCTCGTGATCCAAACGCTTTCTCGTTCAATTGTTCTACCACTGCTCGCATCATACCGCCAAGTAGCCGCAGCGTTCTGCACTTCAGTCCGGTCTGTATGCATGGCGTTCGTATCGTCCGGGAGGTCACTGGGCGCTTCGGTTGTTCCGTCCGCTGCTTTGCTCATGTTGGGAGTTGGTCGCCGCGTGGGCAGGCGCCGGTGTAATGCCCACAGGAGCGCTCGAGCGTTCCGAGCGCGCGCCGGGCGCTGACACGTCCCTCCAAGGGCTGGCGTTCGGCGTTAGGGTTAGCCAGGCGGGTGCGCAGGCTTGCAAAAATCAAGCAATAAGACACTCACTTGGTGGTGGTCAGTGTCTGCCGGTTCCTCTCATCTTGCCTGCTACGCAGATGCCAAAATGAGGGTCGTTGTTGGCCGTTATCCTAGTTGAGAAGCTCGAGAAGCGGGAGCCCATGTGAAGCGCGTCTGTACTCCACAGCCCCCTAGCGGCGTTTTTTTCAAAAATACGGTCTCTCAAAATTTTGCCCAAAATGCCAATAATGTTAAGACTATAGTATTGGGTTTTTTGTGAAATTTTGACTCGATCAGAAGTCCCACAAAATGCGTTATCCCGCATCGTAGAGCATTCCTCTACTTATTGCGCGCCTTCCTGAATAAAAATACGGTCTCTCAAAATTTTGCCCAAAATGCCAACAAAGGTGAGACTATAGTATTGGGTTTCTTGTGAAATTATGAATCGATCAGAAGTCGCACAAAATGCGTTTTCCCGCATCGTAGAGCATTCCTCTACTTATTGCGCGCCTTCCTGAATAAAAATACGGTCTCTCAAATCTTGCCCAAAATGCCAAAAAAGGTAAGACTATAGTCTTGATTTTGACTCGATCAGAAGTCGCACATAATGCGCTTTACCGCATCGTAGAGCATTCCTCTACTTATTGCGCGCCTTCCTGAATAAAAATACGGTCTCTCAATATCTTGCCCAAAATGCCAAAAAAGGTAAGACTATAGTCTCGGGTTTTTTGTGAAATTTTGACTCGATCAGAAGTCGCACAAAATGCATTTTCCCGCATCGTAGAGCATTCCTCTACTTATTGCGCGCCTTCCTGAATAAAAATACGGTCTCTCAAAATCTTGCCCAAAATGCCAAACAAGGTAAGACTATAGTCTCGGGTTTTTTGTGAAATTTTGACTCGATCAGAAGTCGCACAAAATGCGTTTTCCCGCATCGTAGAGCATTCCTCTACTTATTGCGCGCCTTCCTGAATAAAAATACGGTCTCTCAAAATTTTGCCCAAAATGCCAATAATGTAAGACTATAGTATTGGGTTTTTTGTGAAATTTTGACTCGATCAGAAGTCCCACAAAATGCGTTATCCCGCATCGTAGAGCATTCCTCTACTTATTGCGCGCCTTCCTGAATAAAAATACGGTCTCTCAAAATTTTGCCCAAAATGCCAACAAAGGTGAGACTATAGTATTGGGTTTCTTGTGAAATTATGAATCGATCAGAAGTCGCACAAAATGCGTTTTCCCGCATCGTAGAGCATTCCTCTACTTATTGCGCGCCTTCCTGAATAAAAATACGGTCTCTCAAAATCTTGCCCAAAATGCCAAAAAAGGTAAGACTATAGTCTTGGTTTTGTGAAATTTTGACTCGATCAGAAGTCGCACAAAATGCGTTTCCCGCATCGTAGAGCATTCCTCTACTTATTGCGCGCCTTCCTGAATAAAAATACGGTCTCTCAAAATCTTGCCCAAAATGCCAAAAAGGTAAGACTATAGTCTCGGGTTTTTTGTGAAATTTTGACTCGATCAGAAGTCGCACAAAATGCGTTTTCCCGCATCGTAGAGCATTCCTCTACTTATTGCGCGCCTTCCTGAATAAAAATACGGTCTCTCAAAATTTTGCCCAAAATGCCAATAATGGTAAGACTATAGTATTGGGTTTTTTGTGAAATTTTGACTCGATCAGAAGTCGCACAAAATGCGTTATCCCGCATCGTAGAGCATTCCTCTACTTATTGCGCGCCTTCCTGAATAAAAATACGGTCTCTCAAAATTTTGCCCAAAATGCCAAAAAGGTAAGACTATAGTATTGGGTTTCTTGTGAAATTTTGACTCGATCAGAAGTCGCACAAAATGCGTTTTCCCGCATCGTAGAGCATTCCTCTACTTATTGCGCGCCTTCCTGAATAAAAATACGGTCTCTCAAAATTTGCCCAAAATGCCAAAAAAGGTAAGACTATAGTCTTGGGTTTTTTGTGAAATTTTGACTCGATCAGAAGTCGCACAAAATGCGTTTTCCCGCATCGTAGAGCATTCCTCTACTTATTGCGCGCCTTCCTGAATAAAATACGGTCTCTCAAAATTTGCCCAAAATGCCAAAAAGGTAAGACTATAGTCTTGGGTTTTTTGTGAAATTTTGACTCGATCAGAAGTCGCACAAAATGCGTTTTCCCGCATCGTAGAGCATTCCTCTACTTATTGCGCGCCTTCCTGAATAAAAATACGGTCTCTCAAAATCTTGCCCAAAATGCCAAAAAAGGTAAGACTATAGTCTTGGGTTTTTGTGAAATTTTGACTCGATCAGAAGTCGCACAAAATGCGTTTTCCCGCATCGTAGAGCATTCCTCTACTTATTGCGCGCCTTCCTGAATAAAAATACGGTCTCTCAAAATTTTGCCCAAAATGCCATAAAAGGTAAGACTATAGTATTGGGTTTTTTGTGAAATTTTGACTCGATCAGAAGTCGCACAAAATGCGTTTTCTCGCATCGTAGAGCATTCCTCTACTTATTGCGCGCCTTCCTGAATAAAAATACGGTCTCTCAAAATTTTGCCGAAAATGCCAAAAAAGGTAAGACTATAGTATTGGGTTTTTTGTGAAATTTTGACTCGATCAGAAGTCGCACAAAATGCGTTTTCCGCATCGTAGAGCATTCCTCTACTTATTGCGCGCCTTCCTGAATAAAAATACGGTCTCTCAAAATTTTGCCCAAAATGCCAAAAAGGTAAGACTATAGTATTGGGTTTTTGTGAAATTTTGACTCGATCAGAAGTCGCACAAAATGCGTTTTACCGCATCGTAGAGCATTCCTCTACTTATTGCGCGCCTTCCTGAATAAAAATACGGTCTCTCAAATCTTGCCCAAAATGCCAAAAAAGGAAGACTATAGTATGGGTTTTTTTGTGAAATTTTGACTCGATCAGAAGTCGCACAAAATGCGTTTTCCCGCATCGTAGAGCATTCCCTACTTATTGCGCGCCTTCCTGAATAAAAATACGGCTCTCAAATCTTGCCCGAAATGCCAAAAAAGGTAAGACTATAGTATTGGGCTTTTTTGTGAAATTTGACTCGATCAGAAGTCTCACAACAAATGCGTTTGCCGCATCAGTAGAGCATTACCTCTACTTATTGCGCGCCTTCCTGAATAACAATACGGTCTCTCAAAATCTTGCCCAAAATGCCAAAAAAGGTAAGACTATAGTCTCGGGTTTTTTGTGAAATTTGACTCGATCAGAAGTCGCACAAATGCGTTTTACCCGCATCGTAGAGCATTCCTCTACTTATTGCGCGCCTTCCTGAATAAAAATACGGTCTCTCGAAATTTTTGCCCAAACTGCCAAAAAAGGTAAGACTATAATCTTGGGTTTTTTGTGAAATTTTGACTCGATCAGAAGTCCCACAAAATGCGTTTTCCCTCATCGTAGAGCATTCCTCTACGTATTGTGCGCCTTCCTGAATAAAAATACGGTCTCTCAAAATCTTGCCGAAAATGCCAAAAAAGGAAAGACTGTAGTATTGGGTTTTTTGTGAAATTTTGAGTCGATCAGAAGTCGCACAAAATGCGTTTTACCGCATCGTAGAGCGTTCCTCTACTTATTGCGCGCCTTCCTGAATAAAAATACGGTCTCTCAAAATCTTGCCCAAAATGCCAAAAATAAATACCAAAAGCTATATACCAAAAATACCACTAGCTATAGTATAGGGTTTTTTGTGAAGTTTTGACTCGATCAGAAGTCGCTCTAAATACGTTTGGCCGCATCATAGAGCATTCCTCTACTTATTGCGCTCCTTCCTGAATAAAAATACGGTCTCTCAAAATTTTGCCCAAAATGCCAAAAAAGGTAAGACTATAGTATTGGGCTTTTGTGAAATTTTGACTCGATCAGAAGTCGCACAAAATGCGTTTTACTCGCATCGTAGAGCGTTCCTCTACTTATTGCGCGCCTTCCTGAATAAAAATACGGTCTCTCAAAATCTTGCCCAAAATGCCAAAAATAAATACCAAAAGCTATATACCAAAAATACCAAAAGCTATAGTATAGGGTTTTTTGTGAAATTTTGACTCGATCAGAAGTCGGTCTAAATAGGTTTGGCCGCATCATACAGCATTCCTCTACTTATTGCGCGCCTTCCTGAATAAAAATACGGTCTCTCAAAATCCTGCCCAAAATGCCAAAAAAGGTAAGACTATAGTATTGGGTTTTTGTGAAATTTTGACTCGATCACAAGTCGCACAAAATGCGTTTTACCGCATCGTAGAGCGTTCCTCTACTTATTGCGCGCCTTCCTGAATAAAAATACGGTCTCTCAAAATCTTGCCCAAAATGCCAAAAATAAATACCAAAAGCTATATACCAAAAATACCACTAGCTATAGTATAGGGTTTTTTGTGAAATTTTGACTCGATCAGAAGTCGGTCTAAATAGGTTTGGCCGCATCATACAGCATTCCTCTACTTATTGCGCGCCTTCCTGAATAAAAATACGGTCTCTCAAAATCCTGCCCAAAATGCCAAAAAAGGAAAGACTATAGTATTGGGTTTTGTGTGAAATTTTGACTCGATCACAAGTCGCACAAAATGCGTTTTACGGCATCGTAGAGCGTTCCTCTACTTATTGCGCGCCTTCCTGAATAAAAATACCGTCTCTCAAAATCTTGCCCAAAATGCCAAAAATAAATACCAAAAGCTATATACCAAAAATACCACAAGCTATAGAATAGGGTTTTTTGTGAAGTTTTGACTCGATCACAAGTCGCACAAAATGCGTTTTACCGCATCGTAGAGCGTTCCTCTACTTATTGCGCGCCTTCCTGAATAAAAATACGGTCTCTCAAAATCTTGCCCAAAATGCCAAAAATAAATACCAAAAGCTATATACCAAAAATACCAAAAGCTATAGTATAGGGTTTTTTGTGAAATTTTGACTCGATCAGAAGTCGGTCTAAATAGGTTTGGCCGCATCATACAGCATTCCTCTACTTATTGCGCGCCTTCCTGAATAAAAATACGGTCTCTCAAAATCCTGCCCAAAATGCCAAAAAAGGAAAGACTGTAGTATTGGGTTTTTTGTGAAATTTTGACTCGATCAGAAGTCGCACAAAATGCGTTTTACCGCATCGTAGAGCATTCCTCTACTTATTGCCCGCCTTCCTGAATAAAAATACGGTCTCTCAAAATCTTGCCCAAAATGCCAAAAATAAATACCAAAAGCTATATACCAAAAATACCAAAAGCTATAGTATAGGGTTTTTTGTGAAATTTTGACTCGATCAGAAGTCGGCTCTAAATAGGTTTGGCCGCATCATACAGCATTCCTCTACTTATTGCGCGCCTTCCTGAATAAATATACGGTCTCTCAAATTTTGCCCAAAATGCCAAAAAGGAAGACTATAGTATTGGGTTTTTGTGAAATTTTGACTCGATCACAAGTCGCACAAAATGCGTTTTACCGCATCGTAGAGCGTCCTCTACTTATTGCGCGCCTTCCTGAATAAAATACGGTCTCTCAAAATCTTGCCCAAAATGCCAAAAATAAATACCAAAAGCTATATACCAAAAATACCAAAAGCTATAGTATAGGGTTTTTTGTGAAATTTTGACTCGATCAGAAGTCGGTCTAAATAGGCTTGGCCGCATCATACAGCATTCCTCTACTTATTGCGCGCCTTCCTGAATAAAAATACGGTCTCTCAAAACCCTGCCCAAAATGCCATAAAAGGTAAGACTATAGTATTGGGTTTTTGTGAAATTTTGACTCGATCACAAGTCGCACAAAATGCGTTTTAACCGCATCGTAGAGCATTCCTCTACTTATTGCCCGCCTTCCTGAATAAAATACGGTCTCTCAAATCTTGCCCAGAATGCCAAAATAATACAAAAGCTATATACCAAAAATATTGGGTTTTTGTGAAATTTTGACTCGATCAGAAGTCGCACAAAATGCGTTTTACCGCATCGTAGAGCATTCCTCTACTTATTGCCCGCCTTCCTGAATAAAAATACGGTCTCTCAAAATCTTGCCAAAATGCCAAAAATAAATACCAAAAGCTATATACCAAAAATACCAAAGCTATAGTATAGGGTTTTTTGTGAAATTTTGACTCGATCAGAAGTCGGTCTAAATAGGTTTGGCCGCATCATACAGCATTCCTCTACTTATTGCGCGCCTTCCTGATAAAAATACGGTCTCTCAAAATCCTGCCAAAATGCCAAAAAAGGAAAGACTGTAGTATTGGGTTTTTTGTGAAATTTGACTCGATCACGAAGTCGCACAAAATGCCTTTTCCCGCATCGTAGAGCATTCCTCTACTTATTGCCCGCCTTCCTGAATAAAATACGGTCTCTCAAAATCTTGCCCAAATGCCAAAAATAAATACCAAAAGCTATATACCAAAAATACCAAAGCTATAGTATAGGGT